>JACBWW010000004.1:15190030-15278676 GCA_020086605.1 Lanius collurio | reverse complement strand
CCTATTAGTCATATGCGATCTCCACGGGGTTTGTGTTAGTCGAGCTCGCCATGTCCCGAGCCCCCCGGGACGCCCCCAACCGCAGGGGGGGGAGTCGCCCCTAAAACAATAAACCTGCCCGGCTGCGTCCCCCCAGCGCCCGCGCGTCCCGCCCCGGCTCAGGGGCGGCCCCGCGGCCTGTGCCGGGCTCGCTCGCGGCCCCGGGGCTGCAGCCGCCGCGCTGCCGCCTCGCCCCTTTATATAGCGCGAGCCGAGCGCTGCGCGAGCGGCCGGCAAGCGGGGGACGCGGGCGGGGGAGCGCGAGGCATCGCGAGAGCTGCCGCGAGACCGCGCCGGGCCCGGAGGCATCACGTGGGGCGCCCCGCCCCCGCCGCCATGACAGCTACCGAGGCGGAAGTGGCTGCGCGAGGCGGCGCGGCCGGGCCCTACCGAGGCGGAAGTGCCTGCTCCTCGCCGTCCCCGCCCGGCGTGTGGCATCGCGAGGCGCTCGCGGCAGGCGGCGGTGGGGGCCTGGCTGGATCTCGTCGCGCGCGGGAGGGAAACGGAATTGTTTCGTTTGGAAAAGAGCTGTGAGAGCATGGAGTGCAGCCAGTGACCGAGCGCCACCGTGTCAGCTAGAGCAGGGCACCAGAGTGTCACGTTCAGTTTTTCCTTAAACACCTTCACGGATGTTGACTCCACCACCTCTCTGGGCAGCCCATTCCAACATCTAATCCCTTTTATGTGAAGAAATTCATCCTAATGGCCAACCTGAACCTCCCTTGTCTTCCTGTCAGTGGTTGCCTGGCAGAAAGGCCGATCCCCACCTGGCAACAATCACCTTTCAGGGGGGTGTAGAGAGCAAAAACGTGTCCCCTGAGCCTCATTTCCTCCAGGCTAGGCAACCCCGCTCCTTCAAGCTGCTCCTCATCAGACTTGTGTTCCAGACCCTTCACCAGCTTTGTTCCTTTCTCTGGACACGCTCCAGCTCTTTGATGTCCTCCCTGAACTGAGGGGCCCAGAACTGAACACCAGGTTTGAGCTGCAGCCTCACCCACATCAAGTGGAGGGAGACAATCCCTGCCCTGGTCCTGCTGGCCTCACTATTGCTGATACAGGCCAGGATGCTGTTGGCCTTCTTGGCCACCTGGGCACATACTGACTCGTGTTCAGCTGCTGTTGACCAGGGCCACGCTATGGTGGCCACACCAGGGCAGAGCGCTGGGAGCAGGGCTGGCAGCCCTCACAGAGGAGGTGGCTCAGGCCCTGCTGTCCATGCTGCTGGTCACAACTAGTGCCAGGCTTCACAGAAATCAACGTGCTATGCCTCACCTCAGTCCCTGGGACGGTTCTCCAAGGCAATTAAAAACTGAAAGTAATTACTACAAGGCAGAAATGGCTCTTCCGGGCCCACAAGAAAGGGCTCCTGAGCCCTGCTTGGCATTGTGAGCGCTGGTGCCTTTCCTCACAAGCAGTTGCTTAAAGGCTGCCTGGGCCAAGGTGCTGCTGTTGTAGGCAATGTGTTACTACCTGAGCTGGTAACTGAGGCTGGAGCTGGCCAGGAAGAGGGAGGCAGCACAAGCTAAGGATTTACAGATGTCCTTCCTCAGAGGCTCGTCAAGGCCCGCAGGTGATAACTGATCTGCAACATTGCTGCTTTTAACAGTGGCAACAGGATCTCCCAGCTGTGCCAAAGGTTGTCAGACCTCTGCCAGCTGGCTTAACTTCCATTTTTCCCTCTTTATTGTCTTTTCTTCCATTCCCTCTTTATCCTTTTCTCTATGGTAACCTATGAGAGGCATGTAATACAGCAAAATCTCAGCTCTGAGTATTGTTCCATCAGTGTTAACCATTCCCACCTTCACTCAGGCCTTAGCACAACATTTGAACTCCACTCATCCCTTAGATCTCCACCAATAACTCACCTGTGTAAAGTCCACTCAAGCATATATGAAAAATAACATTGAATTCTGACTTGGTGTACACAAGGCACAGTAGGTTTCATCTCTTCAACAATTATGGTGGTGTAAACTACATTTCTTATGTAACCTTCAGCCTGAAGTCCGCTCCATTAACTAGCCCTAGTAACAAGTTCAGGAACTCCTGTGTGTTATCTTTAATGGGGAGGAGTTTGTTAGTGGGTATAGTGGGTACAGGAGGCCTTCCCCTCTGCTTTCTGAAAATCTTTAATTTCTACAGTAACAAACACTACCTTCCCTGCTGGAGTGCAGACTTTGTATAGGGGCATGACTGGTTTAGAGTGGGTCAGCTGATTAAGTCACTATTCACTGGGACATTGCTGGAGTCCTGGCCAAAAATATAGCATAGGTTACAAAGTTCTACCATTTTCACCTGTCCAATCTCACGTTTTTGCTGGAGTTTTCCACCTGCATAGCACAGACAACAGGACTGAAGAGGATCTGCCCACTCAGAAGCCCTAATTCATGGTCTGTTGAATGAATTACAGGGATTGCTTGAGTTGCTGGTGTTACTTGGCTTCTGATGCCTCTGAGAGGAAAGTAGTAGTATCTTGCAAAAGGTTTGTACTTCACTGTGAAACAAAACTGCTGAAATGACTGGCATCTTACCAGGAAGGAATCAGGTTGCCATTCATACCGCTTTTCTTTTCAAACCAAGGCATTGCATGGCCACGGTTTCCTACCCTGGAGCCCCCTCCCAGTGTTTCAGAGTGGCTGTCTATTTAGTTTAAAAAATGTAACATGTGAGCATGTTAGCAGTACTGCCTTGGTCTGGTATCATGCTCCTTTCTGTATTTCACCAGACTGCCTTCCCAGAAGGCAAGACCTGTGTGCACAGCCCTCTCACAGTTTCTCAGGCACTAATAGCCAGTTGTGGCAGAGCACCGCAAACCCCTGAGTGCCTCTGAAGAATATTGCTGTGAACAAAATCAAATCCTCATGAGAAATGCCCCCTTGAGTCAGACTAATGGTCCATTTAATTCATGACAATTCAGCTGCTGCTTGGGGAGTCAAGCGAGTTGGCCACTTCCCGAAGTCTGTTCGCCCTGGCTGCCTGCTGTATGGATGGTAGGGAATTCTACTTCATTTAGCATTTTGTTAGACTGGAGTAACATATGTGCTTGTGTATAGAGCAATGCTGATAGTTTGGGGAGCATCAGAAGGCATAAGCTACATAACAGCATTACTTTGATAGTTGTCTGTATTTATCTGCCAGCATTCTCCTTTGTTTACTGGGCAAGCATGAATCTTACTAAGTTCGTGTGTTACCCTGTCTGTCATCTTTCTCCCTGAGGTTTCTACCACTGACAGCTCATAGTGCCTTCACCAGGTTTGTCAGCATCAGCTGTACTGTTGGGTGGGCACTTCTATTTTAGCTATTGGGCTGTCTAGACTTGAACCCAATAGTGAAGACAGACATTACATCAAGAAGAAATATGATAACATTTGGGTAAACTTTGTCCTTCAATGCAAAAATTTTGCCAAATATGTGATAGTGTAGGGAAAAACCAATTTGTGCACAAGATCAAAAGCTGATCCTTGGTGTGTTAGAGAAGGAAATAAAATAGAAAAGTTCCCACTCAGTTCTAGACACAATCATATTTCTTTCTCTACCAAATGTTTGAGACCAAGACAAACTATCTTTTACAGCTACCATTTTGCACTCAGAGACACACAATCTACATTGAGTGCCCTGAATGGTTCCTGGCCCGTCCAGAAGCATCTCTTGCTTCTCCTCAGCAGAGCAAATGACTTCCCACTGCAACAGTAGCTAAATTAATACAAAAGGTCTAGGATACCTTTGTAGTTGTAGTGCATCTTCTTTGTAGTCCATCATGGAGCTAATTCTTTTAGAATAGAGATCTTTGAACTTGTGAATAGGAAGCAGAAGGGGGTGGGGAAGGAAGAAATACATTTTCTTCAGTATGAGTTTTGGGTTGACCACCCTTCCATCTTAAAGTTCTTGACAAGTACTAATGGGTTGTTCTACACTGCATAGCTTTCAAGAAGACATTTGCAAAGGGATAACTGATACATTAGTATTTGCTAATGGGGGAGGGATGGGACACACTTGAATGTAGAATGTCAAGGATACCACCAGCTAGCAACTGGAAGAAAGAACCACAAAATCTTGATGCCAAGTTAAAACACATTCAAGTTGCAGTCTTAATTTCTATTTGTCTATGTTGTTTCACTGATTTTTTAAAATCGAGGTTGTTTTGGTTCATCTTAAAATTGTAAAAAAAAAATAAAATCTGAAACTAGTCTTGTCCCAAGAGCAGACCATGAGTATGCCTGATCTCCTACACAAGGAGAAATCACTACCAGAGCAGTATCAGCATTTTTCTTTGAAATAATTTCTGATCATACAGGGAAGAACGGAGTACCTAATATGAGGTGTTGCTGACAACAATGGTTTTTAATCTCCTAGCTCTTGAAACAACACAAAACTGGTTTTGTTGATGACTTGTGGTCATGTCTACTGATTCCCCTTCCCTCTGAGGGGGGGTGTTTGGGAGGAAAACAAAAATTGGTCTTACCTATATTACAGGATGACAGAATGAGGCTCACCATCAGCACGCCTTCCAGATTTGTCATCATTGTCTTGTCCACACTATCCATCTGCTCTTGAACTGGCACAGTCTACTTCAGGCATGAAGACAACATACAATTTTCACCCAGTATATTTATTATACTCTTACCTTAAAAACAAGCCATTGAATACTTTTCGAAAGGCTTTGGCAACACAGTAGTATTATTAGACCAGAAAGAAAACCTTCTCACCCAATCTCTGAAATGGCATGATTCCAGAACACATTTAAACTTTAAATTGCAATATCATGTGTTAAAGAATAAAACAGGAACATACACAGCACTAAGGCAGTCTAAAAAATATTCATAATGGAAAATGCTTCTTGAAGCTATGTTCACATATTGTGAGATTAAAGGTTATTTTCTCCTCTCTCTACTGCTTCCATTCACTGTACAAAAGAGAGAATATAACATTAAATAAAATTTGAGAAATTTCGTTTGTTTGTTAGGGGTGGATTTTTTTTGTTCTTTTTGTTTCTTTGGGGTTTTCAAGTGTCCATAAAGAGCAAAAAACAAAAATAAGGGGCGCAATCCAAAATGTTGGGCACAGGCAGAAATTAACAACAGACACAACACAATGAAGCTTTTCTGGATTCAACAAGCCCTCAAGAGTCAGAAGGGATGCTGACACATAGCAAAACTTAGGTGACATGACTTTCAGTGTTCAGGTATTGAATAAAAATTCCCTAATTACATGGTATAAAATATATATATTAATTGATGTTCTCCTAACAGCCTGCTCACCATGATCTAGTAGCTGGAAACCAAAACCAGTAAACATGTCCCTCTTGCCTTCAGCAATAGGCTTTCCAAAAAGGTTTTTTAACAAGGCAGAAATTGAATGAAATAGCTCACATCATCCTTATTGCAGGGTATCTCTATTCTTCCTTCTAATTGAATTTACTGTAATATCTAGAATTTGAAACACAACAATATGCTTTATCAAACACACTAACACCAGTTTTAAGGGTCTAGTATATGTACAATTCAACAGCCCTCCTCACAGCCCCCAGAGAGCTAAACCTTCTCATCCAACAGCAGTGTGTTTTGCAGCTCATGATCTTGCAGAGGCCAGGCAATGTTTCCGTGAAGCCTCATCTTTGAAGTGCTAGAGCAGGCAAGGCCTTCAAGAAAGCTAAAAAAGTCCCTAAAATTCTGAAGATTAGAGCTTCTCTGAAAGGATGTGTGGTAAAGGAGTGGCTCTGAGTTACACATTAAGCTTTTATTCCATTATTAGATTTGTAGAGGCTCAGGCCTGCTCTGCTCTTACCAAGTACTTACTGAAGCAAAGTAGGAAATACGGATAATTTTTCTTTAATAGAGACTGTTTACTGTCAGAACACATATAGTTTTTTGAAAACAACTTATACATACACCTTTCTCATTAGAGCATGTCTAAACTGGACAATAAACCTATGAGCTTAGTTATCCAGTTGGAGCCACACAGCTATCAACATTAGAAAGCAATCTTCCCTGCCCCCCAAAAAATACCCAAGTTGCAACTTGACAGAAGACATAAGCAGGTGACCAGCTACTATTCATTACTGTAGCTCCTTCTGTCCCCATCTGTTTTCAACAGACCTCTCACCTCTTCAAACGCTGGAGAACAGCACCACAAAAGCCAGGGGACCAATCAGTGATTTTCTTCTGAAGCTGCCACTAACAGTTGCTTGACCCTCTTCTGTCAATGCCAGAATTTCTCTTCTAGCAGAATCATAGTTCCCTATCTGATTTATACACAAACTCTATGTCAGATTTTGCAAAACTATTCCTTTTCTAGGGCTACTCGGGTCTCCTCTGCTTAGGAAATTGACTTTCCTGAAGGAGTCATTTCACACCTGTGCACCCTGGTCTTTGTAGCAGCTGTTTCAAGTAAATGATCAGCTACAGCTGGAGGAGACAAGTAGGTCTTTTCCAGGCCCTTGCTATGTGCTGCATTTATTTTACACCTTAGGGGAGGTTTTTGCCACTGTGGATTTTGTGGACCAGAGATTGTGGGTTTTTTTCCATGTTTCTGGTTGACAAAACTACTCTTAATTTGTAAAGGCAAAACTTAATTGAGACACTGGCTGTTTTTCTCACGACCCCCAAGTACTCGGTGATAATGAGGATTTCAAGCATTCGTACTTCTTTCCCATACCACTGTGTGCTCATTCTGTCTCTGTGCCACCACGCTCTGCTTCTGCCGTTGTGCCAGTTCCTTGCTGTGCTTTTTTTTTTTTTTTTTTTCCCCCCTCCTGTGCTGGCTAATTTTTAACCTGGATCAGTTTCCTGATCTGGATCATAGGGCAGCCCTACAAAAGACGTGTTAATGGAACTGAAAGAGCTGACAGGAGTAGAAATAAGTGACCAGAGGAGGAAATGCTTCAAAACAACATTGTTGCCAAATGCTTTGTCATGTAGAAAAGTCTCCAGGCTTCCTTTTATTGAAGAAGAATTGGCCACTAAAATGCACACCCCCGCTTGCTGTAATCAAGCTCTTGTGCTTGTAGCAGGAAGATTACTGGTCTTAGAGCACAGACCACCTCTTCATTTTTCACATGGGTGCATGCTTGACATAATGCTGAAGTCTCCGCAAACTGAATGATTCATAATTTGAATACAGTGTACTGATTCTTAAATAGCTTTAAAAAGTCCCTAAAATTCTGAAGGTTAGAGCTTCTCTGAAAGGGTGTGAGGTAAAGGAGTGCCTCTGAGTTACACATCCTGCATTAGTACCTTGCTGAAGTGCTTTTAAAGTAGTAACATTATTCACTCAGACAGTAACTGTTATGAATCACAGCTACTCAGCTGTGATGATGTTCCAACAACAGCCAAAATATTGCTGGCTCTGATCCATGAAACCAAACAACAAAGAAGTCAGATAAAAAAAAGGCCAGACTTAAAATACCAATTAGTCTCCTTACATGCAATGTCCTGATTTACTGATCCAAAGCAGAGCTGCACCTAGCATGCTGATAAATATTTTTACTGATTACTGCCATATATTCCAGCCAGCAGCTGTGATGTGCAAAGGTCCACAGCAGAGCCGAATTAACTTCAGCAAAGTTATTCCTGGTATATACAAGCAACAGAGGATGAAATATCCATAGAGAAAAATTTGCAGAGTGACCTACATAGTGTGCTGTTGGAGACCTTACATACCTCAGGCTCCATGTTGTGCCCTAAGATAGAAAAATTCACCTGGGTACACCAGAATACAGATAGGCAGTGTGTAACTATGGCATGGTGCTGGTCGGTGTGAGTGATAACCCTGTGATTCCTTCAGGACTGTGTGTGATTGTGTAGCCTCAGCTTCCCTGGCACAGCTGGCAGAGTGAGAGACAGCACACAGGCTACTGCCACCAAGCAGAGATGTGCTGGGATGTATTTCACTCGGTGGTTTGTCCCTCAGCCACATGGTCACATGTCTGCTAAAACTGCTTTTGTGCAAGGCATGTTTGCTCCACTTCGGATGCTCACTGCCTCCCACTTAATACTTCTGTTCCTTTGTGCTCAAGTGAGTGGCCTTGCAATCCACACCAGCTTCTGGGTTGCTGAGAATTTTGTAGAGCTCATTTAAAGGCAAGGAGTCCTACAGCTTTCATGGAAAAACCATGGGTGTGCCCTACACTTTGCAGCCTGTTCAGAGGTGATTCTGTGTCCCCTCTGGGACCCAGCATGAGAGGCATCAGACAGACAAGCCAAATATTTTTTTTTCTCTTTTTCTTACCTTTTTTTTCCCCCCTTGATGAGTCCTAGGGTTGTTTTTCACAGGACTGGGTGGAATTTGCAGAAAACAACTCCAGTTCCGTTTTGGCTGAATTCAGTCTTCCCAGTGAGGAACTCAGCTGGAACCAGCCTATGGCTTATGAGTAGAGTTCTCATTCTGAGGCTAATTATCTAACTGCAAAGCTGCACTAGTGTGAGAACTGCTGGACAACTGGAGTCCCTGGCTTTGAGAGAAAGGGAAACAGCAGGAATGAGCCAGCCCAGTTCATCCTGTAATGGAGCTATAGGACTCTAGGCATTGACTGTCATTCCTAACCTGTGACCCATTGCCAGAGCTCCTCTCTGCTCCAGTCTTCGTGGTAATCGATATAATCTGTGAGTCTTTGGCATACCAAGATTTTGACAGCTGCAAACATGATTAAAAATGGGAAGCTGCACATACAGACTGGAAGTCACATTTTCCCTCAGCTGCTTCCCACTCCCTGCCTTGCTGCTTTGGACGAAAGGGAGTTTTTCCATCTGAAGCATCATCTTCCACTACAGATCTTCCTAGATTTGCAATATAGCCTACTGACATCAGCCACCTAATTTCTCCCACAGAGACTCTGGGCAGATTAATAGTCAGTGTGGCTGTGTCTCTGTTGAAAGAAAATATTTCTAGCAAGGCATCCCATCACATCTGCAATACCTGCACTATTTTATGGTATGAGCAGAGCACTTGCTAAGCAGAAAACAGAACTTGCAGTTTATAGTTTTCAAACAGCTGCATTTTTGCTGGAGAGACCGACCCATGCTCTGACCCATCTGTTCAGATGTGACACAGTGTTAAGTTATAGGGTGAGGACCCGATGCTGCCTTTATTGGATGTGGTCTGTAGGCACAAGGGATGATTTTTTCCAAGAAGTTCTAGCTGTCACTGCAGCCAACCCCTGGTAGTCTGAACTTTGAGCTTAGCTGGGCTCAGCTCCCGTGAATGTTTTCACTGGCCAGCTGTCAAGGAGGTGCTGATGAGTACCAACTAATGTGAAGCAAATGAGAGTACCTTCAGAGCCAGAGTGATAGGATCTCTATCCACATCATCTGAACAGTTACATAAATAGATAAGTGGTCAAAGCAAGTCCCTTTCCCTGCTGCCAAAACCAGATGAAAGTAGAGATGAAGCTGGAGGACGCAACCAAGTGGTGTAGAACTAGAAAGACACTTTGTTTTAAACCTGACAAAGCATGATGACCAGCAGTAGTGCTTGAACTGTGCAGCTTAATCTCTTTCCATTACTGTAGATTTCTGCTGCAGATGTTCATGTCCCTCCTGCCCACTTTCTAGCTATGGCTTTCAAGATAAAATTCACATCTCTTTCTGAATGGTGTGTCAGGCTATTTTGTATCACTGTAAATTGCAAAGGAATGAAGGGCACAGGGCAGGCACACTCAAGGTCAGTCACCCTCCAAATGCTGTAAGTCTGCTAAGGACTTTGAAGGGAGAAGATGTTTTTCTGGGTTGGGGAAGCAATGGAGGGACATAAAATCTGCATTCAGCTGGGCCTCTGTCATTCCAAGGCAGCCATTTAATGCTGTCTTGGTTTTTCTATAATCTTAGAGGTACAGTCCTTTATTTAACTCTTCAGATACCTTGATTTCTCAATGTTTGAAAAGGGCTACATAATAAATGGAAGGTGACAGGAAAAAACAAAGTGATATCCTAAAACATACAAGCCATGAGTTTTTGCATAAATTGAAAACATCATGTCCCCTGAAGTATATCTTAGTAGCTCCTAGGTGGAGCTCTTACATTTGGCTGAATCCAAACATTCAGACTCAATTACAAAATGTGGCCAGCCTGAATTACCACTGATTTTATCAAAAATGTTCAGTTGTTTCCCATGAATGTGAAAAAGAATCTCTCTTTCAGGTAGACCTTTTTTTTTTTTTTTTTTTTTCTGTAATGGGACTTTTTTATTAAACTCAAGGAGGAGACATGTCAGGAAGGCAACTAAAAGGAACTCTGATCATGGCTGCACTGTGAATGTTTCTTTTCCAAGTTGAAAGTGAAAGAGGTAGCCACAAGAGGGAGGCAGAATTCCTATGGCAGTATAGTAACCCTAGCAAAAAAAACAAATCAGAGAAATACAATTTCAAATTTTCCTTCTTTGAGCTAAAACTGTCCAGTAGCCCTTGCATTGAGAGCAATGATTGTTGGCTGTAACTCCTATGAAAGTAGACTCAATGCATGGTAAATACTAAATGGTTATTGTAAGCTGAAAATTAGTAACTAATACATCATTTTCTTAAACCTAAAATTTAGGTAAGAAACTATTTCAGGAGAGATTGAAACTGATTGTCATGTGCTTTTTTGTAGATGGGAAGGAAAACTGCCCCCATTCTTCAAGGGCATATACTATTTCTGCCAAGCTCTAATACAGAAAGACTCTTTTGTTGCTGGAAGAAGACTTGTTATAATAAGTTGCTTCTTTGAAAATACATTACAAGTATGTATTTAAACATTTCCATTTCCATAGCACCTCAGCAAACAGATGAGGAATTAGCCTCAAATGTTGCTATTATTTATCCTATTAAGTATTTTCACTGAGCAACAGGCCTTCTAGATTCAGTGAGTTCAAAAGAGAAAGCAATTTGGATGGAGGGAGGGTAGGTCTGGTGTCTAATTCCGAGTCCAAGGACTATTTCCATAATATACTCAATGGAATTTCAAAAACTGCAGTCAAGGATTGATAAACGTGATCAGTACTCTAAACCCTTAACGTTTTCAATCCTTCTTTCCAGGCTTGAATTTTCTCTACCTCTGTACTGACCCTCTACGTAGCCTCAAACAAGGGGGAGAAAGGGATCCCAAACCCCTTCACTTCCCAGCACTGCAGTGTTCTGACAAGTGCACAGATTTATAGCACACAATGCTCATTGTGAGCACAGCAGCAGGAGCAGCAGGCTGGAATCCTCAATAGAGGGAGAGTAGGAGAATACTTGGCTTGAAAACCCAAGCTGGACTTGGCTGTATAGAACTGTGGTAGTTTGGGTCACATACAGGAACAGTAGGTGTTTGCAGACATCTTTCATGCCAATTTTTGAGAGCTTCTGGGAATTTAGTACTTCCAGAATGAGGCAGCAGCTGCATGGGGGTTGACCAGACAGGATTAGTGGGCTTGGCTGCCTGGACTGCGACTGAGACACAGTGGCTTACCTCAGCATCGTGGGGGGTGGCTGTCTTTTAAGAGAGTGCCCAGAAAATAAAAAGGTCAAACACTTTTTTTGAATTTTCTTTCCATCAATGCATACTTGTATAGGTCCTTGCATGCCTATACAACACACACATATACTTTCATTTTTTATAGACAGTAGTTGAACATTATCCTATTACAGCATTTTTTGTTGGAGGTATTTGAAGTGCTTTATGGATGTAAATTTAAACTGAGTATGTGCTTGACTGTGCAGACAGGTAAGGACTACTTGGGTGAAAAGGCTACTCAACACCACTGAAAACTTAATTTATCTGTTGTCCTTTTCTCAGTTAAACATGGAATCAGCTGAGGCAGCCAATTCTTACACCCAATTTTGAGATCCAACTGGTTTCCATTGGGCCAAATTCTGCATGGTGTTCACAGTCTTGAAAACCAGTGAGACCTGTGATCCATTGAGGCTGCTTGGTGCAGCAGGTCAGTAGTCCAGGCAAGAACCTGGCAGTGACCACTAGAGAGCAACAGTCCCTTCACTTCTGAGAACCCAGGGAATGTGAGCACGCAGCTAAATGCCTTGTTGCTCCAATCCGTGGTTCCCTTCTCCAGGCAGGACCCATACCCCGGACCCTAACTTAACAAACAGACACATCAGTCAGCTCACAGTTTCATCATGCTGCGTCTGCTAGCCCTGAACAATTTGAAAGTTGATTTTAACAATGTGGCTCAGATCTGATCTATTTGTTCAAAAGCCTTCCAGTCTTTCATAACATTCATATTAATTTTCACACTCTCTGTTCCTTTGCTCCCAAGATCAATGTTTGTAGAGTGGGACTCCCCAAATCCCATTTTTTGCATAGTTCTTGACTTGCCACAGGACTCCATGAGGTATTAGCTTACATTTTTCTCTGCTGAGATTGTAACTTCAGCATATCCCGTTTTGCCACCAGTACTCCACTGGATGTTCCCCTTGCACTGTCACTTCCCGACAGCCACAGCAAAGGGTACCTGTAACAGTTTGGGAAAAAACAAACCTGCTGACTCCTGCAGTGAGAAGCAAGGTTTGGATAAAAAGGAGATGGGCACAGGGGATGCCATAGCAGTTGAACTCTATTTAATCTCAGTTGAAAACAGTCTACAATTTTGCTTTTGTTTTGCTTGACCTGAAGTCACAACTCTGCTACTCTGCCCACATCTGAGCACTGAGATGAGGTTTTCCCACTTCATTCCCTTTCAGTGTGAGCACTCTCTGTATTAGTGCAATTGCTGCACTGACCATGCCCTAACAAATTTGTATGCTTCCACAGAGGAAGTGAGTTCTCATTTGCAGTCCTGCATCAGGAAAACCTTTACAAAAGAGGCTCTCAGTTTAGGGAGTTACTTTCAGTTGCATTCAGCCTGTATTGAGCCTTTTCCTTCAGAAGCTCTTTAGGCTGAGCTGATGGCTCCCAGTTTATCTACAGTCTCTGAGATAGTAACAACTGGGGGCTGCAAGAGGCCCCCAACCAGGGAAGGACCAGTCTGCCCAGACCTCCTGAACCCCAACATGTGTCTGCCACTTGTTGAGTATCCCAGTGCTACTGAAGGCAGTACTACAGTCACCCCCTGTCCATTAGGCTTTGCTGTCCCATTATTCACAGTTGAGAAAGACACCTTTCATAGCTAGGGTATAAAATACTATTCCAATTACTTTTTCATATACAGCAGTTGCTGTTAGGCTTCTGATACTGTGACCAAAAGGACAGGAGTTTTTTCTGGGACTTGTGCACTTCATGTTTCAGACACGTGCTGTGACCCACACCAGCACCTAAGCTTAAACAGTGGGCTGCTCCTCCATCTTTTGCTTCAGTACTACTCCAAACATCTGTCATGTGGCTTCAGCTCTAGGCCTGCTCCATTTCCTTTGCAGTCTGTTGCCCAGTCTGCATGATCAAATGAAATAATCACTCTTCTCTATGTAGTCCCATTACTTCTAATTTATGTTGTCCCTTGTGCCATTCAAAATATTCCTTCCTCTTCTGAATTCAAGACCTCTCATTTATCAGAATATACAGCACTTACAACTTTAATTTCACAGTGAAGATATGGATATGCTGTTTCATCTTAACATTTTATTTAAATTTTCACATAGTTTATTTAAACAAAACATGACATCCCATTTCAACTGATAAAATAAAAAGAAAAAAAATAAACCACTTCTATGAAGTTAGCCAGTGTATAGACTTATTTTACAAAGTAAGAAGGTAAGAACATATTACAAAATAATAATTAAACCAATCAATGTCAATAGTGCAAAGAATGAATTGCAAGTATGAAAGAGAGAGAGAGGGAGGGAGGGTAGGACGGATGGGAGGATGGATGGATGGATGGATGGATGGATGGATGGATGGATGGATGAATGTGTAGGTGGCTGGCTGGCTGAAAAAAACAGCGTTAGGATCAGTTGTGTATTTTATCACACAAAATTTTGTATCTTAGACAAGTCATGATGTAGATTTCACTTTAGTAGCAGAAGAAGAAGTACTTCATATAAGTGACCTCTGTGTGATGCAAATTCTTGTGCTGGTCAGTTCTGGAGATTAATACAGCTATGCACATGAACTGCTAAGAGTCACTGAAAGAAATTTTTCACCATCTGGAACACAGGTGACCTATCAAGGGTGTGATTAGTGCACTGAAGGGCCAAGGAAATTACCGAGAATTTTATGCAAACAATAAAGTACTTTGTACCCTTTTCCCACTTGCTTTCATGCTCTTTCACATGCAGTTGCTCTCTATCCTGGCAGGTGACTGTTCAAGAGGGCGTTTTAGCAACTACTAAATAATGTGGACAGGTGTTAGATACCCTATCAACTAAATGTCAGCCAGAAAGCCACCAGAAAAGGAAAACTGTTTCTGCAGTTTCTAATGATGCTGCTATATCTGACTCCTTCACAGGACGACTAGATTTGAGTCTAAATAAAAGAAAGAACAAAAATAACATCAGTCAGTTTTAGTATTTCTCAGCTGAATTTACCCATTTTCCTTTTCTAGCGAGTGTCCATAGTTAATAAATGTAAGAGACATTAACTGAAATAAGCTCAGCTGCCTGGAGATATCGTTCATCTTTTCCCCTTGTGACCAAAGACACTTGTATGTTTCTAGGCAAATTTCCATACAATACCTCAAGTCTTACCACAGTAAAAATATTAAAACTGTAGAAAGAGGACTGAAAGTGAGAATAGCTTCAGGGAGTAAATGTATGCTTACCTTGAAGGCACATTTCCTGCATGGAGTGTTTGAGTACTACAAAGCTTTCAAATATACCAAAGGACAGTGATTGCATCTTTCTCAAAAGAAGTATTAATCTGAAACTAGTCAGAGAGATTTTTCCACATGATAAAAAAAAAGGAAAAATCATCCCCACTACAGGCATTGCTTGTATCTAAATGATTTCTGCTACTTTCAAACTCACAAACCTCTCAGATCTTTTCCCTTCACTCCAATCAACAGTCTGTTCAAATTACTCACATGGTGAAGAGTATATGTACATAAAGTACACATGTGACAGTGTGTAACTGAAAAAATGGCACTATTTGATCAATAAAGAACAGTGGAGACCTCAATAAGGGCACTTAGAATCCCAGTGTTCAAATTCTCAATGCTTGTAATGGTGCTGGACTGAAAAAAAGAATTTAGTTGAGACACCTGGTGACACCAACAATAGACTTTCTAAAGATTTTGATTATTAGCACTCTTTTGAAAAATCAAACTACTTACTACAGTTCTTTAATAGGCAATAAGACCTTTTGAAACTCTGGATGAGGTATTCATCCTAAATTCTTGAAAATTCAGTGGCAGGTACATCTAAAAACACTCTCTGGAGATCAGAATGAATTAAAATAGCTTTCATATAAACCAGAACACGTTTCCAGTTTTGCCTGCTTAAATTCATGATGACTGGGAGAGATACTTCTGTGTACAACTAACTATGTAAGAAAGATTAGAGTCAGGTTTTCCATTCATTGATTTTGAATTAAAAATAAACGATAAAGACATTAATTAAATCCATAAATCTCCAGTATGTTTACCTTTTAGTTTCTGGAACATAGAATATTCTGTGGCGCAAGTATGATAGAGGCTGAAGAGTTAAACAATTCAACAGTGATGGAAAATTATATTCCTTTTATTTTCTCCCTTCTTAAGGGGTACAACTTAACTTTGCTAACTTGTATTACTTATTTGTGTTTCCACGAGCTGAGGAGCAATGGGCCTACAGGTCGGAGTAGAAAATCTCCATTTCTTTCATAAAACATTCTCACATTTCCTCAGCAACATCTCAGCACTGCTTCAGCTTGGATTATTGTGATTTCTTGATGGTGAGATTTCAGAAGCTGTACATTAGGAGCTGCAGTGAAAAGCAGGAAAACCACCCAGAAATTCTTTGACTGCCTTTAAACAAAAGAGTGTATTTTGTAAAGAGGAGTTGCCATGCAACTCACCACAGCCAGCCTGTGACAGAGCTGAGGATCAGTCACAAATTCAGCCCCGTGCTCTGGGATATTTCTAAACCTATACAAGTGTTATCATTAATAATCTCAGAAATTTTAATGCATTGATCTCAAATTTCTTCATAAAAGTTAACAGCATTCTTCCATTTACAGAGAGATGTGGTAAATGCTTAGTACTGACTGGTGTGCTCCAAGGAGCATCCTGGGCCCAGAAGGGCTGCCTGCAACAGAGAATTACAGGGGTATTAAGAAGTCCTAGAAGGACTGAGACTTTACATATTTACAGTGGTCTACCTGTGTCACTAGGGTGATGCAGGCTTGAAATGTAGGTGCATTTAAAAAAGGCATTTATAAGTTCCCTACAATTTGTGTTAAATTCTACCTCTACCAGTTTCAGACTCAAGAAATTGAGTTCACGTTTTATTTTGGATTTTAATATCGTAGTAATTTTTATAGGAGTCACAGTGAAGGTAGTAAATCAAGGGTGTATTAGTTTTTTTATATCAAATGTAAAATGAAATAAATTTATAAAAAAGCTTTCATTTTAATTCATTATGATTTTAAATTACATTGCCAAAGTTTTCCAAATGTGTATTTTAAAGTCAGTAGTAACCTTTCAAAAGATAAATGATTTAATAAATTACTTATTTTACATTTAACATTATGAGACAAAATATTAACACAAGCCACAGAAACTACTAAAAATGGGTGCTTTTAACACTGTTTTCTCTGAAAATATGTGTAAATGTGTGATTTATGTCTTCTGCATTTTTATTTAGAAAGAAGTTTTAAGACTTGTTATTACTTCCAGCTAAGTGGAGATAAAAAATCTCAATGATAGAAGCTTGTTGTTAATTTTTGGAAAGAGATTTTGGGGCCAAATTAATGTGAGCAATATAAAGATAGAAGTTACTTATATTGTGGGTTCAAGATAGAACATGAAAATAATATTGTGCTGGACAGACATCCAAGGATTTTCAGGAAAACAACCAACATTGTCTGTTAAAGTAATTGTGTTCTGACATTTTCCATAACCACCCATTTTACCCAACCAAGAAAACATATAAAAAACCCCAAACCCAAAACTAAACCCCCATGTTTTTCCCTTCAATATCTTTCTAGGCAGGAATGATCTAATCTTAGCAAAGTCCCTCCAGTACCTCCACTACTGTTACACACATTCCCTATTGCTAGCAGCCATAACCATGTTCAGTCAAGATATCAGAATGGCTCAGACTAAAAAATAAAAATTTTAAGAAGTTGCAGAGACTTTCTTGTAACTTGTGCAGATTCCATGAAAATGGGCACAGTGTCATTTGAGGGATGAGACAGGAAGGGGTGAACAGAAGAACAGCTCTGTGATCAGCTGTCCTGTCTGTAGTTCATCTGCTTAAACACAGAGACCATTCTCTTTGTCTAGGATGCAGGGTGTGTTGATTCTCCAGAATGATGCTCAGGGTTTTCACTCTGTGGACCATTTCAGAAAGGAGATTTTATATAATTTTTCACTTGATTCTCCCTGAATTTTATTTGCCAGTTCAGAAGGAAGCGACTCAGTCAGTGACCAAACCAAAAGGCATTGAAACAAAATGCTTAATGTGGGAGGGCAAGATTGTGAGATAAAGGCCATCTTCTGGTGTGGCTGTGATGGTTGCCAGACCATACTTGGATGCAGAACCTAAATGGTGAAAAGGCAGAAAAGGCAGGCTTGACTGTACAACTGTACTTAATATTGTTCCAGATAAAGCCCATGGATCCCGTCCAAACAAACCACTGACCAGCTTCTTCTCAAAGTACAGATAATCACAAAGAAAAAAATATTATACTCTTCACAACATTATTTTAAAAGTAGCAGTCCATATTTTTTTAAAAGGGAAATACCCAACCCCTGCAAATCCTTTCTTCCAGGTCTGTTAATCTGACCACCCATCTTGGACCTGCAGACTGATCTTCCTTTACTGTGTAGCACATTCATTGACAGTTGCAGTACTTTCTCCCTTCAGATCCTCATTCAAGCTTTTTTTCTGCTCTATTTCAACCTGGTAGAGAAAAAGAGGAAGAAAATTTGTAATGAGAAAGGAAAAAAAAAGATTCAAAAATCTTCCTCAGTGGTGGTTCTTGTGCTCAGGAGAAGAAACTCCTGGTGAACTGAGAGGCTTGTGAGGACAAATAGACTAAGGATCAGGGAAAACTGGATTTTATATGCTATATGGATTTTCAGTCTAATCCAAGCAGTTCTACAATTCAACAGTGTCATGAAATAATTTCCAGAAGAGATAAAGAGAACTCACATGATTTTATATTACCATTCCTAACTGTACTCCGAACACAAACCCAGAACCAAATCTGCAGATGATAGGTGGCTTCCTAAGTGACAGCAGAAAACCAGCCTTAATTATAAATTCTGCAAAGACTGATGTATAAAGCAAAGAGATTAATTTTCTAAATGATCATGAGTTTGAAGAGGCCCATAAGGATTATCAAATGCAACTCCCTGCTCCTTGAAGCAGTGCCTAACACAACCCCAAATATCAGCATATTCTGGGCTGTCCTCAGGCTCAGAGGTGCTTTGGCCTACAGACACCAATTTGTATTGGGACAGGGCCAAGGGGATCTGTGTTTGGGTTTTAAATTTCCACATCTCTGAAAACTCAGGAATAATCCAATGTTTTAATTCTTAAAAGGGATACTTAGGAAGATCAAATACCATCTCCAGGGAATTTAAGAAACCACTAAAAATGAAATTACAATTACCAGTAAAAATATTTTCCCTAAGAGTCTTTTCAGAATCTCTTATCATTGCTCTTAAAGAAGGCAGGTAGGATGCCAACTTCTCTGCTGACTATTCAGCTAACATGCAAATTTATTGAGATATTTTGGCAGGTATATACAGTGTACTTTCACATCTGCTCCTCTCCTTAGGGCAGGTAGAAGGCAGAAATATTTCAGCAGAGAAATAACGTGATCCTTTTGTCTGCAGTAGGACTCCCACGGTAGCACTCCCACTACGAAGAGCAGCAAAACTCCCTGTTCAAACTCTCTCCGTAACAGCTAATCCCCAGGAGCTGGCCGTGTGCACGCTCTTCCACAGACAACAGCAAGCAAATTTATTCCATCTTTGCTGAGGGATAATCCACTGCTTACCTGCCATGAATCAATAGCTGCACATGGGTAGCTACTGCACACAGCCTGGCATGTGCCAAAATCCCGCCTCTTTTGTCCATGGTATTTTATTTGTCTGCCCATACTTTTCAAGACAATGAACTGTGTAAAGTAACCATGGTCATTACCACTGCTCAGTTTTACCTTGTAACTGTAGTGTGCTGAATAGTTGACCCACTTCCTCACGTCGGTCTTGTCCTCGACAGAGATGGACCGAACGGTGGCTTTGGAGGCAGAAGTGGTGGGCATGTCAAATTCCACATCTACATAGCGGACAAAACTGGAAGGCACTTCCCGGTCAGAGCCAAGCTCTAGGTGACAGAAGAAGCAGTGAGGATGGCCAGAAGCTGGAAAAAGAGAACAAACAGTCATCCAGGAGGATGAAATAAAAGTAGTCTTTAGAGGGCTTAGGCATTGCAACATCCCACCTGACCTCTGGAATTGCGCTGGAAAAAAATTTCACTTGGTGTGAATCTGGGTAAGAATTTCATCTAGAGTCAGCCTCATATTTCAAAACAGTCTAGCCAGAGTTCCCTTACCACTGGAAGGTTTGTAAACTAATGTGTGTGCAGCAAATCCAGTGAGAGGCTGTGCAGTTAAGCAGAGACCAGGGATAACACAGCACCACAGCTGGAGCCAACTTATGAGCGAATGGGTGCAGTATTAAGCAGATGTAGAAGCTCAAGTTCTGCAAGCATTAAAATACATCTCCTGCTTTTCATCAGGATTAATTATTCCAAGCAGAATACTCACTCATTTGCCCTGGTTCTAGAGTAAGCCAGGATTTCTGTTTGACAGCCCTTCCTGGCTTTTCATACACGGAGCATGCTTTTCCTGGATCAAAAGCTGTGGTGCACAGCAGGCCTTCCTGGTGGTCCCACCCACCACAGGAGAGCAGCAGCCCTAGGAGCTCTCAGGGAGGTGACTGTACCCTCCAGCACTGCAGTGCTTTTGCTTCTGGCCAGTTCTTAAGCTTGGCTATGGTGGGCACAGCCGTGGTGGCAGTGCACTTCAGCATCTGCCATGGGGCCCTTGGCCCCACAGCACTGCTCTCTGGTACTGCATTATGAAGATGCCTAAAACTGGCTTAAAAAAAATCTGTGTTCAGTACTCAGTACTGGAAAACAACCCCCAGTCTCAGGCTCCCCATCCATTCATATCTGTTTCCTCGCACTGTACCACTCTCAGCAGACTCCTCATTGTGATCCTTCCTGCTCATCTGCTTTACAATGCTTTTCTTCTCTAATTTGCTGTGGGCTGCTCCCTCCTTCAGACTGGAGACGCGCAGCAGCCCAGGAGAAGCGGCTCTGTGCTCAGGTGCAGGCCACATCCACAGGAGCGGAATGTTCAGCTTGTGCTGCTGCACTCCTGAGCTGGCATGTCCTCAGCTGCTTTTGGGGTGGATGCATGCAAAGGTATCACTGGGAAGTGTTTAACTGGGCTTGAGCAGCTTTGGAGAGCTGAGCTTTTAAACTCTTCATAATTTCAACTGGACACTCAGAATCAGCAACCTCTTTTAACATACCTAAATGTGGATATTCGTAGGTTCAAAAAAAAAAAAGGATGGGAAAACAAAAGGCAAAAAGAAAGGTAACACTGTCCCCAAATACATAAAAATTATGGAAGTTATTAATTTAAATCAGCTCAGTATGATAGATAACAAGGCAAATGGATTATGAAAGCAACTCCTCCACTGAAGCTACTGTAAAATTACCTAGCCCATCAGTCTTCATTACTGCTCTGGGCATGAGGCTCATGAGGCACCACCTGAACAGACTGTCCAACAGGCTCATTTAGAGCTCTCTCTCTAATGGACAGGTACACTTCTTACTAAAATCAGGAGGAAATCAATACACTGCTTTGGTTTTGCACCTCTTGTTTCCTTGAGCTACTACCAGTTTGTTCTGACAATCAAGCATCTGATAGTATAATTCATATATATGCATGTGTAACTGTGATTGGAGGGAGTCTGTTCCAAATGTCTCAACATGTTTGGATTAAAAGATTTAATTTACTTCAGAAAGTATTCCAGGCAGCATGCCTGGGATCCACAGCCAAAGTAGAGAAAAGTTCAAATCCTGATCCAAGCCTCTGCACAGATGCTATATCCTTGCTTCACAGAAAGCATTTTCCCACGACTGAAGACTGTTTGGATGTTTCCCTAGTATTCTGCTGGTGGATTGAAAAAAAAGAACATGTGAAGCCCAGCCAGCAGCAACTGGAGCTGTAAATAGATTGTGAATAGGCTTTCTTTATCAACTCTTTTGATCATATTAATTTTAAATCTGAGAAAGGCAATAAAGCTTACCAAGCTATTTTGGACAGGACTTCAGCAATGTGTTCAGTAGAATCCAGTCCATATTTTTTCCTTAGGTCAAATCATAGTCAGAGTATGAACTGTCCTTCATTTGTCATGTGCTTTTCAATGTTGTCATAAGCAGATGCTTTGGCTACAAAATAATACAGACAGTGCTGATAACACTGTCTCCTAGAGAGAGAGTGCAAAGGGCCCCATCCCATTAAAAAGCACAAAAGGAAAACATTTAGATAAGAGAGCAAAGCTGCTGAAATAATTCTTAACAATTTGGGTGCTTAGGACACTACAACCTGCATACAATCAGTGAGCTTTGGTAGGGACACTCTCTCCTGTGGATGGCACGGCTGGGGCTCATGCCACTCACCTCTACACACACTGCACCAGTCCACATTTGGGGAATGCAGTGAAGCACAGGAGATCCAGCTGGCTATCTGGAGACCTCTGGAGTTACGGGATTGTGTTTGCAAAGGACTATGTGTCAGAGCACACACCGTGGATGAACAAGAAGTCCCATAATGTGTGCCTCCTGTGAGCATGTCTGGCAGACAGGCACGTGTGCTGGAGCCATGCAATGCATATGCCCCGAGTGGTGGGGACCTGTTGGGGGGCCTCTGGAAGCAGGTGGAGCTGCAGGCTGTGGCCACCTGCAGCACTTCCCTCAGCTGCAATGTAATGCCACTACTACTCTCCTGCTCTGGAGTCCCAGGCACCAGAGCAGTTCATTAGCAGGCCAGATTTTACAGAAGACCCAGAGTGCTCTTAGAGGTGAGTTACAGGTATCACAGTAAGAGAGCATAAAGTGTGAGTTAAGGGAGTAGTTTATATTTAATACTTGAGAACTGCATCATTTATAAGGACTGTGCAAATACGAGAAGTTGGGTTATTATTTGACTTGTGGATGGGGCTGGATACAGGCAAACGTGCACAAGGCTGGCATTTAGATCCCACATCAATATCACTTGGACAAAAGTGTACGTGGTCCATCAGGCAAATCTAAGGAGTGGGAATGAATGCTTCTGAGTACCACTTATATACCTCTTTGTTTGCCATATACTTTGAGAAAAGAGAACGATGGGATGAAGTATCACCAATGAAGAGAAATAGTCCCTGAAGGGCAAGGTCAGATTTAAACTACACTTGGCCTGCCCTGTCATCACTTTGGGATTCCCTCCCTCTCACATACCTCATGGGTCTTGGCCAAGACAGTGCTTCCAAGGCTCTTCCTTTCCCTGAAATTACATCTGATCTGACCGCAGGGGTGAGGACACTCTCTTCCTCTCAGGATGTAAACAAATATCAACTGCCCTGTGTTTTGCATGAGGACACTGATGGACAGATGCTCTGTGGCAGGGGTCCAACAGCAGCAAGAAATCTGTAATGTATTTCCCCCTGTCACAGTGTATATACAATAAAGAGTCACAATAGGAGAGAAGAGGCACAGATCATTATCTCCCTCAGAGTAGCAATGGGTAAGGCAGCACCACATTGAAGGAGGCAGTAGAGACAGAAGTTTTGCCTCTCCTCCTGGTTTGGTACTGGCATGTTTTGTAATTGTGTTAAAGTCTAAGGGCTTTTGTTTCCTCAGCTGTAATGTCTGTATGGCACACTGAGATTTTTGGAGAGAAGATGCCACAGAAGGCCCAATTTCACAGCATCTCATTTCCAGAGCTTGTGCAGATGGCATATTGAGATTTTCCTCACAAGCATGTTACTGCTCATAAACAGTTTGAGGTTACTTTTTCATTGCTATATTTCTCTCAAGTTTCCAAGCTGTCTTCTTATGCCTCACTCTACAGGAAACATGGAGCCTTCCCTTCCCTTTTGACACTGATATTCCTCCAAATTTGTAACTTTTTGACGTAAACTAGTGTCCTTGAGCTGAAATGTGACCCAAAAGATTAGGACACTTGGATCACTGTTTTGCTGACACTTTAACTCAAACTAAGGAAAAACAGATGCCCTTAGAGAGTACTAAATCTGGTACTACACTAGACCTTCCTTCAGGAAACACTGAATACAGAAACCCTCCCAGTGACACAGATGCATTCCAAGTCCATCTCATTTGTAAAAAGCTATTCAAGATCAGAGAAGTCAAGAAGTAGAATTCACTACATTTAAAAATAAACCTGAGTTGTGCAGCTTTATTGTGCACTATGGATGACAGGCAGCAAATAGAATAACTGGTAGAAATGGCCAAGGGGAACGGTAGCTTGCCTTATTTGAACGTTTAATTATGACCATGTTACTAGAAATACAAAGACTTCAGCTAGAAATACGAAGTGGGTTTCATGTTGGTATTCCCTCTTCAGGTTTATTGCCTGTCTGCACTGACTACAGAAACATAGCCACAAAATGGTGTTTGGAAATTTATCTTTTTTTTTTTAATGGTTGAGCAACATTTTCTGTTCTCTTACAATCCCTATTTCAGAGAATTTATGGGCATTAATTGTGTCATATGCATTGAAATATATAGCACTGGCCTAGTATGCTTGGCAAGACATGGAAAAGATATCACACGTGCTGGAACAACAGCAATTTATCTGATCCTGTCATTCAGCCCCTAGCACAGAATCTTGATTTTGCAAGTTGTCTGAAAAAGCCCTGCTTCCCACAACAGTACTGAGCACCCAGATGTTTGATGCCTAGGTTTCATAATCAGAGAATTACAGAGCCATTTAATTGGAAAACATCTTTAAGATCATCAAGTCCAACCATTAACATAGCATGAATCTAGTTAGCACAAAATCGTGTCCCTAATTACCACATCTACACCTCTCTTAAATACCCCCAAGCAGACAGAAAACATATTTTTGCATCTAGAAAACCTAAAACTGTTTCTGTCATTAGCTATATTTGTAGTATATGTAAAACTATTGCAATGAAGGGTCACATAAATGTTTCATGCAACTAACATACGTCCTCTGGTATACTACAAAGGATGATATACCTCTCAACATTTAAACTCAGTATTTCCTATCTTTCAAAAGACAGAACTTGTTTTAGGTTATTATTGCACAGATGGTATGCACCACTCACCTGAGTTTTTGTCAGGCAGTCGGTTTATCCTCCATACAATAGAATTAAAGGCATGCTCATATTTGGCAGTTCCCAAAGTTACTCTCATTACTGGCTCAGAACCAGACAGACTGGTTGATCCAAAAGTGGCTCCCTTGTTCACCTTGGCTTTCAAAGATTTCTCCCCCAGGACACTTTCCCTGCGGAAGTTCTTCACCCACTCATTTGGCACAGGGTAGCGGATCATCACGTTTTCACAAGGGACCTGAGTTAAAGGGTCATGATTGGAAGAGAACCCCATGGACATCATCAGCCAGCTCTGCACCTCCACCTCAGCACCATTGATGCTGGCAGCTGTCCTCAGTGTAAAAGGCAAAGTTTTCTCAGCAAAGACAGTCCTGAATCTCATCAGTTCAAACCGGCAGGCATCCAAGGGGTTGAACAGGATAATACGAGAGTTATTAAACACATCCTCATCCACACATGAATGGAACCGGCAGCTGTACAATTTAATCCACTTAGTGGTAGTAGTGGGCATAATATCCTGCCTTGCAACTATTTCATTCCCTTTGATCAGAATATCGTTAAGGCCCAGTCTGCATTCTGCCAGGCCAGAAAGGAAGCTGAGAACATAGACATGAGTCAGCACACTGTGCTGGAGAATCACACTATCTCCCTTGCCCAAGATGCCATGAAACTCATCCCTGACATCCACAGTGATTTCTTCTTCTTGATAATTCAGTCCCACTGTGCTCAGATCTGTTGATGAAGCCGGCAAGTTCATCAGTGTATCTTGCACAGCAGTGATGAAGCTAAGGAAGTCTTCATAATCTGTAGTCCCAAGTTTGATAATTTGCTCTCTCTCTGCAGTGTGTGCAATGGCTGGCTTAGGCTGATACTTCTTTTTCTCCTTGTACGTTGTGCGATCCAATCGCACGCTGTGTATCCTTCCATTCTCATCGTAGTTCTGGAGTTTGCGCTCTGAAATCTCATGATTGATTTCGAGTTTGAGTTCCCGGAAAGGCTTCTCTAGTCCCTTCTCATAAAAAAGCTGTATACATCCACTCTTGGTCAGCTTGACATATATTGGTCCCCAGTGCCTGGATGACATGATGTTCTTCTTCTCTGGGATCCTGAGCATCATTGGCCATCCATCCTTTGGCTGAGCTGGTGCCAGGTTAAATAAAGCTGCATCCAGATCATATGGCATCATGGGGTCATCATCAGGCAAGGTAGGACTGCTCACACGATCTGGGTCTCCAATCTGGAGATGTTTGAGCTGCTCTAAAGCATCTGTGTGGGTTACAGTTTTGTTTGCCTCATGGAAACTGATGGTATCAGGCTCTTGATGGAGAATAATGAGAGAGTCTCTTTGGTTTTTGCTTGGAGCACTGGAGACAGAAGAGCTTTTGGAACGCCTCTCTTGCTCCTCAAAGAATGAGCTGAATGGATTGATGGGCGAGGGCTGGACATCTCGAAGAGATTCATCCAGAAAGGGATTAGTAGCACTCCAGGGGGGTGTTTCAACAGAAGGCAACTTGGTTAAGGAGGAAAGATCTAGTTTTTGAATTTTGGAGAGATCTCCTAATGTGCTTTTAGGACGTTCTCTTTTCTTCAAGGATGTAGTGAGATTAAAGTTAACATCTGGAGCCTGTGTTTCTGCAGGTGGGGTATCTGTTTTCAAGGGAGAAAGGCTCTGTGGTGAAAAATTGACTTCGTTGTCATCAAAAGTCACCCAGCTGGGAAAGCGAACTGTGGTTGGGGTAGATGAATGGCCATTCATGGAGGTGTTGTTCGGCTGCCAGTTGACAGCCTCCATATCTATCTCTTCATCTTCCTGGAGAGATGAGGAATTGTCTTTAAAAAAAGAGGGGAGGGGAGGAAATTTCAGCTAATTATTTTGAAGTTACCTAGTTCTCTCCTCAAAAAAACCCCCACAGTCTTCACACTCAAGGAAGGCCTATTCATATGTCAGGCAAGAATAAGATAGTCAAAAGACTTGGCTAAAATGCTGATGAGTCTGACAAGAATTAATGAAAAAATACACAGCTGAACACGGAAAAGGAATCCAAAAAGAAATATTAAAGGAATGACAGCAATGACTGTACTGATCTCATCCCAACATAATGACATAAAGGAGAAACCACATGTCATGGTAGTTTATTAAAACTTCCCTCTCTGAACTTTCAGGATTTTCATTTCTTCTCTACAGTTATCTTTTATTATTTGCCTAGAGTAATCCTTCACTCTTGTTATAATTTTTTCCCTTTTCTGTCCCATACCCTTTGCTCTAGAGAATAATCCAGTAGGAAGAGGAATGAACATTGAGGAAGAGCACATCTCCAGTGTGTCCCCACGTACTTGTCTGTGCACTTGCTGTTACCACAAAAGCACAAGGGGTAATGGTGATGGCACTGCAAAAGGTGCCAATTTTGCCCAGGATGTGTTCAGTAAAGAGACTCTTTGTCCTACCCAGTGTGCAAGAGTCTGACAGTCCTTGAAAGGCTCTGAAACATCTCTTGGAGAAGCTGTGATCTAGGGATATATGTTAGGTTAAGGAAAAACATATTTTTTACTTGTGTGGTGGAAGTTGTTCTCATTCTCTCTCAGAACACAGCACCTTTGACTGCTATTTTCCTACTCTCATGCTCTGCCAAGACACTTTGTAGAAAACTGTATCACAGTGTGCTCTTTCAGTCCCACCTGTTCCCAGGATCACTGCAGTGGTAATAAGGCATTTGCCAAAATGAACACAAATCCTCAGTGTTCAGAAATTTAATGATTTTCTTCCAATTTTCTTCCCACTGAGCTAATGAATCAGAGTGCTCTTAAAAATGAGCAGCCAGCATGAAATTATACTCTGTAGCTGCACTGCAGGTTTGCTCTACATGATACAGCAGTGCTGGCATTTGTGCTTTTTGCTTCTCCCAGAAATCCCATATTTTACATAGTCACTGTTCTTCAGTACAAGCGAGAAGTGAGTGTAAAATGTAGCACTGTGGTATAGCTGTGCACCTGTGATTTGAGCAATATTTACAACAACAACAAACTATTTTAAGTCATTATTTAAATTGCCACCAGTTCCCAAAAAAGATGAGCTTGATTTCCATTCTGCCTCAACCATAACATACAATTTGAATTTTTTTTTCAGTAACCATTTAGAATATGAAATAGGGAATATTCATGCTAGCCAAAGTGCTGCCATGAGCTCACTATAATGTCTTGGGTAACTTGATATTCTGGGCCTCTCATTCCAGCAATATGTAAGTTTACCCAACCTTCTGATTTAAGGACAAAATATATCATCCAAGTTCAAATGGTTATTAAAATTTAGAATTATATATGAAGGTGAATAATACCAATTGACTTTTCAAGCTACAGTAATACAAAGCAATAACAAGAACAGAGAGTTTTTACAGACTACCCATGCACTGCAAAGTGTATTTGGAAAGAAGTGCCATTGTCTCAGTTTCTCAGGTTTTCTTCTCTATCCTGCCATCTTACTCCCAGCTTTGCACAGTGCCTGTCTGTAGTCCCTGCTCCTGCCACACCACCAGGTGCAGTGGTGGATTCTTTATCTGCTAAGTATTGCCACAAGGCTATAAACAGATTTGGGGGGGGGAAAAACAACAACCCAACTGACTATTATCCACAACCATGCCCTGAGTGAGAAAGTAATAAAGAACCCACCAAGAATAATCTGACATTGCTCTGATCCTCAGGCCACACCAATATGTTGTCTATGCTTCTTGTACGCTTCTTTCCAGGACTTTGGTCATCCAGTGTGTAGCCCCTTGAAGCAAAGGTTTTGTGGTATTTCTGGGAAAACATTGCCTGTTTCTTTTAGGACTTCTAAAATTCCAGCATTTCTAAGATCTGTGTTGTTTAAGAGTAGACCATCTCTTCTCTGCCAGCAACTATAATTTTCTCCCTTCTTGTATCTTTATCTTTGAACTGCAAAAACCAAATGTGATTCCACAAATAAAGTATTAGAACCTCTAATAAATTTGACAGGTAGATGAGAAGGCCTCCTTAAGAGTTCATGTGAAAACCACACAGAAATCACCTGAAAATTTTCTTTCTAAGCTGAACAAGTTTTGTAATATGTATTGCTTTCTTTGATCCAGATGCCCAGAAACACAGCAGAATCACTAACAGATTCTGGTTTCATACATGTAATAATATCTTGTTTCATATGTAATAATTGCATCATTTTATTTTCTAGAAAAAAAAATCTGTAAACTGTTATTTGATTTGATATGTGGAAGTGTCAAACCTGGGAAATGAAATAATCTTTCTTTCCCCAACTAAGATCAAAAGTACATTCTACTGCTGCCAAAACACCATATGGTTGGGTTTACAAATGTTTGAAAAATACAGAGGTGGTTCTAGAAAAAACAGGTTTTTAGCTTTGTCTGTAAGAGAATGACTAAGCCAGGAAGATAAAAATACCAATATGCTAATAAGCTAAGCAGCCAAAGAACGTTACTGAGATCTAGATGAAATAGGGAATCCCAAGAGAAATACTGGCACCTCTGCTGCAAATACAGCATGGTAAAAACACTTGATATTGTTAGAGGATGGCTTAGACGATTACTTCAGATTTTTCCCTTCTTGACTTTTGATGAGTTCCTGAACATGGGTGCTAAAGTTTAAAATGCACAAGTCCTTCAGTTTGGCAGCACTCTTGTAGGTCTGGGAGATGACACTTAAGGAAACAAGTTCCTAGATGAATTTCTTGCTTTCATACCTGCTCTCAAAATTCCTTCCTACAGAACAATCAAAATGTGTAGATGTGGCACTCAGGACGTGGTCAAGTAGTGGACTTGGTAGTGTTAGGTTAATTGTTGGAATCAATGCTCTGAGAGGTCTTTTCCAGCCTTAAGGATTCTGTGATTCTTAAAGGACAGCTAGCTGATAGGGTGAAGATAGTCCTCAATCCAGAGTGACTCCTGGCTGATAAAGACTGTATCTGCATAAGAAAGGCTTAACTCATCAAAAGAAAGCACTTGTTTTTTTCTTCTTGACTGACTGACTTAGCTTTCCTAAGCAAAATTACTCTGATAAGTGTTTACTCAGCAAAATCAAAATATCTTTTAATTGTGTGACCTTGCCAGAGTCCAATCTGACAGGTAGCTCCAGCCAGCAACAAAACACAGGAGCAGATTTACAAAGGAGGTGAAAGGCGCAGTAGCTTGGTCTCCTTCCCCAGAGACACCTGCAATGTGAGCTGGGAAGGGAGCAGCCTCGAGCTGCCCACACAACTCTGCATCTCTGCGTTCATTCCCTTATCTAAGTGGTGCCGGCAACCAGCACTGGCTGCACCTTACTGCACACTGACCTGCATTACCAGGCCATTAAATAATTTGGACAATTAAGTCCCCAGACAATTAGGTCCCCAGTCAACAAAAAAAGGCCAACCTGCATCGTAACTTTATTTTTCCTCCACAGGCCTCTTAAAATTCTGTTGTCTTTGTAAGTGTTCAGTAGCAAAATGGTTCATCATTTCAGTAGGATAAACTGGAAGTCATCATTGTTGCAATGGGTGTAGAACCTCTCATTGTGATTGGCCTTTTGTGACTCACATGACAAGGAAAGAAAGCTTTGGTTCTCTGCAATGTATCATCTTTTCATTTTTCCATTTGGCTAAACCATGACTACTTTGGACAAAACCACTAGGCAGTATCATGTTACTTCAGGGGGAAAGGCAGCCATCCAACTGCTAAAGGACATTGATACTGCAAAGTGTTGGTGATCAAAACTGTGCCATGGAAGTAGGAAGAAGATCTGAGGGTATTACATACCTTTCAAAAAAGAAAGGCAGATAACCACTTTCAGAAATAGATCTGAGCAAATGTCTGAATTTTCAGATTTCTGAGTACTCATCTATTTTGCCTCTTGAGAGAAATTAGCTCAGAGCTTCATGATGTGACTGTTTCTGTTACCTGAATATATTAATTTCTGTATAATTCAGATAGCTCTTTGAACTTTAATACCCTTAATATGTCACACCTACCAAAGGGGTGCTCCCTTCCCTGATGTAGCCTACACCAGTCCCTCAGACAAAGCAAGCACTGCTAATATTTCTGTTGGCATAGCTGGATCTCTTCTAGGACTCTTTACATGAAGGCCACCAAACACTGGTATATAGACTTGGTCTTTAAAGATAAGCCAGGTCATGAGGATACCAGCAACAAAACCTGTGGTGTCTCTGTATAAGCAATTATAGAAAAGCAGAAAATGGAGACAAGACAGAACCTGGAAGAAGTCAAGCACCAGGTTGTTGCACAGTTATGTCTCCATGACAAAGGTTGTACTTCCACATAGTTTCTGTGACATCCGCATATGGTCATTTTCTTGCATTTCTTTCCCATGTCCAGGTCAATACAACTGTGTCTGTGCACATTTTTTTTGAGGTGGTCTGCCATGATTCTGATCTTACTAAGACAGATGGAGTAATTTAAAATATATTTAAAGTGAATGAGCCATCACTCTGAAGTGATACAAATGGACTCCTGTTTCCAGTCTTGACACCAACCTCTCATGTGGCTCAGGAAAAAACATCTTCATCACTATCACATCACTATCACATCACATCACTATCACATCACATCACATCATAGCTTCTGGTTCTCTTCCCACTTTTTTTTCTAATTTCTGACTGTAAAAGTGTTACATGTAGAACACTGTTCCTCTGTACCTCAGTATCCAGCACATTTCTAGGACTCTCTCAGAACATGGTGTAAGTAGGTAAATGTCACAGAGGTGGATATAATCCTATAAACTAACTCAATTAATAGTTCTGTTGCACCTACACACTTGAAAAGACTTTCAAGTTTATTACAAGCTATGAAGCCAAGCTTGTGTTTGTCAGCTTTCCTTTTATCACAGTTCTGTTAATGGTAGAAGGTCAAATTTGTTACTGCTGCAGACACCAGCACAAACACACAGTAGAAAAATGCCACGGAAACCAGTTGCAAGGATATACAGCTCAAAGCACAGAAGACTTCTTGTCAACAGGATGGTACTGCCTGCTATAATTACTCAGAAGAAATCCCTGTGAGGATAGCAGTTATTACCTCTGCACCCTTCCTAGGTACCTTTGCTATCAGTTAGTGTGTGGTAACATTAAGGAAATACCTAGAAATGCCCTCACACAACCTTGCAGGACACTTTCTTCCCATGAGCTTCAGAACCAATTTTGGAGACAGAAGATGCATCCACCTTGCCTCTTTTCAGTAAGATTAGGAGAGTGGGGGAAAACCCCAAACCTCTTGTCCACCAACACCCATCAGGTTGCAAGATAGATTTGTAAGCATTCTTCAGACTTTTGAGTGTCTCTGCAAGTTTTAGCATGTAAAATAGGTGACACAGTCCATACCTTTTAATCTTGCTACTGAACATACTGCATACAAACATTTAACAGCAATTTAATTCTCCAGCAGGTTGAACTATTAGTATAAAAGTTTATGGCACAGCTAAGAGACATTTCAAAATCATCACAGACTAAGTAACCAGCAGAAGGTGCAAGGTGAAAAACTGAAGTTAGAGATCTTATCTCTGTGGTTCCCTCTCTTATTCATACTTCTTGCACTTGACTGACTTCTCAGGTCATGTTGAATGGATTCATCCTTAGGTAACATATAAATTCGTAATACTTTGCCAAATCCCAACATCTCTTTGACCATGATTGTCTACATTTAGGCCATGTAAATCTGGCCTGCTTAATCCTAGTGTAGTTGAAACACAAATCCATACTACAGTAGTACTACAGACTGCTCCCAGCAGTTGATTAGGCACTACTTAAATACAATGCTTGTTGCTTGGTTAACTATTCCAAATTCATCACAAGTCCTAGAAGCTTAATTGTCAAAAGAATTTAAATCATCTGAAGCTACAAAGAAGTTATATCACAGAGCTTCCAGATCTATTTAAAACAGTGAATTTCATCTAGGTTCAAGTACTTTATCCCTGTAAGTCTCTATATGAACTGCTGTACTTCATGATAAATGTAAACCATCATGCAGGTACTAAACTGAAGATGAAATACAAGAAAATGATGACTCAGCCCTCACAGCTAGGTTGCAGCAGCCCTTATACTGCAAGGACAGTCCTCTACGTACTATCTTAAGGGACCCCAGAAGTTTTGGCTGACTTTTTCCATTGATGTTTTGACTTTTTCTTACAGTTCTCTATCTACACAGAAGTCTGTGTTTATGGGAAGGTAGGAATACCGTATTTCAGGTGTTTTCATTGTCCAGAATTATTTGTCTCATGTCTCCTCCACTCATGCCACCACTTGCTGCTTGGAGATGGAAAAGAGCATCTTCCAAACAAACCAGACTGAACCATTAAGACACTGGTATCTGACTACCAGAACAGTTGTAGTTGCAGCTGTAAGTCTCACTGCAACCAGCTATGTAGGAGGCTATCAATCAATCTCCTCTTCTCTGTTTATCTTTATTCAGCTGGAGAAACTAATTAATTCAATCACAACCCTTTCACTCTTCCCTGAATAAAGAAAATGTTCAAGATAACAAAATTAGTTTACAATGTAGAACTTTCCTGCGTGATTTAATTTAAAATTACTCAGTATTTTTATTGTGTTATGTTTATTGAGTAGTTGAAACTCTGGTTCATAAAAAAAATTCCATACAACCAACATGTCAGATGTGATATGGAATAACTGAAAAAATATTTCAGCAATCCATAGTCTGTGTACAGTGAACTCCCCTTTTCCTGTACAGATCTTGGCTGCAACTACAGGTTTGTAAAAGTTCCTTACATGTTCTTCAGCATGTACTGTGCAGTGTCCTAAGAAATCAGAATGGATCTGGCTAGTTTTAAGACAAAACCAAGCATCTGTAACACATTGTGCACAAATCTGATAAATTAGATTTGTGCAGCATATATCCATATTCAGAAAATGTTCTTGCCAGATCTACTGCTTAGTTTTTGGCCTGTAAACACTTAGAAGTTAGTGTACTAATTCTCCTACACAGAATTGCAGTCAAGAACAAGCATACAACCTATCCAAAAATCACCAGAACATTGCAGCAATGAGAGATATATAGCTTTGAAATGCAAGTGCCTGTGTCTCCAATTAATACCAATTTATCATTTGAACAGTAGACTCCCAATTAGACATAGCTCATGTAAATAATGGACAAGGTTGTTAGTGTCTTGGAGAAACTCTTAGATCTTCACATTGGGCAAGAATTACGTGTTAGAGGCACTAACTTCTAAAAGGAATAAAATTCTCCTAGTCATAGCTGGAAAACATTTCATACTCTAAGTAAAAGCACTGCTTATCACTTAAACACAGCTTGCTTTTTTTTGCTTTTTTTTCCAGTAAAGATGGCTACTCTAAAAAGAAATTGAAGTAAACACTTTTTGTTCTCTTAAGATACTTAAAAGAGTGGAGCTCTTCTCTTGTGTAACACAATGGTAGTGACTGGGTCCCACAACTATTACAGAAAAAAAGGCTTTTTGATTTAGATTTTGAGAGTCACAGATCTAGAAAGCTCCTGAAGATCAGTTCATGTGTTTCCATTAGCTGGCCAGGAGGTGGTACATTAACACTGATATAATTGGAGGAAGTGTTCCAGATTTTTACAAGATTTAGACAAGACTATGCCTGCTCAAAGAATTCACAGGATACATGTGACAAAATACTATTTATTTATAATTAGAGCCAAGTTGTGAACAGATCTCACGTAAGTGGTGGAGAAAAGATTAAAACCTGCTTCTTCTACCTGAGAGCTTATTTCTATTAAACAAACAGGTATATTCATGAGGTAAATGTCTTAGCAAGCAAGCATACCTACATGACTCATTACGAAGCACCTTCGTTTCTACCCCTGAAGACATGGCATAGATAAGACTGACATACTTTTACCACTATGTCATCTAACTGTGTTCTCAGCAAGGTGTGCTCAGCCCAGAGGTTACCAAGGCAGTGACTACACCCTAGACTTAGTCATTACTACTGCCATGGGAGTACTTACACTCCCAGTCTGGGTAGGCAAGACAAAGCCTGTGTGTGAAAGGACAGAGCAGAGCTGGAAAACACGAAGCTGAACCTGTTCCAGCAGAGAGATCAATGAGAGAATGACAGATTCTCTGCAGAAGAATTAATCATGCTACTTCATCTTTCATCCACAAGGAGAACAAGGAGCAAATGAGAAGAAAAAGACATGCATGTCCTTTTTCAAAAGTGGTTCCTTTAAAAGTACCTTGGCAAAGATAAATGAAGTCAGTTTTCCTCAAAGTACTTTGTACTTTGCTTCTCTCCACAGATGTCTGCCGTCCTCTCTGATTTTAATCCACAGTACATACAACATATCCTTCAACAGTGGAACTGCCTCTGAAATGAGACTATTCACCTCAAGAAGAAATGAGAATTAATAAGGAAAGAGAAATGCTTCTGCAAGACCAGGAGGCTTCATGAGGTTGATATTTGGCAAGCAGAATAAATCTGTAGTTAGCCCTATAAATGCAAAGACAATCCCACTCGATCTTGGAGGAGCTGATGCTACCATCCATTGAACAAGCTCTATTTTGCAAAAGGAAATCACATAAATGTCTCACACACAGACAATATGTTACTTCATTATGCCATAATTTTTCAAGCAATATATGGCGGACCAGTAACAACATAGAGGTTTGCAGACCTTGTTAGTTTTGTCTTGAGTGCTTGAGGTAATACCACAGGGAATAAGCCTGACATTTGCAGTGCCCGACTGCAGGCGGAAATGTGCCAGCTACTGGTTCCACTCAGTACCTGGGGTTGCACTGAGCAGCATAACCTTTGACTGCAAAGCAACACACTGTGGTCCCATGCATTGAGTTATGGATGCAAATGGCCACTGCAGTACTGCATAGGTGTGGGGTCTGACCTGCTGAATAAATGGGAGAAATGTTCCCACAGCCACAGGAGAATCCAGAGCAGGAGATCATCATGTGTGTTAAGTGGCTGATTCATTCTGGGTTTGCTATTGTCAGTCCATCAGTTCAGAAACTGTTCAGGTAATGACCACAAATGGTAACATCAGCTGATGACAACTTGGTATTCAATGCAAAATAACTGGTTCTCTGATTCCTAGGTGGGCAGTTCATGCATGGCTGAAGCCAGTGTCACCCCAACTATCTGCTCAGTCTTGTGCTGACTCTTTAGCAAAAAAACCAAGCCAGTACACAGGGATGTTGCATAAGCCTGTACCAGTGCTCAATCCACTGCTTACAAAAATAAATACGGCACATAATTTAGAAAGAGACGGGGTATTTTACATCTTCAAAATGCACAACTGCAAACACTTCTGGCTCCTCATAGCATTTAAAAATAGTAGCACTAACTTTCTCATTCCTGTGCCCAAGGCATTTCCCAGGATCAAGTTTTATATCGTATCAAGTCAGCAGCTCACATCCTGTCTGCCAGATACATGTCTGCATATCTCAGGTCATCCGGTCATGAGGTAATCTCATATTTACACACTACCTTTACCCTGAGCTGTATCAAAATGATTTACAAGTTGTGTTGCTGCTGATATTTAAAAAAACCCCAAGTACCCATTTAGGAATTTCTAAGGTAAGATTGTATGGAAACTTCAATTTCAGTTATGTATTTTAATAATTTAGTTACCTGGTGAACTGTAAAGACAAATGTATTTCATAGACAACACAGCTGATACATAACTATAAATTATGGAAGATGTCAATGCTCAACTTTTGCCTAATGCTAATACTTTTCACCCCTGTAGCTTTTTACGCAAACATTTTCTGTTTAAAATGCACAGAAAACCATGTAACTGCAGGAGAGTAGCCAGTTTGGCCAGTTCTTCTTGACTCAAAGCATAGGTGAGTTCCAGGCTACAGAAAAGTTTTATGAGCTAGCAGGTGAGCTACTCAATGCACAGGTGAGAAGAGCTGTAACAAAGCCACGTGTATCTGATTTTTTTTTTTTAATTTTGGAGGGATTTTTGACACATAACACAAAGGACACAAGGCAACTGGCCGGAAATAGTGTCAGAAAACAGAAAGGACAGCCTGATCTATGTGCAATGCCTGGCCCACATAGCTATCCCTGAAGATGCACCTGCGAGCTTAACACCCACATCCTCAACAAAAAATGTTAATTGAAGGTGCCTGAGAAGCAGGATGATGCAGATATGACAGAGGAAAGGGCTGCAAAAGTCTTGGGGCTAATCTGAATGATGTGATTGTCTAAGTGATGTTCAGCTAGCAGTTTATGGCCTCTGCTCCACAAGTTTTCTCTCTGTAGCAAAGCAAAAATACTGATGTAATGGGAAATGTTAATGGCTGTTGTCATGTGTGTTTGATAAATAGGCTATCATAAGTCATGTGAAAGCTTGTGGGCTTTCTAGGAACCATACAAGATAAAGGGGATAAGCAAGGAAGCTCCTGTAGAGAATAAAATAACTGGAGACAGTAGAAACTGTGGCCCTTGGCTGAGCAAAACTTAACTCATGTGTGTCAAGGCAGCTCTTTGTGCACTGGCTGTTGCAAGTAGGTGTATCTGAACAAAGAGAAAAGGTGCAGAAACTGGAGAGAACAGCTAAGGCTCAATGCTTACATACTGGACTGGCTGTAAACTGCGAGGAAAAATGCTGAGCTTTTGCTTCTTCGTGTTTGTTCCTCCCACAGGCTGAGAAACAGGGTACTGCCCACATTATTTACAGGCAGGGAGGATTCCACCAAAAAATACTGGAGGCAAGTGAAAAAGGTTTATCAAGACCTTGAAAAGAAAATGCTTGCAGCAACAGATCCTGAAACATGCTTGTTACAGTCAGATAGACACCACTTTATTTGGTTGTTTTTCTGTTATTATCTTCAAAATTCATACTGGGCTGTTGATACGGTGGATGCAGGGTTGAGTCAGGATACTGCACTGCCAGTTTTCACCTCTTGAGGCCTTTAAATATGTGTTTTGGATATATGTTGAGCAAGACAATTTAGAGAGACAGGACACAGTAAGAAGAAATATTCCCACTACTTCAGCCTCCTTTATAGTGACACTGATCGCAGTTCTTGCCCATCCACAAAAAAGTGATGCTGCAGGGGTTGTGTTGGAGTGTTTAGAAAAGCACAGCTGTACCGTCAGAGTTTGTGCCTGCCCTGCCAGTCTGACGAGCACAACCGTACCATCAACAACTTCAGCCAACTTTGGAAATTACCGGAGTTCACCCAGCTCACCTGTTGTATACATATAGCAAAAGGAATCCCAAAGAGGGTGGAAGACAGAAAACTTGTCAGCTTGTTCATCCAAAGACATTTTAATTAATGGTCCTGCTATACAGCCCTCTGCCCAAGTCTGAGAGTCTTGTTATCATCCCCTGGTGTTATCAGCATGCCATCTCCAACCTCAAGACAGCTGTTGACCAGCCTGGGAGGCTGCTATGACAGAATGGCTCGTTTTACGATATATTGCTCTGATTGATGAGGCCATTCCCCCTTTTCCACACTCATCTGTTCCAGGCCTGAGACTGCCTAGTGCAACCAGTCCAGGCTCCCACCATAAAACCCCAGCTGTTGTGCAGCTATTTACAATTGCAGGAAATCAACAGAACCAAATACTGGGCTGTTGCCTATCTTATGTCATTTGGAGTTTTGTTTTTCCTTTTTCTATGTGTGTGTAGCCGCTACAGTACATGGGATTATTCAAGGTCACTGCACAGAAGTAGCCAAACACAAATGATCCAACCAGCAATTTCTTCCTCCCTTCCCTGGACCACGCTGGTGTGATTACAGTGAACAGAAAGGCATGGGCCTCTGTTAAGTGTGAGAGTTTGAGCAAAAGAGACCCTCACATGAAGAATGGAAAGATGTAATTCATTATGTTAACACAGCACTGTGGTGAGAAGTGAAGAAGAAACCTATACTTCTGTCCTCTGTGCTGATTGTAACTTCCCATCTTTAACAGGCATCTTCAGTCCAAGCTACGATTCTGGCTGAGGGCAAAACACAGAGTATACAAGGTCCAAATTTCCACATGCTAGTCCTGAATAACTTCTCAGACGCACTGATTTCTTTTCTCATTGTTAAGTTTTAGCAACCCTCATCATCACCTAGTCTTAGCTGTGTGTTCTATTTCATCCTTAAATGATGTTCACCATTCCTCAGATGGGAATGCAGAGTGGGAGGGGGAGGGGGGAACAGGGAAAATTTCTGTCCTGAGGTACTGGAAGTAGGAATTAGGCAGGGTACAAGAGCTAGACAGGGTGCAGCTCTGATAGTGTCAGGAAAATCTCTGTACAAAATACACCATAGAAAGCTAAATGGAAAAACTTCTGAATTCTTGAAATGTGGAAGGGACCTAACAGATCTCTTCAGAGTACGGCACAAGATTAGGGAGAAAAAAAAGGGGTGGACAGTGTGATAGGAAGCCTTACTGCCTCTATCACCAAACTACATAGCTGGTTTGGTGGTGGCAGAGAGACAAGAGCTAAGCACAGAATGTGACCAATGTGAAGGAAAACAACAGGGCCCCCACAGCTGCTGTGCCCTGTAAACAAAGCTCAGCTTTCTGAAGGGCCGTGTGAGATTTTGCAGAAGAGTCCTGAAAGAACTGAGGTCTGCTCAAAGGAAACAACAGGGATTAGAGAAATGAGGAACATGGGATAATAAGATAAGGACTTTATTGAGCTTAAACAAAAGGCACTTAGATTGTAAAATATGTATTTTAATTTCTACAAAAAGATCAATGAACATTCAACAGATAAATGGGCAACATGTAACGGGTAATTAAAATACCCGAAAGCAGTATCTTACATAGTGGCACTGACTGGTGGAGGAAATTTGACAGGAGTTACCTAAGAAGAACAACATTGCTACGGACAAGAATTACTGCTCAGTTCACTGGTGAGCAGTCTATTCTAACATTTCAAGAACTTAGCTGCTCATGTCCTAGGAAGAGATTTTTTTTTCTTCATGAGATAATGCTGCAAAGTCGTTTCAGCATGTTATGAAAATGGGGGTGAGAGAATTTTTTTTGTCCACTGGTCTATGTGTCTATTTGGGTATGGTGAATAAAATACTTATATAAAATGTCAGAAATAGCTGTCAGATGAGAAAGTACCACCAGCGGACTTCCACTAGGTTTACAAGTCTAGAAGAAATATCTAAAGGCATTTAGGAATGTAATGTACTCTGATCCTTTGCACCGCATCTCTCCAGTTTGCAGATTTGTACCACTCATCTAGGTCACATCAAGGTCAAATGGTGGAAACAAAAAGGCCAGTCATGTGGACAAAGATATGCACCCTATTGGAAGGTTTGAATTTAACTTCTCATGTGGAATGGCATTTCTTGTAGGCTTTGTTCAGAAACACACATATGAGCACCTGAAGTCATGAAGGAGAATTCTGCCTTCACACTAGCTTACTGAAAGCATGTTTCTGCTTAAGACAAGAAAAGAGAATGTACTGGGAGTGTGTTTATTTGAACCAGCATTTTAATGCTCTAGAAATGCTGACAGCTTGCAAGATTAAATCCTGTATTTACTAACTCAGCAGTATCCTCCCCCCTAAATTTCTTCATCATCACCACACCACAACATAAGGGGCAAGCTCTAGAAAACAAGGTATCTATTGACACTTGGCAAATCTGCGCTTGAGCTCTCTGAGCTGGATCTGAACAAAACCTTTTCTGGGGTCAGCTCTGTTGATGATTTTGGATATGAAAACTGGTTCACCCATAAAGCAAACTGAAACTCAGATCTTTCATTACACGATCTGAACAGTTGTCAGATGGCAGCAGCCCGGCTGTGCAGGGCTAAAAACCATGCCACAGTCCTGTGGGCGAGCCAGTCTCCTTGCAAATAGTTTCAGGATGCATCAGGAAGCAATTATCAAATCCCCAAAAAACCTAGTATGACCCATCTCCTCCTTCACCAACTATCACTTAGGAGAAGCCAGAATTATTTTTCTCCTCTCTCCTTTACAGTTAAAACATAAATTAAGGGTATCTTTTTCCCCTTTAAACTTTTAGCCCTGTTCAGTCTCTTTGTGCTGAGCCTTTTGTCTCCGGGAAAGAGGCTGCTTCGCTGGAAGCCCATGGAAAGACAACTGTCCGGCAGACAATGGAGCTGTCTGCAGAGCAGGCGCTCCGGAGCGGGGCCCGGGATGGCTGAAGCAGAGGCATTCCCGGCCCGTTGCCACGGCAGCGGGGTGAGCGGGCTGCCCTCCCCGGCCGCGGCCGTGCGCGCAGAGCCCGCGGCCGGGGCGCGGCGCCGGGGCCGAGCGGCGCTCAGAGCGGGCCGGCGTTCGCCACAGGCTCCTCCGCAGCACCGGCTTGTACGGACAAGCCTGGGCGCCAACTACGGCATTTGAACTAGATCGAAGTAAAAACACTGCGTGCCGGTAACTGGCATCCTTCGGGGTCCACCAGAAATAGTGGGGAAACCACGGGAGGCCCCTGGCTATAGTCATTTCACAGGAAGCGCTGGCTGATCAAGGATTTTAAGTGGAAGGTTTGCAACTTTAACATAAGGCAAGGACTTATTCTACGTATTTTATCTTCCTCCAGCTCAGCATGCTATGCCATCAGAGAAAGTCGTTCAATGGAAGTGGCAACACTTTCGCAACACAAAGAATAAATACACACATCATTGGTAGCATTATCCTCTGTAAATGCAGGGTAGAGTTTAGCAGGAGGGTAGCTACTGGAATTCTGTATGATTTCACCAACTTCTGGCTCTCAGCATTGAGTCCTTATATGTACATGCAGCTCTAGAGTATGGAGATTTTTATAACCCACACATGAGTCTCAATGTCCAAACTGAAAAGTTCTGGTTGCTTTTGTGATAGGCAAGACATTTTTCTCAGTGATCTTTGATGGAAAAAGAAAAAAAATCAATTGTTATCTTCTTATTTCTCTTCTTACCTTCTTATTTCCCTTCTTATTCACTGTAATGCTTGGGTACAGAAATTGAGGAAACAACGTCAAGCAGATAAAGCAATTCCCTCTTAAGCCAAGAGCAGCTTTACTTTTGATTTGGTTGGAAGAACAAGGATCCTGCCTGCAGCAGCTGTCCACTCCAACAATTTGTAAACTAAGTTTATATAAGTACACCAAAGTCTGAGTGCTCTTCATTATCTTTTTGGCCTGCAAAGCGGGCTGAAAATCTCTTGAGAACAGGAGCTCTCATGAGAGTATATGAACTTCAGGTCAGGACAGAGAGACTCCTGGATCAGCATTCCTGACAACATTTCAGTGATTCTCTGTTGGTCCCAGCTGGAACCTGTACATGCTGAGGCAGCTGCAAAACAGACAATAAGCTCAACTGAACAGCTTCCAGCTTTGGTAGAGCTCTGGAGTTCAGCTTAATTTTAGGAAGGAGAAAGTTCAGGTTGATTCTTTTCATTTACATTACTTCATTCATTTCCTAAGAAGGGACCACTTGGAAAGGGGGTATCGCCCTGTCTACCCCTGGATGGCCAGATGCCAAGCAGATTTCACTACTAAGTGAATATATTCCTCAGATGTCTGCACTTGCACGATGCAGCAGATAAAAGATATGTAAAGCAGAACTCCTGCATCCTGCAAGCAGCAATTTTGCTGAAGAGGCAAAAGGGAGCCTTTCTTGCTACATTAAGCCAGTAGGAGAGACTGTTTAGATGGAGTAATTTTGTACACCTCATTTACTGTTGACTGTAAAGGTGTTTTACCATAAATAGTATGTTTAGTAGTATGTACTTAGGAATAAAGATGCATTTCCCTCAGTTAAGGAGGGTCAGAGGGAAGTAGACAATAGTATGGGATGGATGGCACCTTTGGAAGCAGAGATTCTGGAAAAGATTTGGATGATTATCATCTCTGATGTGATCTGGAGATTAAAGGAACCAATATAATATCAGTATTTAGGAAGAGAAACATGAAGGAGAAGAGAAATAATTTCACTTGTGTATGTAGTATGGTCTGATTCCTGGTGGAACCTGATGTTTTGTCCAGAATTCAGGAATACAGAAAAACTGAGGACTGTTCAGAAAAGACTCACAACAATATAAAGGAACAAAAACTCTACCACACAGCAAAAGACAAAAGCTCAACCTATTTAATCGGCTCTGCAGGAGATTCAGAAACAATCAGTCTATAAGCACCTACACAGAAAATTATGAAAGAAAAATTGCTGTGATCTAATAAGTGAGAACATGGAGAAACTGAGATTAAAAACCATGCAGAGGCAATTAACCACTGACTTGATTTATTAAAAACTCTGCTCAGTGAAGTCACAGGAGTACTTTAGGCAGGTGAGATTATTCTAGTTCTCACAGGAACTAAGTCAGGGATGTGCTATGGTTTGTGATATGCAGAAGCTCCAGCTATCACTTTAAAGCTTTTTGAACTTTTAATCTGCATGAGAAAAGATACAGCAATGGTTAGTTAAGCACCTCTATCTCACTCCCGTTGTGCGATAAATTTCAAAACAGCTGAATGAATCTTAGTGCTGCTCCCTCACAGAAAAATATTAATAAAACTAAATTAGGTGCGGAGAGTTGATGTCAAATTGAGCATCTTGGAACTGGCTGTAAAAAATGAAAAATTCAAGTTACAAAGAAAGCCAGACTGATACTCAGGAGGCTAAATATAAACATATCTGCGAGGATGTCCTCACACAACCTGCTCTCAAAGTACTCAGACATACATGATCTTACACATATTGATACTGCAGTACTAAATAATGTTGAAAATAACAGAGGAAATATTTTCCATCAGATTATCCTTTTTTATAGAGCACAACGTAGCTGAATTTTGCTTTTTTGCACTTCAAAACTCGTTTCCCAACGTACATTTTGTGTAAATCCAGCTGCTTATTCCTGCATACATGAGGGCAACACACTGCTTGTGCTTTCAACAAATACCGAGTTCCCTAACAATGCAGCCTTGACGAATCTGAATTGCTCACTCACCCACTGAAATTCTATACAGAGCAGCTCTGAGCTGTTAATCTCTCAGCAAAACCTGCTTCCAAACCTTCCTTTTCTTGAACACCTCAGTGGGTACAGACACAGATTTCCATTAACCTTTCAGCAATATTTGGAGAAAATTAATACAGCTCTTTTCGTATGTTTCATTTTATCTTCTACTACAGAAAAACAGCCAACTTTTCCTCCGTCTGATCAGAAGAGAAATAACCTCCCACGAAAGTTCACGAACCAAACCACCCTCCTCCCCCACATCCTCCTCAGCTCTTCAGCACGGTGTGTTCGTACCAGTGCAGTGGGCGCTATGAATAAAGCACAGGAGGACATCAAATGCCGACTTAGCTGCAAACATGCAATTTACAATTCTCTTTTTAATCACTGCCTCATCCTACCAGTAGCGCTCACAGCTTCAAACTCTGCCTGTACAATTAAAACTTTCCCAAGTCAATGATATCGTGTTGGAGGTTCCCTTGGACTTCACGTGTTGGAGATGTTTCTCCCCAATCTCCTTTCTCTGTAGTACCAGCCATCCCTCCGCCTGCCCAGGCGCGCACCGGCGCCACTGCTGCAGTACCTTGCTTCTAAAAGAAGTTTATGCGCTCCTCCTCCTCCCACCGATGCAAAAAAAACCTACCCCCAGGCGGCCGAGATGAACGGATTCTGTCCTGGCTGCGCTCCGCCGGGGTCAGGTCCCTCCCGTCCGGCGCTCGGCGGGGCTGGCTGGCCCCGGCCGTGCCCGTGGTCCCGCGGCTGCGGGCGCCGGGGGAGGAAGGCACCCGCGCCCTGCCCGCCGCAGCTCAGCCCGGAGCTCAGCCCGGAGCTCAGCCCGGAGCTCAGCCCGGAGCTCAGCCCGGAGCTCAGCCCGGAGCTCAGCCCGGAGCCCGCGCCGGCCAGCCCGCCCCTCTCGGCTGGGCAGGGCGGGGAGGTGGGGAATGTGCAGGTTGTGGGCAGATCTGGCACACCCAGGAAAGCAGGAGGTGGGAAACGGGCGGACAGGCAGGGAGCAGCCGGCGAAACGGGAGCGGAACTTCTCGTTAAACTCCGCCGAACAAAACCCCCAAAGTTTTGGGTTTTCTTCCTCTGTAAAAAAAGTCGCATTTTTTTCGGCGGAACTAAACCAAACTGCCAAACATTTTAGCTGATCACCTTGTAGAAATTCAACAGACTGCTCCCCATGTAGCAGCGGAATCACTGTGTCCCGTTAACTCTTCAGTCACCAACTGGCTTTAGACTGGGATTTCCTCTTGTCCACTCAAGTGAATTGTTTTGGATTTACTCCAGGCTGGGTAAATATAGAGGTAACTTTTAAATGCAAAGCACATACCACATTTTAGAGAACTCAGTCAGCCATTCATTTCTAATCTCCTTGGAAACATTTTCCTATGTTTCTCATTCACAGACATGAGTCTCTCTCAAACTGAAGGACAGAAATTCGAGTGTGGTTTCTGATCACTGGAAGGATACGAGATTCCAGTGCAATCTTACAGATGGAAAATGAAAGGAATAAACCACCTGTTTTTAAACGCCTAGCAAAACAAGTTTATGATAGCAATAACAGGATATATCTATTTCTGATAGCAGGAATTAGACTTAATGATCGAGGAAGTTCTTGCCATAAAAGGAAGGAGGAGACCCAACTCACCTACCAAACCAGCCAGGTCCACCAACACAGAGTACACCACTTGCCAAATACACCTCTATATATTTCCACATGTCCTGCTTCAGCCTGCATTGTTTTCTTTCCTTGCCCTCACCTTACTAGAGGGACATGTCTCTGTTGATAGGCAAGGAGTCAGAATCAGTGGTTAGATGTCTTTCCCCAGGAAAAAAAACCCACAACAACTAGTAAATTAGGAATGGCTACATGCTGTCCTTATTTGTGCCAGCCTCTCTGCCTAGGCCTTTGCAAATTTGAGCCTGTACTACTCATCTGAAATTAGATAATTAATGGCAGAGCTGAACATTTGTTTTGTAATCCCCTCCACCCCGGTCTGCCAACCGTGAAGCTGTCCCTTATGCAACACCGCCATGCCTCACTTCCCTCCCACACCTTGTAACAACTGCATGGAGCAGACAGGGCGTTCTCTATCAGTTTAAGAAAAAGCCTCTTTCACAGAGGCTAAAAACTCCCAGGCTTATAGCAAGCTGAGGCTAAAGCAGAACAAGATGGAGAAATTAGCCCAAGGACAAACTGCTTGAACAAAAACTTTTAAAGGTGTGGGCTTAAACAAACATGCTGGCTAGAAAGGATGAAAACTGAGAGCTGCTCTTGTGACTTTCCAGGTGAACAGTGTTCCTTTTCTTATTTTATCCTTCCTCTACTCAGCCAAGGGAAAACTCTATGTAGATAATTTTTTTTGCTGTTCTGTCTGTTGCCTCAATCTTTTTGTGTGGAAAGTAATGTAAGATGAGCAGGGAGATGAAGTCATCTTTCCCTAGACTCCGTCTTTTGTTTCTTGTTCCCAATTAGGGTCCATAATTAATCTGGCCACCACGACAGAGCACTGCATGGGGTGCTGGGATGTCACAGACATACTGAAGCAAGCTTGTTTCTCAGGAAACAGCTTTTTCCTCACGAGGTGGTAGTCCCTTGACCTTTTGTCTAATACAAAAAAAACCTTTTAAAATGTGCACATTAATCAACTCAAATTACAGATAGAATCAGATTTGTGGGGAAAGAAATAAAATCTGTTTTCCAAAAAAATACATGCACTATAGAGCTGTTATCTCTAAGTTGAATGTCTCAAAAACTGTCAACAGTCTTTGTGAAAAATGTAAAGGATAAACTCACTCCAAAATGCCTGTTAAGTTGGTAACTTAGCCTCTGCTTGGCTGTGGGAAACTTAAGTTCAACTCTGTTCTTCTCTACACAAGAGCTCAACCAGAGTTTCATGACTATCATCTTAGAGAAGGATCCTGCTATTGCCAGTTTGGGTCCAGTCTGTCAAAACTCCACCTTGGACCTTGATGGAAGCTCAGTCAAATCCAGTGTGGTCACTTTCCAACCAGCTGATAAATACTGTGTGTCTAGTTCACCACTTCCAAGATTGTCCTTTGGATGTTTGACACCTCTCTGGCAGATAGTGTTGTAGACAGCTAACCAAAGGACTTTTTAGTGCTGGGGCCTGTTTGGCAGCCTAATGGATCTCATTGCAGAGCAAAACGCTGAGAAGTCTCTAAATTCTCCCAGGTACCCCTGAGCAGGTCTCATTTTCATCACACTTCATATTCATATTTCTTTTATTCCTATTAATCCTTACAAAATATGAAAGCTGTATGAAAGTCTGTTTCAACTCTGTTTCCTGAGGCATTTGAAGCATAGATAACAGATAAGGACTTGCTCTTGAGCAGTATCTTGTCACTGCTGGCCTGTATTCATCCTGCAGCCATTGAGAAAGACAAAAGCAACCAAGACCAGGCTGAACACAATCCTCAGTCAGCAGCCTTTGGCTTGTGTTTATCATTTATCTTGCAACCACTGAATTCTGGACAGTTGCTATTCCAGGATCCTTTTCTTGGGGGGAAAAGAAGGCAAAATTAAAGCTCAGTAGTCCAGAATGGGTTTCTGGAATATCATCCTGGCAGGACAAGATTGTTTAGGCCAGGATATAATAAAAAAACCAAAACAAAACAAAAAACCAAAACACAAACAAACAAACAAAACCCCAAACAAACAAAAAACCCACATAGAGAATGAAAGGCATCAAAATGCATTAGGAGAAAAGATGAACTGAAAGGCAGATACTCCTCAGCTATGTAACACATGGCATAATCCAGGCACTCGTCAGCGCTAAATACAGCTTCTCATGACTGAAAGTATGAAGAGCCAAACCCACTGATAGCTGGGAAATCTACGAGACATGGTCTCTGACGAGTTTCTGCTTGTTACATATTTCCACATGCCTGAAGCAGCGTTTTGCCAATAAGCTTCTAAGGTCTTTGAGAAGAAAAATGTGTAGAGAAGTTCACAGGTCACAGACCACTGTCCCACTAGTCCAGTTCTCATGCTGAGAACTCTCAGAGATGCCTCCTTCACCCCAAAGGGTGTTCAAACCATGCCTGCCATTTAAATCCATTTGAAATGGATCCCTTCAGATGCATCCCCTATCACAAGTGACCAAGCCCTTCTCTGACTCTGAGCTGTAGGCAGGAGCTCTGTGCTCCAAAGACAAGGCTGGTTCAGAAGTGTCTGAGAATGCTATTTTCCTCACATCCTGGTTGGATTCCAGCTGACAGAAAACATTTCTCCTGCTGTTGTGAAGCAATCTGTGCTGTGGGCTGAGGAGACCAGGACTGTCTGCATAGAGAGGGATGGGGTGGGTAAGGAAGCCAGGGGGAACACAGGGCACTGTTAAGACTTGTCTGATTGAAGAGACACTTTTTGAGTTGGTCTGATGTTCACCCACCCCTTCCAACAAAAAACACAACTGAGATTTTTGTTTGTCCTGCAAAAATTTACAAATATGAGTATGTATACATGCACACCCACACATATATAGAAATACAGATAATTATATGCATAGACAGAAAGAGAGAGCACCCTGGTTCACCTGCTGATCCTGGGTTGGTCACCTGCTGCATTCTTCCACTGCCATGCGGCTTTCAGGCACAGAAGAAAGGCTTCAGCCAGTGCCTGAGGCAAAAAATCTGAAATCCTGACCATAATGAGTGGAAATCATACCACTTCTCCAGTGCAGTAACACGGAAGAGAACAGACACCTAATTTGAAGAAGCAGCAAAATGAGTGCCAAAGTAAATGCATGATCCTCAGGATTTATGAGGAGGAAATATGGCTTAAAACTCTGGCCTTTCATTCTTCTGGAGCAAAGCAAACTCTGACATGCTCAAGGAGTTATGTATTTGTGAAACAGCTCCTAAGCCTTTAATGACTATTACAAAAGCTGTCTCCTTTATTTGTATCATTTATAATAACATTATCTTCAAGTGGAAGGTGATTTTTAATGACAGACTCATGTATTCTGCCATGTTACACAAAAGTCACTTCTATTGTAACTTATTCCTGGTTGAAAAAAGAGGTGGTAAACATCTGGACCACAGTGTTTAGAAGCTGAGAAAACCCTCAGTCATCTTAATGACAGACATATTACGTAAGTCAGTTTCTTTACTCCAGTTTAGAGGAAATTTTGTCCAGTTACTTTTCCTATTAGACTGCGAGCACAGACAGTACAGAATGACTATGCTAACTGGATGTAACCAGCTTTATCCTCATCTGCCACTCATTTCCATGGGATTGGGAGTTACATGGTTAAAATCCCATTCTACTGAATCACTTGAGGAATGCTCTGAGTGACTTACCTCAGGACCAGTAGCTACAGCAAGGGACAGTGTGACTCTACCTTGGCCAAAGGGATGAGCTCCAGAACTACTAATTGTGTTAGGAACGTGAGAAGCAAAACAAAGGCTTTTCACATCTGAGGCATCATGGTTGATTTGTCCAGGTCATGGTCTGAATGGCTGATGGAGACAAAAAAATTCTTCAGCCCAGCAACATGCAGTTTAATGAAGACTTGTTCAGTCAGCCTTATTAGTAAGGAATTTTGCAGTGTCTAAGGAGGAGGGGTTGTTATGCTTTCAATAGGACACAAAGGGTGCTAATTTTTAATCTCTGCTCCATTCTTTAAAATTCATAGCCAAATTATAAAGCATGAGAGGCTGAGGGGAAAAAAACCATGCAGTTGAAAAAGGCAGCCTTTGTATTCAAATTTCGGTGGGAGACAACACAGAGTAGAAAATTATGTTGGAGGACCTTCACCGTTCCCATCATCTTACCTCATCACAGGAATTAAAAATTACTTTATCCTTATAGTGCTCAACAGTCCTGCTATTCACCACAGAAGACAGAGAGCACGAAACATGCCATGGCCATAGTTCATTGCCTTAGTGATTCTAGCAGTTATTTTTTAACAGAAGTTGTATTTTCACCATTTTTACCATTTATTCACTGTTTTGTACAAGTGTTGACTTGAAAATTACTTTAAAGTAAACTGTATTGGCAGATGCAGCATACAACTTTGAGATCATTTCTGTATGTTCACCACAGTGTTTTCCTCTTTTTAAACTTCTCCCCTTTTGGTTGCACACAGTCAATGTGGAAACTGACTTTATTAAACACATTGCAAAGCCAGCTCCACTTATAATGAAAAAATACAAAATACTGCATTTGCCAAACAGAACTGTGATATTTCATGCTGAAGGCTTTTGAAACAAAAAACTAAAGGAATATATAGGGACTGTCAAGTTCTTAAACTTTTCAGGAAAGATAGTGAGGAATACTTATTTCCCAATGAGTAGTAGGCAATTAGATTAAAAATGGCACAAGAACATATTTTACACTTTCACTTCAGGTAGATGACAGGCTTGGTGTGACTCCAGCAAATCTGGCTGCATTACAGGTCTCTCTGTACTACTGCATGGGGACTCTAGGTGTTATGATGTTTAGCATAGAGACCAGTTGCCTCCAAAACTTCTTCATCAACTTGCATGGCATTTTCCCAATTTATTCTAATTTGAGGACTAGCATCATAGTGTTTGAGTATAGAAAATAAAGTGGGGTTTTTTTTGGTTTTTTTTGGGTTTTTTTTGAGGGGTGGGGGAATGATTTAATGAAGTTTGAAAAATGAAAATATCCACAAAATTTTCATTCATAAAATTGAGTTTTAAAGATAATACACTTTTTTTTTTTAATGCAATGGTAGAAATTCAGGTGTAAGAGTCAAAGTTCTACCATACAAAATAGAAAATGTTTAGGGAAATATTGCAGCTTCAGATTCCTGCAAGGTGCAAAAATTATCATCACTGATGAAATTTAAATGAGACTGCAGGGCACTCCAGAAGAGCACTAGCTACTGCTAGAATTGGTACGAGTTTTCTCAAAGATTACCATTACTTCATTACTTTGCAACAGTGCTACTTCAATTATCCAGTCAACACAGAGAAGTTAAGTTCTGAAGTAGATTATGAAGAAATTCTTCTGCATGCAGAAGGGCCTTCTGCTAAGTAAAGGGGAATGACAGTCCCTTTACCAATTACCCTTTTCCTGCCAGATGGGAATGCAGGATGCAGCAGGTCACCCACTAGAAATGCCATTGCCATCAAAACTTTTAATAATTTATTTTAAATTGGAAAGAAATAGAAGTAGAGCAGCACCCAGAAAACATGGGCAGGAAGAGAGAAAATCTAAGGTGAAGGAAAGGAAAAGGGACCATGTGGGTTAAAGAGCATTTCTTAGCACACTGGCAGGTGGGAGGCTCAAGAGCCACCCTGAAACTTTCCTGTAATGCAGGAGATGGGCTGGAGCATGGGGATTAAAGCTGTTCACTAAGAAACAATTCAAACACAGAAAAAGTACAGTCTAGCCATCTATCCTTGTATTTTCTTCCTCCTTTCTTCTTCCCTGGAGAAAGATATCGAGAGGCACATGAGCTGGGTTTCAGGTCTAGCAGGAGAAGCTTCCTGGGTCTTGGTCCCATGCTGTTTGATTTGATCCAGGAATTAACAGGTTAACATCAAGTGCCTTTGCTCACTGAAGAGTGACTCTTTTCCCTGTCATCTGATGAGGGATGTGTTGATTTCTATTGACCTGCTTTTCTTTTTATCCAGCAGACAAGGAGCTACTGGCTCTGGCAAAACCCTTCTCCTTTCACACCTGTTTGCTCCATTAGTTCAGGTTTGGGTTGTTCAGACACACTAGACAAACTAATTTTATTCTGTGGATGCAGCTGGACTGTCAATCTCAGCAGCACACAGCTCACCCTTTTTCCCCAGAAGTCCCCCAGCCTATGCCAGACCTGTAGCTGCTTGGCAGAGGGACAGAGGACAGGGCTGAAGCCTCAGTCACCACTCTTTAACATCTGAGTCTCTTGGCAACTCAGTCACCTGGTGAAAATAGATCACACTCAAAACACCTGCTCTGCATCTGCTTAACTCCCTTGCCCTCTCAATAGCCCCCCATTACCCACAGCATCACGATGTCATGGGAACCCTCATGTACATTGCCTCTGACTGCTCTGTTACTGAGATGCCATCTGGTGTTGATGCCTTATCTGCTGGAGAACTGACCTCTCTTAGCTAAGCTGCCTTGACCTTTATGGGAGATCAGTTCATCTGATGCTGTCCATCTCTGGACACATACGTGACTAATCAGGAAATCAAGTGCTCTTTGTGATGTTTTAACTGTGCTGTGACACATAGGCTGGTCCCTGCAAGCCTGGGACACAGAACAGCCAAAGGAACTGAAGCTGTCCTGTAATTTCAAACCAAGCAGAGATCAAAAGCATACCTGCAGAGTTTGATCACATTGTGGGGAAGCTCTCATAACACTTGTTATATCTAAAGAATTTGCAGTGGCATTGATTTTAGCAGAGATGGATGGTCTTAGCAGAGCCCTGAGTACATACCCATGTTGTTAATCCATGTCACTGTCTTCACTGCCTTTGCAGCCATGCTAAATCAAGGAAAACTGCTCATGTGTGATACAATCTGTATTTATCTTAAGGCCAGATTTACCCTGAAGGCCTGAGGCCTACCATCAGCAAGGGCTGATCTGTGTGTTCAACAGTAAGTACACAGCTCTGCTAAAACCCCTTCAGCTAAGCATGCTTTCACATACAGCCTTTAAAGCAGTGCAGTTTGGTGGCTTTACCAAGAAAAGTATAATCTACTCACTGAGATGAAGACGCAGAATGAAGACTGTGCAGTCCAATTACAGCATTTGCCAAAGAGACACACCAACACTCAAAGAAGGGGAACAATGCACATGCAACTGCGTCAACAGAGCAAAATGCCTTTGTGTCTCTCCCTCCTTGGAGATGAAGAACTCTGAAGATTTGCAGGGAATCCTGCAGGTCTCCCAGGATACACCACAGTTCACACTAATAATGTGTTGCTGGAGGCAACCAAGCCTGAACAAACAAATCAGTCCAGGGGAGGAGGAGTGGTGGGTTCATGAAAGCAAAGCCTCCAGGAAAGCCCCCTTTACTTCTTTTATGTAAATTTCCCACCCAGATCCTAGTTCTGGCTGGCTGGTGAAGGGCCTGCTGCAGAGGAGGTGCAGTAAAGTGCCCTGGGCCAGCCTCGTGTCCCACTTGTGGAGCCGATGCCTGTGCTGGAGGCAGTGTTGTGCAGCCCTGAGGCACAGGAAGCGATGAAGCTGGCGCTGTGGCTGGCGTGACAAATGCACTAACACCCTCCAGTTGTCTGCTCTGCCGGGTGCACCATGTGCCTCTCTGTTGACTCTGGGCTGGCATGTGCTCCCTTTCCATCCCAGTCCCTCCTGAAGACTCATGCCTACCACAAAGCATACAAACGCATATGTAGTGGAGGCAGGACCTAGTGAGCACAAACACACAGAAATCCTTGTGCTTTCTGCACTGGATGAACATTTCTGTTGGGCTTCTCAGGAAGAGGTCCAAATTTTGGTGAAGAGAATCAAGAATGTGAATTTATTTCACTTCATTCAAAACTGACACTCTTCTTACCACATATTTCTTGTATGAACATGTATCTCTCACCATGACACTCACCATTATGCAACCAAAGTTTTTTCAGAAAAAGAGGATCAATTTTTAATTCTAGATTTACCTTTCTGCCTATGGAAATTGGCCTAAAGCTTGGCAGCTGCCTGAGCTAGGTATCTATTCTTTCTGTAAAGAAGTTGCACAAATTATTTTAACTACTGTGAGATGGCTGCACTTAATGACAGTATGGCATATACCCCACCTTTTCAAAAGACTCACAGATCCACCAGATCAGTCTGAACATAGAGTCACAGCTACCCTGCTCCCTCTGGCCATGTCAGTGGTGTTGTGAAGAGTCATTCATTCCCTTCATGTTGCCAAAACCCAGAGTTTTAAAGATGCCTGTTCTGAGTGCCAGTGTGCATATTTGATTCTGCATATATAAAGGCAGCTAAAAGCAAAATGAAAAAGGTACCCAGTGGTACTGGACTGGCAGCTGTGGCAGATTCCTGGCTGTCCTGTGCCAGGGATAGAGATTGCTTGCTCTGCCTCCAGCAACTGATTCTTACCTGCTGCAGCCCTCTGGTCCTCAGCCCTGTCCTGCCAAGGGTGTGTGAGGTTCTCCCACCAACAGCAGTTCCCACGCCCTAAACAGCACCAGGACCAGAAAGCCTCTGCCTCCTGCCCTTCTCCTTGGGTTATTAGTCTTGCTTCTTCCCTGCAGCAGAAACAGACCTTGGTCCCAGCTCCTCTCCTGATCCTGCCCTCCACTATGAGGAGCCAAACATGGGAGGCTGTGGAGACAGGTCCTGTGTTCTTGGGCATGGTGAAGCAAAAGGCAGTAAGAAAGGGAAAAGCAGTGAAGAAAGAGTGAAAAGGGATTACTGACCACATCCACAGCTCTCTGGCACATCACACCCCTCATCCCCATGGATGCCCCTGCCCAGCTACTCTCCACACATTCTTCATGTGACCAGAGCATTCAGGTTGTGGAAGTATGCTTGTGCCACTGCACTAATCTAAGTGCTGAAGATTTACTTCTTCCTTTCACTCTCACAAATTAGTTTAGTTATCATGCAGGCAATTAATCAGCACGTGAATCCGACAGAAAAGGAACTTGCTTTAATCTCTGAATTTTCAAAGCAGCTTTAGCTTCATCCCTGGTCCAACATTTAAGTCACCAAAATGAGAAGTATTTTTGTTTGTTACAGAGATTACTTATTTTGTCAGTCTCACTGTTTAATTCTGCCCTACAACTGTTTAAGATAAAAGGTAAATGAAGCCAACACAGGACCAGTTGACCTGGAAAGCTGGGTCTCAGTGGGTCCTACCTCTCTCAGAAATAATCTTCAGTGGAAATGTTACATACTGGAGCAAAACCAAACCAATATATGTATGTATAAAGAACAAGGAAGTGGGGCTATGGTGATAATTAAACATTAACACATGTAGACATTGTGCCAAAGCTAATGAATATTATGCCCTGGCACTTTAATAAGAATAGTGATGCAGAGCAAAGTGATAAGGTCCCAGGAGGCAAGCTAGTTAACCAAAAGGAGGGAGTGGAAATGTAAATTACCATTAATGAGGTAAGTAAACATATTGGAGAGGTACTGTGCTCAGATGAGGAGGACTGATAAGCTCCCTCCCTAAACTCTGAAAGAACTGACATCTGTAGTTGCTGGCATCCCAAGGATTTTAAAGGAATCGGTTCAGATGGGAATGGTACTGTACAACTGGAGAAAAGCATATATAGTAACCATATCTTTAAGAGGTGAGAATTGCTCCAGAAAGTACAAGGCTGAAGTCTGACTGCAGTGGTATGCAAGATTTTGGAAGGAAAAACTGAAAAGATAATAAAGAGGATGAAATCTAACTTTAAAAGAGGTAGCTTGTTCCAGCCAAACCCAAGAGGTTTCATCAACAACAAATTTTCTAGATAAAAAATGCATTAGAAAAACCATTTAATGTGGTGCCACCTGGGAAAGAGTTAAAATGGAGACTGATAACAATATTAAGACAGCACTAAAAACCAAGCTAAAAGGAAGACAGCCACTAAGTTTTAAGAGAAATATTAGGTTAGAGGAGCTGCAAGTAAAATTTCTTGATTAAGTTCACATAATTAACACTGTGTTTATCTATATTTTAAAATAATGATCATGGCACAGAAATGAACATTCTAATATTATTTGCTGAATACAGACAATGAGGAGGATCTGGGTATATAAAAGAAAATTTGGATGTCATACTAAAAAGAGGGATTAATCTTGAGTGCTGGAGTATCAGAGATGACACAAAATGTAGTAAGCAATATAAATTTCACCATCAGAAATTTAAGGACAATACATTTCTTATAAGGAAGGAACTAATTAACTACATATGGGAGAAAGTGATCTAGGATATAGATAATCAATATGAATATAGCGCAAGGGTACTTGCCTGATGCACTCACTGGCACAAAAGGAAATAATATCCTGGCATATATCAAGGTGACAGCTCTTGAAGATGGGAAAACTAGTATCTTGATATCAGGCTGTGGTGAAACCTCAGTCTTGCACAGTTTTGATCACCACATACCCGAAATATTAATTCAAACAGCAATGTGAGCTGAGAAAAGCTTTCTAGGATGAGGAGGAGAATGGAGAATCAGAATACTAAAGAGCAGTTTAGAAAATGAACAGAGAGAGAGATAATTACCCTGTATAAATATATAGAAGTGCTTACACTGGAGAGGGCAAAAAGCTGTTTGAAAGACAACATTGGCACAGGAACACATGGATAGGAAATGGCCATGAATACATTTACATCAGAGTCCTGGGAAACAGATTCCATTCCTATGATCTTAAGTGAATCATGTTTAAAGCTCTCTGAAATGTCTACATGTGAAAATACAGCAGCTTCAGTAAACTGTTGACTAAAGTCTTCACTTAAATGGAATAATTTGTACAAAGCCTGTAATGGGCTTGAGAACACAGAGCTACAGGACATATGCTGGTAGGATCTCTAATCTCCTTTTAGACACTAAATTAAATGGCTAGATTTGGAGGGGAGCACACTGAGCTGAAGCTATTTGAAATTTTTGTTCAGCTGTAACAGGAATAGCTGGGACATGAGAATCTTGGAAACAGTTATAGGTGCAAAACTCAGATCTGGACTTCTTCACAAAAAGTACTGAGCACTCTTAATAGTTTTTAAAAATTGAGTCCTAAGTGATAAATTCAAATCAGTCTCCATGAACCACAACGGTACTGATGAATAAATTGGACTGGCATCTATGTGACAAAACCCAGAACTACAATTCTCATTCTTGCTAACTAAGATCAAAATGAAGAAATGGCATGAAGTGTCCTCTTCCTCTCATGCAATATGCACAGTCATAATGCAAATACCAGTTTATATAGGCACAGGATTTTGGTCTCATCTCTCAAACATAAGGACAATTAAGACCAAATTGCTTCTAATAACAGATGAGCATGGTTATTAAATAATATTCATGTCATATCTGTGCTCCAGTATTGTATGGTTTGATCAAGGCTAGATGAGGTAAAAACCAGAGATGTTGAAGTAAAGACATAAATCAGCAATTTCCCTAGAGTACTGTCATCCAGCTCTGCTCATTTCTGCCTTGAAAGAACAGCCCTGGTGCTTCCCTAACATCAGGGCTGAATAAAAGAAAAAAGGCAGAAGTCCTGATAAAAATGGACATTTATCACACGTTTCTAAGTGGGCACAGGAAAATAAGTTGTCAACATAGAAGCTGAAGGTTTTGCTTAAATGATTCTGTTCACTATTCATGTTTTTGACAAATCTGCTTCCCATTTTATCTCTCACTGTTCTTTGAGATTACTCTATAACTGATCCCCTATAGGCGTTCATCATCACTTTTCCAATTCCTGTGCTGCCTAGTCCAGTGATCCCCTGAGCCTTTCTTATGTTTCAGATGATATAGCAGGAGAGAAACAAGCAAATCCATGCATTTTGGTATTGAGACATTTCTCATTCTTACTTGCTCTCTGCTGCTGCCAGCTTTTTCACTGGCTGTTTCACTCTGCCAGTTCCATTCAGCCCCTTCATAATCAGACAGGAAATTCCACATAGAACTGAGATCTCCAATCAAGAGCACATGCAATGATTTACAGCTCTTGTTAATTGGTACTAGTGCTGAAGCCTTGCTTGCTTCTCTGCCATGTAGAATCGAGGATGGAAACTGCCAGTTCTCAGGTGGGTGACTCCTCCCTGCGGTGAATCCCGCTGTGGTTTGGGAGCTGTGGAACCGTGTTCCTCGGGGTGCAGCCAGCGCTGTGGGGCACTGGCTGTGCTGCTGAGCAGCACAAAGCTGGGACAGTGCTTCTCCAGAGCTACTCTGTGGCTGCAGTGCCATTCCTGCCTCCTGTCAGCAGTACAGCAGCATGCTGCCAGGAACTGAATGCAACAGGAGAGGAGGCAATGTCGCTGAAGACTGACACTCATGTTTTCCACTCTGAAAGAGCTGGATGTGGGGAGATATCTTGGTGTTCTTCTCTCCCAGCATCTTTAAGCTTGGAAGCCACTTAGCATCCTGCAGAATTGCTCCAAACAAACCAAGCTGTTCCTCTGTGAACACAGCCATCACAGATAGCTGTTGCACTTAAGCATTCCATCTCCAATTAAGCTTTACACTGAAATGTCCTGTCCAGCTCCAGAATCTCCTACGGAACTCTTCAGGCTTATCACATCAGCATGTGGGTTTCTGCATTAGAGAGCAACTGGGGCCAACGTAAACACTGTGGCTGAGGAATCACAGCCTTACAAACAGAAATAAAGGGCTTTGTACCATCTAGTCTGCCTCATGGGCCTGAGACAAACTACAATGCATCTCCTCACATCTATTTTCTTGGGATATTGCCTATATAAAGTGAGATCAGAAGGTCAGTCCTGTGACTGGCCCTGGACATCTCTCTACTTTCTTTCCAGCTGATCTGACTATATAAAAACATCGGTGAATAGGTGTGAAAAGAGTAGAATTCATCAAGATTACCATGTAGGCTCATCACTTAGCTCTTCTATAATAAAGATAACCCTGCTATAAATACACAGTTACTGTACCTTGTACTTCCTAACAGCCATGAGAACAAAACTTAGCACATGAACTAGGAGATGCTCCTTTAGCTGTTTGCAGCACAGGGCCAATGACATGCATGAGATCAGAACTGATTCAACGCTACCATGCAGACAAGAAAACACTCAATTATACAGCAAAGTTATTATATTTTTTAGTATATATATATATATTTAGATAAAAACTTTTTAATTAAAGCATTTCCAAGCAATAATGAAAACCAGGCTCAATTCTTTCATGCTGTCACTTTCTTAGCTCATACTTAGCTTCCTCCTTGTCTCAGACTTGGTTTTCTTAGAATGTGGAGGAGCAAGGAAGGACTAATTAATTCACAGGGGTAAGCACTACAAGACTCAGCCTAGTAGGCATCAGTAGGAGCAGACACTTCTGAGCTTTCTTCTAACTCCTTTCTTACTCTAAGAGCAATGTTAAATCCTGTCCTCCTACACCCCGATATTTCTATTGTTCCTGAAGAAAAAGCAAGAATCTGATAGTCCTACAGCAGCATCAACCACTCCTTTGGGAGGCAAGGTAACAGAGCAGATAAGTAATCATTGTTATTTTCTGGGGCATAGTTGAGGCAGATATTAAACCTTTTGAAGTTAGCAGACTACATTTAGCCCCACAAGAGCTGGGAGAGCGGAGCTCAGTGACATCTCAAATTTGCTTTAAATGTTATCACTAGGAGAATCCTTTTTAAAAATGAAGTTTTGAAGGGCTGGAAAGGGCTGAACAGGGGCTAACTTTGCTGCAGTTGATATTAATCAGGAAGATACTATGCAAGTATTTTCTCAGGATATAGTAGTAGTATAAAATGGCTTGGGTCGGAAGCAACCTTAAAAATCGTCTTGTTTCAACCCCCCTGCCACGAGCAGGGACACCTTCCACTAGACCAGGCTGCTCCAAGCTCCACCCAGCCTGGCCCTGAACAGTTCCAGGGATGGGGCATCCACAGCTTCTCTGGGCAATCTCTTCCAGCACGTCACCACCCCCATAGTAAAGAGTTTCTGCCATATTGCCAGCTCATGTTGAGCTTCTCATCCACCAACACCCCCATATCCTTTTCCTCAGGGCTGCTCTCAATGCATTCTCTGCACAGCCTGCAGTTGTGCTGTATATTTCAAACTGAAGTTAGGGGTTTAGTGCAGAAATGACTGGGTGAGGTTCTTTGGCCTGAGACATGCAGGAGGCCAGACTGCACAATAATAACGACAGCACAGTCCTCCTTTCTGACCTTAAAGTCTATGACTCAGATGACTGCACACCAAGATTATTTTGTAATTCTCTCTACTGAATTGATAGAAATAAACCTTTGTTTATTGTTGTACCTGTTCTTTCCCCATTATAACACTTACCTCTTTCTCCTGGCAGATTTTCTGTGCCTTCCTTCCTGCCATAAGGAGGGACTGAGACAGTGACTCTGGTCCCCTGCTTTTACCTGCAGCCTTCATCAAACAGCAAGACTGTCAGTCTATATGGCAAAAGCCATTTCTATTTCACCTAGGTCCAGCTTGCACCAAGCTGCAGGCTTCCTCACTGAAAAGCAGGGATAAGGACTGAACACTACTGCAGAGGTTACTGGGATACTGTGGCCCGGAAGCCTTGAAGAGTAGCTAATTCCCAGTACATAGGTCTATCTTGGGATCACAGCGCTTCTACTGCTATGAATTATCTAGACTCAGCTTCCCATATCTGCCCTGTATTACTCTTAAAGAAGCTAAAAATGCTTGAGAAAAATATGGGATGACAACTAGGATATAAAACTCCTGAATTGCTAGTTGGTATTGGACATGAAGAATAAAAAAAACCCTGCCTCTGGTGCTAAATTTAGCTCTTACAGGTTGGAGTTGTTTAAGAGTATATTTTAAGTGCTATTCGTTCATGGTACTCTGGAGTCTCCTCCTCCTTGAAGCAAGGGCTGGATGTTCCTCTCTGCAGCCTCTCCAGCTGTCTTTGGCAGGCTCTCATGTGCAAGTTTTTCATGAGTCTGAGACTGAGACACCAGCACAAGCTGGTTAATAGTTACACAGCATAACTGAGGTGCAGTTCTGGATGCAAGGTGGAAATCATCACCATATATAATTTTCCCCCTTGCCCTGGTAATTAACATGGAATAACTTCAGAGCTCGTAGCCTATTTCTGACATTCAGTGCAACCACATTGCATGGCTATATAATCTGTTCAAAGCTGCTTGTTTGAAACTCACAGAACACCATTCTTGCCATCATCATATCAGGATTCAGTATCTAGCTGGCTGCAGTTACAGAAGAAATGTATATAAGAGAACTACTGCAGAAAAGCATTAGGAAAAGGTTTGAAAAGTTACTACTTGCCCTCTATTACCATCAAGAGATAGCTGGAGCTGAGCTTGTCAGAATTGTCATTTCCAAATTTTGAAACAGAAGCACCAGAACTCCCTTAAACCATGTGTTTTACTTTGAAAACAACAACATACTCAGAATTAATTTCTTGTGCTATTTATTAACTGTCTGGATTTTGAGAAGTTAGAGGTCACGTATGCAGCCTTCTATCTCCAAACATGCAGATGTTCTCAGAAAAAAAACCACATCAATTTCCTCAGTATCCCAGTACTCCCAGTAGTCCCAAAGATTCAGGGGAGTGCCAGAGAACAACTGGTCAGCAAACTGAACTGTTAAGATCAAATGTGGCATAGCTGCAGTTTTGCTAAGATACAAATCACAACAGAAATAACACAACTAACAGTGATGCACCTAAAACTGCTATGAGGAAACTTATGCCTGTACACAGACATATACATACTTTATTCTATGGCTTTATTATATAATACAGATAGATTCTATTATATATTCTATTAAATGTATAATAGAATATAGTTTATGAGCGATGTAAATATTTATATTCTTTATTATATACATACTGACCATATATAATTAACTATATTTTGCACACTATTTAATTTTAATTTATATTAATAAAATTATTTTAAAGAAGAATAGTGAAATGCGGAAATCTAAATCAAGCCGTTAGGTATTTGGGCACAACCTCGGAACAGATCTCAGTGCTTCCAGATCTATACCACAGTTACAAGAAGGCCTCTCCCTTGCTCCTCTGACTCTCAGATATTTGGCCTTTTTTGAAAGCTGACACAGGCATCTGCTACAGAAGGAATAAATACTTGTATTGTATCAGTAACAGAGATGTCCTGTGTTACTTATCTTGCAGAGCACAGCACAAAGGCCAAAAGTTCCCACTTCTTTTCATGCTCATTGATCCAAGCTGAGTGACACAGCGAGGCATGGTTAAGAACTCTGAGGCAAGGGGACACTTCACCAGCACCAAACACAGCTTCACACACACTGAAACCCCAGCTGTTGCAAAGTGCTTGCTGTTATAAGCATGTAAACATGCCCATGTTAAACGGAGTCTGCTATCACCTGACCCCCATTTACTGGCTAGCTGCTGCAGGCTGAAGAGCCTCTCGTGCTGACAAAGATGAGGGCAATATAAAAAACTTCTAGGTGACAGAGTACAAACAAGCAGAGGCAATGAAGTGCAGCATCTCTTAGCTGCACTTTGATAGAAAAGCAAATAATTTTCAGCTCTGCTCATGCAACATTTACCTTCACCACTGTGAACATTGCTGCCTTTACATGACATCACTCTGCTTATCCCAACTCCATCAGTCAGGAGGTTTTCTGCAGTCCCCTTTAGCAAGGGCAAACTTTCAGGTTGGGATAATTCAGGTCTCTCTCATCTTTCTCAGATATCTTCCTAGGCCATATCTTGCATAAACACATGCAATAGATAAAGCTCAAGCCCATAAGTTTTACACTCAAATCTTGTGTCAGTTGTGAGAAAGTTAATTCCCAGCCAATTTTACCTGCTTAGTGCCTACCCGCCTTTGACACCAAGATGCACATTTTATGGCTGGGACTTATCTCTGAGTAGGCCTGCAGTCAGACCTACCTCAGGCTTTCATCTGCTCCCACACAAAACCCTGTGCCCTGAAATATCACAGGCAGTTGGTGTTTAAGCATTTTGCATGCAGGATAAATTCGACAAGTGGTGAAATTATGGAACAGAGTATAGTTTTATCCTGTTCAGACAATAAAAATTCACCATGGCTAAAACAGTTATTCTACTTAGCATCTGACCAGAGTGGAATTTTTCATGCTTTTCTCAACACTAGGTTTTTCTCACTTGAAACAGTATTAAACACAGACTATTTCATAGACCTGATTCTTTACCATCACTAAGTAGATCAAACATTGATTACTTATTTTCATAGGGTTTTTCAGCAATGAAATGAGTCTGATTTTTTTTTCCCTTCAGCAAGCTTGACCTTGGAATCAACATCCTGGCTAGCAGTCAAGGTGACTTCATCATCATACAGAGCATGAGGATTCCTCTCTTTGCCTTCATGGCAAAAATACATGCCATTTCACTGCCTTGATGGAGCCTTCAAACTTCACTACAGACTGAGGCAGCCAGTCTTCTGAGGAGAGAGATGCAAATCAAAAGCTTGAATCAAGCCAGGTTTAAAGAACTGAATTTCTGGAGAGGGGCAGAGAGAAAGGGGAGAAGAAATTAATCACATGTTTTTTGTGCACTGTGACAGTGGGATGATGGTGGACTGAAAAACAGAAAAGCAGCCAGAACTGTACAACAGTTCCAAGGCCACTAGGTCCACAGCTTCCCCACTTCCAAAACCTTCCTGATGCCAACAGCCAGTTCAGGGAGTGGGCTGAGAGGCATCTCAGGAACAGGACAAACATGCACTTTGTTCATGCTGCCCTTCTGCAAACTCCACACCTGGTGATAGGAAGACTCAATGTATTATTTCATACTTCAAGTACCAGTACCTCTAAGGTACTGCAAATGTATCTTATGTTTTAACTAATAGCACAGCCTTGCTTCTATCTTACTACTTTTTCACTTTAGAAAATTTTAGGTCACTGGAATGTGTTTTTGTACTCATCTTGCTAATAAATATGTCAGTTTGTGACTGCCTGAGAAAGAATTAGTAAGAAGGCTGCACACAAAGCTTTTACTGAAGTATCAACTTTACTTTGGGCCATATAGACATAAAGTCTCATATGTGTGCTACACATATACAGCAGCCCTTTTGTCTTTGACTTTCCTATATGATGCAGCTACATACGGACTGGGCATCCCTCATTTCCTTCGCTCAGATGGAGACAGCCCCAGTGACAGCAGCCTATACCAAATCAACAAAACAGAAATATCCAGCACATACTCTGTCTTGCCTATTCTACCTTTCTACCAAAACGTGGTTCCCAAACTCAGAGGTACAGAGAAGCAGAGCATTCTAAAATAAAAATGGTCACATAGATTTGTGGTAACTTCATTGTTTGAAAAAAAAGAAATAGCTCCACTTATCCAAAGTAACTACTTCTTCTCCACAAATCCTTTGTCTAAGGTGCTGAGCCAGCACCAACCATGTTGCTGTTTATAAACTTGCCCAGAAGTCTAACGCAGCTTCACTGAACCACCAAATAATACTCTTTGCAGGTGATACATGAATAGTGTCTTATGGAAGGGACATATGACCTCAGCGAGGCTTAGGAAGCCCATTCTCACAAAACACATCTTATTTCCCACATATTTTTACATTCATCATCCAAGAGAAAACACATTAAATATCTCCCAGGTCTGAGCTATTAAGACACTAGGGAATCAATTTTCATCACCAAACTGGCTAGCTACTGACCTTCCTCAGCTTGGGTTGAACAGCTTCCAACATACTGCAGGTGCTTCCTCCTGGAGCTGTGTATTAACTTTTTGTGTCCTGACATGTCAGCTTTTTTTATGCACTGTGAAAGTCAGCTTTGGCATTCAGGAGTTCCCATTCTCCATGGCATGATCGGCACCACTCTGCTTTATTTCTCCTGCTTCAGAGATTACTCAGAGTACAACTGAGGAGCAAAGAGCTGCAATGCCATGTAGGGTATTTTTCAACAATCGGGATTGTATCTGAATAGAGCCCTACAAAGTCAGATATAAGATCCTTAAATGGTTAAAATCTGCTAGTGAACCATCCTATGTCACGTCTTACACTCTCTCTGCATTACTGTTCAGTAACAGTGCAAAGCACAATGCAAAGAACGCATCCAGCAAACTGGGAACTCACTAAAACAGAGGGGCATGCAGAGCTGGGCCTGCCTCAGCTGAATACAGTGTTAAGAAAATTTCTGCAAGGAAATTCAGGAAAGGCATCCAGCTTCTCCCACAACATTCTAGTTCCCAGACCAGCCTAAGCTGATGTGGCATGTGAAAACCAGAAATGCTCCAAGTCTATCAACAGGTACATAGTTGCATTTGGCTCTAACTTCAGGAGCCTGCACATCAGGCATGTGTAAAATCCAAGTGCGATTTTTTTGGAATTGGAGTAGAACAAAATGTTAGTCTGCCTAATCCTTGAGTTTGGTCTGCTTTGGATCCATTCCCTGAATGGCTCAGTTCTAAACAGTGAGTTTGAGTAGCATCAAAAAGATTGAGATGGAAGCTTGAAGGCTTCCCTCTTACCAGCTGAATCTGCTGCAGATGTTCTACCACTGGTCAAGTCCTCGGTATTAAGTGACTGCAGGTCTGTGTAGGAGGGGGCGATGCTTGGGCTGCTGGTGTCCTCTGAGTTGGTTGTCCAGCTGCTCTCTGAGGCACGGGCTTGCCTCTCAGAAGAGTTGGAAGAGGGGGACGTCCAGCTGGGTGCTTTTGATGCAGACACTGGTTGCAGAAAACAGGTACTGGTTAGAGACATATAGGGCAATCTACCCAAAGATCACAACTATTCCAAAGATATGCTAGATCAGTGTACTGAGGCTCTGTAAATATAAATTCCAACATCCACAGAAACACAATTATTTCATAACAAACATAGAGCAACTTAACCATTGCCTGGCACTGTTGACCTCGAGCAGTACTCAGCTGTCTGCCCTAGATCCCATACTGTTGGTAGTCATATGCTTTCCTGCTGCTCAAATATTAGAGAAGCTGTGACTTTTCAGAACAAAATTTCATGTTTCTGACACTGCTGACAAGACCTGAATATGTCTGTTGACCAACACAGAGGAGTTTTTACGGTACCACAGCTTTTTTTTTTTAAGTGGTTTTATTATATTTAATTAAGTATTCCCTATCTGTGACACCCACTCAAATGCAGTCATCAACTCAAGATTGCTCCACATGGAGGAGGAGTGTAAAAATAACCTGAACTTGACCTATTGATGTGCACTACGAATGGCTTTTGTTTCTGAGCATGTGGAATGGAGAGTTCCAATATGAGTATACTACATAACATTTCTGCTCAGTGTAGACCAAAAATCCTGTTCTACTCATTTGCCAAACTTGCATGTCAAACAGTTAAGTCCTACCTAACCATCACCTGGAGTTGAGAACACCGTCATACACATCCACTGCTGTGAGTGTACTCTTTGTATTGCATACTCCTTGCCCACAACATCACTTGAATGGTAGGAACAATGGGTGACTCTAGTGAGGAAATAATACTAATAAAAAGAAAGTTATGGTTAAAGAGTCTTCCCTGAACTAAGGAAAAGTGTACAGGTAAAGACTAGTTCTAACTTAATATCAGCATAATAGCTGTTTTCTAAGTTAGTACCTCTATATTTAGCTGTTAAAACAAAAAAGATCCTGATACCCACCCCCCCCAAATCTTGCAGTTACTGAACAATTGCTGACACAGAGATTCTCTTCTCAGCACATAATAAACAACCAACCCTTACTAGGTTGACAGATATTTTGGAAAAAAAAGAAAAATTAATGTTAAAGAGGATTTATCTCTCTCCATCTAAGTGATGTGATGGGGCACTGCCTCATTATGGCAACCTTGTTGTGTGCACAGACGGAATATCCAAACAGTGCTCTCTGCCTTGCCTCTTGAGAAGTGTGAATTTATTTTGTATCTCTGCACTGATAGCCTCAGGTAAACAGGCACTGATATTTTTATATGTGTACAGCTGTGAGCCTACATACTGAGTGGCTTCCAAGCAGAGGGATCCCTAAGGATGAGGAGTTGAAAGTCAGATCTGTCTCCTTATTGCACAGGTTGACAGCTGTTGTGTTAGACACACAACCAAAGCCCACCCTCCTCCCTTCAGGAAGTGCACACTGTTATGGTTGATCCTAGAGAAAGGATGATGAATGTATGATTATAATCTGTCAGTCCTTCTCTCAGTCCTTTTGTTAAACATGGCAGGAGGCACCTGAAAAGCCATCCTTAAAATTTCACCTGAAATTGCTTTGACAGACAGCACTTTATTTGGATGTGGAGGACAAGGTGAAAAACTAACAAACATGTAAAAGTATGTGGATCACTAACAGGAGCCAAGGTTTTTCAAGGTTTTTTTTTAAAGTGTGCTTTATATCCTAGAAACTGTGGAATTACTTATAAAAAAAAGATCTTAGATTTGCAGTATTTTTTTAAGTCAGTCATAGCAATATGAAAACCAGGCTAATTTAGAAACATGTAAGATATAATAACTCATATACTGCCAACTAGTTTTATGCTTTCCAAAACCAATTTTTATCTAAGATGGTGACTGACTAGTGTTGCCAAATACTCCTATTTAAGGGCAAATTAATTTTATTCCAGGTAAGTTTGGCCATCTTGAATGAATAGAATTGTTTGGGTTTTTTTCTAATAGAGTCTTGTACTCTGGGAAATCAAAACCACAGATAGCTTTTTCTGCAACAGATGTTCTTTAAATTCTTACTACAGTCAACCTGTGACTGCTCTAGGTTCCCCAAAACTAACCCTTGAAACTAGCAAAAGTGCATTTTCCCCTATGCTGAGCCAGAAGACTATTTAGCAATCTCAAAAAGCAAGACAAGCAAAAGTAAACATCTACACATGTTTAAGATCTCTCTTCAGATGCGTCTGCTGCTGCTTTTCAGATTCCTGGAAGTACTGCAGCCAAATTCCTAAATGAGGCAGGGCATTTTTATAAAAATTTTGAATTCAGTCTCTAATGCCAATAGCTGGAGAGTCACAGCCTTTCTGTTACAGGAGTTTCTCAGAAGTCTGTTTATGTTGAAAGACCAGTGCCAGACCTATCCCTAAAATGCAAATTCTGTAGCATGTGTTGGATATTGAAAATCACTCCTTGTTTCCCAAACCGAAAAATGTTTCCTTCAACATGCATTTTACTTTTCTTGACATGTATGTTCTTAAAACAGCGGATTGGTTTTTAATATGCAGATTTATCTTGAAGCATTAATTCCTCATTGGTGTTTTGAGGACCTGTTCCTTGATCCCTACACTGTATTACAATAAATCATGTCGGCATAATTTCCTTTCTTATTATATGGGACTTCAAATTATTCTGATTTTAGGATAGCATCACAGTTTCTAGTAACAGGTGTAGTTTCTGGCTGCGGATCTAGTGTTGCAAATCTTGCCTACTTTCATAGAGAACAGCACAAAGTAGTTAAGCTCAGATATGCTGCTGGATAGCCTCTCAAGGGACATGGTAGGAGTCCAAGTTATTTGAGCCATTTAAAACCAGACAAAGCTCTTGGGAAGAAGTGGACTGGCTCTGTGTGTGTAGGATGGATGATGTAATAGATCTTGCCTTAGTCTAATTTTGCTGCTTTACTGAATACCTCATTGAATTGAAGAGTGCAGCTAACACTGACAGAATCAGAGACTGTGAGCTGGCAGCCCATTGTGTAACAAATGCAAATGTTTTGTCACCTGCTGGCTGTGATCATTTACAGATTGTGTAGTGTTCATGACAGGAACATTTCGGTCAGCCTAAAAATCTCATTTTTCACTTTGGCAGCAACAGTTTGACTAGGCTGATAATAACCATAACAAAAATCAAATTTCTTCTTTTCGCAGCAAAAGGAAAACAGAGAAGAGGTCACCACAATACATCATTTCTGTGAATAAATATTTCTGTGGCCTCACTCAAGAGTTTTTGCTGCTCAAAGAGAAATCCACATGATTTGGCGGCAGTCAGTTAACTATAAATAAACCCCAAATTCAGAAATATTTTGAAACAAACATTTTGCTTAGCATTTATTCTGCCTGAACCTGGTGGAAGGAAGGGTTTACAAGAATGTCCTAAATAAAGATAGCTTTCACTGTGAGGCTTACTATGGGTGCTTTTCATTTCTGTACCTCAGATTTTGACCTTTCCTCTCATCTTCCATATTCTTTGCCTGTTTGTTCAGCCCTCTTTCTTGCAATCAATCCCCCTGATCTCTGCTCCTCCAGTAATGTCTTCACTTTTCCCAGAACAACAAGGGCCCAGCATTATCCTTGGTTTTCTTTCAAATATATTTTATATAGGATAACCACTACATTCTAGCTGTCTTTATATTGCTATTTTTTTTTAGACTCTGAGCACTTTGGGACAAGTATTTGTTTTTGGGAGAACCTGCACCAAAATACTGTAGCCCTAATGTCAGAGTAAGATAGTATCTCTCTCTCCTAGGACCCATCTTTTTTGCTCTCACGGCACTCTGGAAATTCCACTTTGCAAGCCCTTTTCAAACTGTGTTTCCAGGCAGCCTGGCTATCAGCCTGGATAATTATCTAGTCAGCTGAGCAGCTGCTCAAGCAGGGACAGACAGACAGACAGACAGACGATTTCCTAACAGCGCTGGAGTCCTGACAGGAACGCGACCGGGGGTGCGGAGCCTCCAGGACGTTGCTCTTCACAGCTGCCTGGAAGCTGCATTTCAAATGTGTCCCTCCTCACACCAATCCTTCTGTTTGTACTCGGCCTTTCTACTCTTCCCCCCACTGCCACCGCCCCAGTCGGGGTATTGGCTATTGTTCTTATGCAGAACGTTTGCTACTGGAAATGAATAATTGCTGTCACCACGGGCTTTCCACCGAGTGTGTCAGCTACACAACGTCTCCAGCTTTGCTGCCGCCCACAGGAATAAAAAACGTGATCTGCACAATAACGGAGAATAACTAGGCTGAAGTTTACCCTGCCTCTTGATGTCAAATGTCCCTCAAAGTAAAGGGCCAGAAACAAAGAGCTGTCATTTCTTCTTCCTTTTAGAGGCTGTCAGCTGCACTGGTCTGGCCATTTATCATACAGGGTCCAGAATAAGAGTGGGACCAGCTCATAAGCATTTTAAAATATCCTTAGGAAACACCTCCTTAGAGTTCCTATATGGTTCATAGAGTAATAGCTTCCCATGCAAGAATTACATGGAGTACATCCTGGTCTGACTGCTAGGGGAACCACCCTCCTTCATGAATCTCAGTCAGATGCCAAAGTCAATGTTTAACTACCCTCCCTCAGTGACATTGACCACACAGGACAAGTCTCTACAGGGGCACAAATGAGTGTCTTCTTCAAAACGGCAATGTTTTTGGAAAGGCTACTCTACTCTCCTCATCTCAATATCCTAGACCTCCGCCTACAGACTAGTGTCCCCTGTGACTGAAAACACACCAAGAGGCAGTGCTTTTGCTAAGCACATACCTCAAGACTGGGCCACATCCCTCTACAGGTAGGACATCAAGTAATATACCATAAAATTTCATGGAGGTCTCTTTCTTATGATTAGCTTCATTAAAGTTGAGCAACGATTTCTATTTTTCATTTAAGAAGGTGCATTTACAAGTTTTTCAGTTAACAATGATATAACAACATTAGGAAGGAAATACCAAGTCAGAGCAACCAACAGCCCCGTTTGAAAAAGTATGTGGCTGTGTGAGTAAGCATAAGGATCATAGAGCCATGAAACCAGAGACAGAGGTGGAGCACCTCAGTTTTACATACTTACACTTCATGGGTGCTCTTCCTTCTCTCCACATCACAAGGATCAATAAGTATTTACAACGAAGAACCAACAAATAAATATAAAGATAAGAAAATCAGAGAAATATCTTTTAGCCTGAAGATTCTCCTACTTTTGTACAAAGGTCTAACCACTGTCTCAAAAGGATTAATCGGCAGCACCCATCAAAAGAGCAGATGGAAAACCAGATGGGGCCTACCCAAAACCCAATCTAAAGTTGACAATCCAAGTTTTCTGACAGAAGTACTATTCACGTTACAAGGAATATCTGATGGACTCAGTGAGCAGAGGAAAGCTATAACTCTTTAAATTGCTTTAATAATTAGGAAATAATTAATAAAGTGGAATTAGTAAAACAGAATCTCAACCTAAACATGAAAAAGTAAACTATTATTTTCTCAGGCATTTACTCCACAACCTCCAGCAAGGAAGGACAGAAGTCTGTTCATACAGAAAAGCTAGAAGCTCATACAAGCCACATCAGTTAGTGTAAGCTGATGAGGCAAGCCAGAGGATTTGCATGTATGTTTAAAGTATGTCAGAAAGAACTGCTCCATTTGAAGAAAAGTGTACTCAGTGATGGAATTAAGGTAAACTTCTGCTTTGAAATTCTGCTGCTGCTAAATCATAGCATCAAAAGACAGCAGAAAGTACCCATAAGCACCAGCACAACAGTTGTTGGTATCAATAAGCTTCTGGCAAAAACCATACGGGAACTATGAGCAGGTAAAGACTCTGATCACAGAGGTGATCACCATTCTTTCAGCTCCAGATTACAGAGGCAAATATTGCTTAGGCTTTTTTGATGGCTGTTCATACCTCTATATAAGAAATGTCACTACTGAAAACACCTCTATGCTCTTTCCCCATGAATGCATTTTGGCAATCTCCAAGACCTAGTCAAGACACAGGTGGAGTGAATTACAGAAGGCTTTAATTTTCTTTACAAAAAGAAAATATTTCTTGTTAAATCCAGAAGAATAGTGTGAGCCCTTTTTGAAACTCTGATAACATTAACTGGGTTAAAATACAGTACAAACTACTCAAAGTCAACTTTGAGAAGCCAAAGAGCAAGGCAAAAATTCTGCATGCTCTCATTGTACTTTGTTATCTTACTGGAGTGGACCTTTTCATTGCTTTTGCCTCACCTGTTAAGGGGTGGGTTGATGAAGCACTGGTCCATGGTGCATCTTCAAACTGAACCCAAGCACTGATGGATGATGACAGATCAGTTCTGGGACACACATGGTTACCAAGCACAGCAGAATCCTTGGGTTGGTCAGCTGCCTCTTCCAGCTCTGTGTGGAAAAGGTCTTGAAATTCTCCATTTGCATTGTGGTTCTCTTCTGAGGATGTGTCTGAGGAATTAAAACACTTCACTGGAGGATCTCCAGTGCTACCTAAAATAGAGACAACATAGAAGGATTTACAGGATTGACCATTATTTCATTGTTTTTTATTGAAACATCTAAAATTTGCCATTAAATGTAGGAATTTTTCCTTCACATAATGCAGTTTTTTATTAACACTGGGCAGTCTTGCACTTGATAGGTGAGATTTTCTCCATGGCTGGTTGGAAACTGTCTTCCATTTTGAAGGATAGATCCAAAAGCTGTAGAAGGACTACATTACATCACATGAGAGGGGTAATTTGCCTTTTTGACCCAATTCTCCTATTCCGTAGTGGTAGCAGGAGATAATTCAGTCTCTGCACAAACCGCTTCCATGTAGCGGGCAAGCTCTCTAATGTTAGATACATGACCGTAGTTGGTCTAAATCAAGCAAAGAAAGTCTCAAGTTTCGAAAAAAATCAGAGCGCTTACCTCTTGGGTTAACAGGGAGGAGCAGCTCGTCAGTGAAGGACACCCACTCAGACTGGTGGGAAGCAATGACACTTGTCAGAGATGTCATATTCGCAGCAGGTCACTCATCTTCACTTGGGAATTGTAAGGAGGAGGAAGCTGAATGGAAGAGCTACGGTGAAGATGAGCCAATAGAGGGGAAACACCTCCTCTGCACTCTCTTTTCAAGTGCTGTTAAGAAAGAAGTGGATTATGTCTTTTAGAAAATGAAATGGGAGAAACTACTGCCACCATTTTCTATAATGTAGAATGTTAAAGCAATTTACGTACGGCTGAGACACCTCACCCTAAGCCCTGTTGGGGGGCCCTGGATGTACGGGTTGCCCCTGCCCCTGCTCCCAGGTCACGTGTGCCCCACACCTGTTCCTGATTGGTTGGTTTGGGTGCCCGGGGCCCGGGAAGAGCTCGGGGTCCCGTGACTGAGGGACTTCAGCCATGCAGGCTGGAAAAATAAATGTCTCTGAACATCTATCAAATATCGCTTCATATTTCCCTCCTACTCGTCTTGCCGAAAAGTTCTTGTTGCAAGTTATTCCCCACTGCAGCAATGTACCACTGTCACAGTTACTGTCACAGTTACACTGTCAAAGCACTACCACCTTTGAGACAGGAATGGCACCCTTGTCTAGGAGAGGGCTATACTTGAGCAACTCCTTCCTGTAAAGCAACTGAGGGTCTCCAGACATCTTCATGGTAAAATAGTCCATCACCAAACCCAGTATTTTAGTCCTTACTCAAGGAGCCATGCCTCTCATAATCCCAGCAAGAGCAAATGAAGAGATTCTCCCAGATTTAGCAAATTTTGATTATGATGCAACTTAATCCCCTCTCCAAGCTGTCAACACGTCTTTGCCCACCTTGCTGCTTACAATGTATAATCCCTCTCCCAAGCAAGCAATAAATTGCTTGTTTCATTATCAAAAACACTTATGTAGCTGGTTCTGGAATGAGGACGAGCGGCCAATGACTGTTACCATGGTCTGCGTACAGAGAGATGCCCTCTCATCTAGCTGCACTTTGAACTCTGCTGCCTGACTGGAACTTCACATTTTAATTTTAAAAACCATCTTGCCTGGAGTTAAACATGATTTTTCTGTAACTCAGCAAATGTTTTCACAAATGTGGCAACTGAATTTAGTAGGCCCTCCGATGGTATGCACCCCACACAGATCTGGGAACCTGCTGATGGAATGGAGCACTGGAAAGTGCTCTGGTTGCTGGCTAGTAACTGCGAGGGTCAGGTCCAGGCAGAGAAATTCTCTTTGACAGACACTCATGACCACCTCAGATTTGCAAATCGCTTCAAAACTCTCAGAAGACTCCTCCTAGGGAAGTATGCTAATTCTGTCCCCAATTTTCTCAAGCATTGAAGCTCTTGTTGCCATGGTGCTGAAGTACTTGAAAATACTGAAGCTCACACTTGACTGTTTGAAAGAGCTTCAAGCAGCATTTCTTGGCCTCCTGTCTGTCACCTAACTAAAGGGCTTTTCAGGGTGAAACTTCACATTAGTGTACAAGAACAGATACCTCACTGAGACTTCTCTTCACCCTGTACTAACATCTGGGCCTAAAAAGCAGACGTATTTAAATGCACTCAATCTTTAAGTATTTTCTGAAGGAGGCAGATCATCAAATAGCTTCTAATATGATTTTTCTCCTCAGGGCCACAAGGTCATTTGTCTGCTGAAGGCAGATCAGCAATCAAGAAAGGGCTGAAAACTTCAAAAGTTTGGAAGTCACAAACCTGCCTGAGAACTAGAGAGAATTCATGTTCAGTGTCTGAAGATGAATCTTTTTGAATGCAAAATGTACAATTTTCTGCAAACACTAAGATTCCTGTAGATAATCCTGATGGTTAAGTGCAATCTGCCATAAAACTAATCTCCTTTCCAGAGACTTTCCAGAGCCTATGGCCCCCTGACCAGTCACCCTGCATATTTTTCCCCTGTTACACAACCAATTCCCTCCTGCAGGAGGAACAGCAGCACTTGAGCCCCTTTTCCTCTACTGCCATGGCAGGATGCCTGTCTCCATAGAGTGTGGCCAGGTACATTTGCCTGCCTTGCTCAACATCTATTTTGCATGCAGTTATAAAAGAAACTACAAAGCTAAACATAGAGGCAAGCTAAGAGAAAAAATAAAAATCAGATGTTTAGGGTCACTTGGATGCCATATGAGGGAAGGAGAAGATGACCTTGGCATCTTGTTTTCCTCATATAACCAATTAAGCTATTTGTTTTGGGCTTGTTTAAATATCTGTAACTAAGTTTTCTTTTCCCAGACAACTGGATACTGCCCTTGCTCCTGGAAAAGTCTTGACAGAAGCATGAAGTGGCAGGAAATGAAAAAACAAAACAGTTTAGCTTGCCCTTGGTGCACAGAGACTGCTTTAGAGCTCAATTTTTATTAATTTTTTTCTTTTTAATTTCAAGGGGAAAAAAAGATATGAAAGGAGACAAGAAAATGGACTGTTTCAGGTTTGCATACATATGGGAGAATTACACCATTATTTTAAGATGGATTTCCTCTAGTACCCTACTGCCCAAGCGTAATTCTTAAAATCCACTTAGTACCAGACAGAAAAACTAGCACTTCAAAATGGACACTGAGGACTATAAGCCCTCAAAATACAGAAAAGCATCAAAATACTGTGCATTGAAGGGTATACAACTTCCCCATGACTGGAATTTTCTAGAGACTTCCCAGTCTGGTAAATGAAAGAGACTGTGTTGACTTATCAGGGTTATCACACCTGTTAGACAAGCAGTCTGAAAGACAGGAAAGGCAGTCTGAGCAGCTAATAACTTCAAAGATATTCAGAATAGAGGCATTTTGAGAATGCATATGTTAGGTTAAAAAAAAAACAAAACAAAAAGATAGAATTTTGCATTCTTTCAACATTCACAAAAAAGCCCCCCTTGACCTAAATGCCTGTACAGAATTATGAATCATGTATAGCTAACACCTGTGCAGACTGTGTGGAAAAAAATACTTCATCCACAAATTATTTTTCACCTCTCATTCCCTCTCCAAAATCCTCCTTAGAGAAAGACCTAAGTCCATCCCACTGTGAACCAATGAGCTTCAGCCAGCACAATACCAGTGCCACTGTGCATTCAGTTAACACAATGATCCTGCAATTTGCAGAACTGCTACAGAGGTAAATACCTCCAGAAGAACCATTTGAATTGTGGATAAACCTGGATCCCCTCTGTGGCAAAACAGTCAGCACCACTATTTAAACACTGCAGCAAGTTCTCTGCAAGTGAATTTCAGAGTGCTCCTTCCTGTTCTTCAGACTTCTCAAACATCTCTGGCTATTCGTAGAGGAATGAATTTTGGAGACTACAAGGACTAAGAACAACTGGATCCTTTAAACTCCAAGTGAGCCACAGTTAAAGCAAAAGTTCATGCTGCACAGCCCAAACAAGAGCAGATGGAAATACATTCCTTGGAGCAAGATACTACCAGGCCAGACTAGCCTTATTTCTACATGAACAGGACTGTTTAGATTGTTACTTCTGGATTTGTGCAATTATGTGCACTAAGCTTTTGGTGCTGAACTGGTTAAAAAAAAAAAAAAAAGTAAGCTAATTTACCAGATTTTTGGTAAAAAATTGTGAATCATAAGTTTGTTTGTTTATTTGATACTATGACACAGTAAATACAAGGTAAAGCAGATGTTATACCTGCTCACCCCAATGATTCTTACCATCTATTCCAAGGCTGTGACTTGACCATGAGGGAAAAAAAAACCCTCTAAGAAGCTGAAATTTCTGCTTCAGATGTCCCTTTTTCACATTACAGTTTCATCGTGGTGCATGTAAATCTGACTGACAAGTAGGTGACAGTTATTTCTTTTCCAAAAGGTAGAGATCATGGAGCTTGAAAAAAACTCCTTGCCTCTTTAGTCCTCCTAGTGTTTTGATAAACCCCATTACACAAGCCCTTTTTAAAACTGATGGAGGTTCATTCTAAAATGACAAAACTGCCTTGGTAACTATAAGCCTCTCATTTCAAAACTATGTAAATTCAGTCTACAGCCATTCCTTCTTGTGACATGATTACCCATCTGTCCTTTTGTACAAGTCCACTCTAGCAACATATGAAAAGGAGTATCATTGTCCCTCTCCCTCTATCTCAGTACATCAAAAACCTGTATTTGAGAAAGACACATAATTATCCTGTGCCAGAAGTGTGACACCCAGCACCTTGTACAATGAGCCCTCACTTTAGGTGGGACCTTTACACACTATGTGAGTACAAACACCAATAGCAGTAATGCTGATATTTAGAAATGCTTGTGGCTTTTATCGAGGTTTAGAAGTACCAGAAGTATCTGTAATGGATTTCAGAGTATCTGTAATTGCATGATGTTTTTGTAAACATTCCGTTCAAAGTATTTAATTACTCATGTGCTTGGACAGCAAACTGAACACTGTTTCTCAGTAGATTTCAACTCTGCTTAGAAGAAACAGCTCAGCACAATTAATAATTTTAAGCACTAAGGGTCATTTCTCCAATTGCTTCAAGTTACATCAATATGATGCAGGCTGCAGTCAGCTTTCTGATCACTACCCAAAGTTACTAGGTTACAATTATATGGGAAAACAGGAAAAAAAATCAGAATAAAAATACTAAGAATGAAATTCAGTTGTTTGCTTTCTTGTTTTCCAAATGCAGTATCAATAGCAAGCTTGTGCTAAGTATATAGACTCTCTAAATATATTGCCTTACATGGCAACACTATTGAAAAAAATCCTGTAATCCATACAGCTATACTGTTTTTCTTGTTTATGCACTTCCATACAATCCCAGGAACTGAAACATTAACTGGTTACAGTAGTTTGCATTCAGTTTTGTAGGAGACCATTAAAGGAAAACAACCAGACAAGCTGTTACATTCCACACAGCAGAGAAAAGAAACTTAAGTCAAAGGGACAGTAAGGAAAGGAAAGACTGTGACCAGGGCTTTTCTTGTAACAATCAAGCTTCTCTCCCACCAGGAAAGCCTCAAGGAAAAATAAGTAATTTTATCTTGACCATGTGTTTGGCAAACCTGTACAGATGAAACAATTCTAGTAGCATGAACTGAGGAATGATTGCTGCCTTGGGCAAATTTCCAAGTGAGAAAGAGCTCATGGCTCTTCCTCTTGGCTTGGCCTGTAACAAACACTGACCATCAGCACATCATGCTCTGAATAATAAACAAACTCCAAATTGGAACTCTGTTCTTAAGCATCAAAACCAAGTCCCAAGTACTTCAAGGTGCAATGGCATAAACAAAACACAGTGCTAAACAACAGGAAAAAACCCAAAACAATTAACTTGAGAAACCCAGTGAAACAAAGGAACTGGATTTGGATATCATTCTTGCTGAAAAAAATAATTTTACCAACCTCTGCCTAAATGCCTGAGGTAAGATTACCTTATGAATGACCTAGATGACGATAGGAATAAAATCATATCTTGTTGACTATTGTATTTTTAAAATTGACCATATTTTCTCCATGTATACAGCCCCACCAGCTTGTAAATTGCCCTGAGCAAGTCTCTGGTGAAACTCTGTTTTAGACCTTAGACCAGTTTTTCTTACTCTGATATATGCTTTTATATGAGTTCAGATGTAGCCTAAGAAGCTCAGTCACTACCTGGTGCATGTAACACACAAAAGCTCTCAGTATGAAAGGAAGAATTAGGGCCCAAAGGGAGACAAATGGACATGCCTTATGAACCTCCTGCAGCCTCTCTGGAAAAAAGGATGGCTTTTCCCATTACAGATTATACCAAAGTGAATAGTAACAGGAGTCTTGACAGTGCTGTGTCTGCAGAGCCTGGGCAAATCCACCTTGTGCCATTACAAGGTAGGTCATTACTACTGTCTCCTGGTGATTTTAGACAGAGATGGAGTGGGGCAGAGTGTGGCACTAAAGGTGATTGGAGCCATCTGGCACATTGAATGACAGAAGAGCAGACTGGGGGTCTTCCTGAGCCCAGGGCCCAGTGCAGCCACACTAATGACCATTCCCAATTAGTCCAACAGCTGTGAAGTGATCTGCCTAAATCCACACCCCAAGTCCATGGCAGAAGCAGGGTTAAAGCTGAGGTGACCTGGAATGACCTTATTTTCTCCAGCACAACCAGCACACATAAAACTATATGCCACAAACACACATCCCAGCTTTCCTGGAAGCTCACATTTCAGTGACAGAAAGAGAGGAGAGTCTGTACAGGATGCAGTGGTAAGAAAGTCATAAGCATCTCCCTCAGGAATATTTGCGTCAAGCCTAATATCTGAAAGGTCAACAGCTGCTGTTTTCTCTACACCAAAATTTATCTGCCACAGAAACTCCTCTGTTTTCCACACAGAGAAGACACCTATGATGCCCTCCTGCAGGCAATACTAGCAAATTTAGGCAGTTCAGAAGGCAATAATGTCTCTCCTTCTATCAAGGCTATGCCTCAGAAATACTTCATGGATTCTGGATGCCTCATAATGAGAGACATAGATTCAAAGTCTGACGCTGGAGAAAAATTGTACAAGCTCCTCTATTACTTGTACTCCTAAAAAACTTGAGAAATGTAGAAAGACACTGTAGAAGACTAGCAGTGCAAAACAGAATAGGATTTTTAATTTTTTTTAAATTTATTTTTATGATTAGAAGTAATATATAGAAGGCAAGAACCAAGGGAGGATGGGAGACAAAATGTTTGACAGTGATAGTTCATATCACCAGTCACATCAGGAAAACAGAAGTTCTGTATTTCAATATAGCTCCCTCTGGGTACATGACTCCTTCAAAGTGTAACTGAAGCCTCCAGGCATGTAATTGCATGGGAACTTGAAGGACAACTTCCCAAACTGCCAACCTTTCAACTCAAACTAGAATCTGAGGCAACAATTAGTCAAATGCTTCTCTTACCATATAGAGCAACAGTGCAATAAAACTAGACTGGGACAAGATTACAGGAAAGAGGCAATATGTCAATTTGTTTAGCAGAACATCTGCATCTCTAAAATCTGGCACTTTTCCCCCCCCAAGCAGTATTGTACAAACAGGAGAAAAAATAGAAGAAAAACCACTAATTTAAGGTTTTTCTTCCCAAAGACTAGAATAGCTCAGATCAGGTTTTACTTTGTTCAGCAAAATTCTGTTGGTAGTAACAGTAGGCAACAGGAAATCTAAATGCAGTAAGGGAGGAGAGGTTGCTAACATTCCCTTAGGAGAGAGTGGGTACATGGTCCTTACTACTCTTCCTTGTTTTCTCAAGGCCCCCACAGGGCAGAAGTCCAAAGCAGCATTCTCATCCCAGACTTCCACACCTGCCCATTACATGTGTCACAGATCTTTCTCTGCTTCAGGATGGTGAATTTGCAGTGGACACAACTATTGCACAACACAATACTATAAAATTGATGCTCCAATCCACAGTATGTGGAGGGAACTGGGTTTAAAAAGTGATTTCTTCTTTCAAACCTCAAAAAGTTTACATACAAGAAACATGTGTTTCAAAAGAAAATTTCCACTGAGCAACGTGGTTTGAACATCTGATATTGATGCTTTTTTGTGTTCTTATTTGAATTCTGCACAGACCAGCTACCCAGATGTGTTCCATTTACCAAACCCTCCAAAGGTCCTGTACTTTATTTGCTGTTGTGATGATTATCCAAGTTATCTCACTATTGCAAAAGGCATAATGTTCTACAATTAATCACTCTAGAACCAACTATGCCATCACAGCCTGACATCACTCAAGACAGCCATCAAGAAGAAAACACAGATAATAAAATCCTATCTACCTGTTCTTCTATACTGGGACTAATGACAAAAGAACCAGGCAAGTGAGTAAGCAATCACAATATCATGCTGGATCATAAACACTCTTAGAAAACACACAGCCTGGCTTGTATGAAATGCCATCCTGTTCTAACAGATACTAACTTTGCAGCACTGCTTACATGCATTGCAACAAATTACTGCATTTCAAGTATTCACTGTACAACTCAAAAACTGATCCTGCTTCCATCAGTAAAAGGAGAGCCAGCAGAATTCCTCCTGTGCCTCAAGTTTCAACTGCACCAATGAAACCAGGGCTTTATTTTCTGATTACAAGTAAGTTAAATGCTAGAAGGTGGGTGAAAGATGATGGGTATATGTATGTGCCATCAATCAGTATCAGTTAAACTCATTTTAACTAAGAAAGCTAGAGGAAGAGGAAAAAAAAAACCCAAACCATAAAAAATCCAAGAAAGAAAGAAGTCAAGCCCTCAAACACTAGCCACATTCAAGACAAGAGAGGAACTGAATTCCGTAGACAGAGATGCTTCACTGGAGGCTGTATGCCTACAGAGAGGATGGGCATTGATCTGTCTGAGCTGTGAGTATGCACAGAACGAGAGAACAGATTCAGAGTGAGAAAAACACAGAATCCAACTGTGAAAGCATCAGGAAGACAAGGACTATTGAGGAAGTGATGCAGCCCTGAATGAAAGCAAAGAAGTTTTCTTGTGCTGAGTGCTGGCTCGAAAGGAGGATTCGGAACACTGAAAAAGTCATCTTCTGTTCAAACCTTCTCTGTATTTCCATATAGCTAACAACTATTTACATGTAAGTAACTTCTGTGTAATTGTACTTCTATGTGACATCTTCTATAACTTCTAATCTGTATTAGCACCACCCTTCCAATGAAAATAATTTAAAAAGGATTTTTTGTTATAAAGGAGATCCTTCTTGATCCTTCTTGAAGACTACATTAAAATGTGAAATTGTCTCCCAGTTTAAGGAAATCCTGCTTGATTATTTAAAGCCAGGCAAAAACCATCTCTGGAAGAAATGTCACAGGGAATAAGCTTGCCCTAGCAGAAATTTTTTTCAATGATCCAACCAGTCTTTCTTCATTTCCAGTGTCTGAAGAGTCAAATGCAACTTAATGTGATGCCAGGACACTGCAGCCCTTCAGGGCAACCCACAAACATCATGTTTGTTGTCACTCTCTATTTTAGACAGCCTAAATATAGGCCCATTAGACTTGATGTTTCTATTCCTTTAGCATAGCTACTCTTGTTTCAAGAGAATGAAAAACAACTCTAGAAAAAAATGCTTGTGCAAAGATTGAATTTAAAGTATTTTAATAACCCAGCATTTTACAGAATATTGCCAAAAATATATCTGAAGTGGAAACAAAGTTCTTGATAAGTCATGTTCATATACAGTACAAAAGAATATGATTGCAATGGTACTGTCTAATGCATTTGTGTCCAATTGCATTTGTTTAATTGTCAAAACATTAGAATGCATGGTATACCAGCATGATGTAGAACAGAGGGTATGAGAAAATCCTTCACTTTTTGTTGTTTGGTTTTATTGAGGCTTTGGGTTGTTTTGTTTTTACTAATAAGTGGTACTCTATGGTTGTACCCTGATGATAGTGCCTGTGAGACAGCAGGCAACCTTGTGCATTCCAAAAGAGGAATTATTATCAAAGTAAACTGTCAGAACTGGAATAGCAGGGAGCACTGCATACTGCGTGCATGACAGAACTGTGCAGACACCCTGGGGAAGGTCCCTGGAGACCAAACCCTTTGCTGGGGAACCTTCTGCAGTGGCACCTTCTTGTATGCCTGGCTTGAGCCAGTGGGACACAAGTGCTGTAGCTGTGTACACACAGGTTATACAGAACCAAAAGTAAGAACACTATTTGTAGGTGCAAGGGAAAAAAACCTCCAGTTTTCACACAGACATAGGAAGGTGGTTCAATCTTTTGAAATTCCATGTTTTGAGGATATAGAATAATTTAGTTGGATACACCAAAGCAATACTCAAATTAAAAAGAAAGAAAGAAGAAAGGAAAAGAGAAAGGGAAAAGCAGATAAATGTACAGCAAGACAATTCCTTCTTCTTTCCTGCTCAAAAAACTAATCCTTCAGTTTCAAATAGCTGACTTATTTTATCATTTAATCATAGAATCAAAATGTTAAAGCTTGAAAAGGACCTTCAAGATCATCTAGTTCCATCCCCCTGCCATGTGCAGGGACACCTTATCCAACCTTGAACACTGCCAGGATTGGGGCATCCACAACTTCCCTGGGCAACCCGTTCCAGTGTCTCAACATCCTCCCGGTGCAGAATTTCTTTCTAATATCCAACCTAAATTTCCCCTCTTTCAGTTTGTACCCACTAGTCCTTGTCTTATCACTACAGTTCCTAATGAAGAGGAAATCATGTAAAGTTTGACCAGCCTTTCTATATAGTTAGAACTGTGCTCTCCTTCAACATTATGCATGTGGAAACTTATAGAGGACGATGAGAGTCCCATGGTATGACAAGTGAAGTCATGAGCATATTCCAGCTCTCAGCTGGGCTTGGGTATGTGGTATCCCAAATTTTCAGACAAGAATTTAATTCATGTTCCACTTCTGAGTGCTGTCAGATATTGTGTAACTTTCTTCTTTCTGGTTACTCTATGACCTCTTTTGTGTAATGCAAGTGCTTTAGTAGAGCAATGGTGTAAAAAAACCCAACAAACCACAAAATCAGAAACCACCAAAGAAATCCCAAGGCTCCCTTTCCATCCAAACCACCACAAGTTTCTGACAGGTTTATTGTTGCTTTAAAAACTCTAGAGTGTAGTCAGGAAAATGAAGAAAAAAATAACTTTATGAAGACTTCACTCATTCATTGAACAAAACAATATAAAGCACTGTAGATGGATGTTGGGCACTCAGGTCATAACAACAAGGCCTTTCTCCATTAAATGGTTTGGAATCTGAATATCCTGCCTGTGCAACCCCTCCCAGGTCAGACTCCCAGCAGTGCAGTGTGTTTGACGGCATGGCTGCTTTCTGAATGTGCTCTGGAAATGGAAGCAATGTGGTCAGGCCACCCCACCTCCCACCCAGCCTCACGCAGCCAAAAGTGACCATGGTCATTCTGTTCCTCAGCCCACAGTAAGTCTCAGTAGCACAGCCTCATGGTATGTGGAAATGCCAGTTCATGGCAATGCTAATGCAGGGTTACTGCTCTCTTGCCAGCTCTGGGGAGGCTGCATCCAGCTAACCTTTGGCAAAGGCTGCCATATCAAGTGGACAGATTTTGGCAGTGGGATGGAGGCAAGTAGATTTTAAAATATTTGAGGTATTTACTTCCTCTTTCATAACAGCACAGGCCTACAAAGGGACAGGGACACTCTGTTACCAAGACTCACTGTGTCAGAGTTGTAAATTTGACACATAATTCACATAGATGCAAAAGCATGTTCGAAACTACTAAACATTAGCAGAATTAGAAGAACTTCACATTTTTTTTCAAGACAAACTTCCTGAAAAGAAAGGATTATCCCTTGAGAGTTACTGTCGTTTCAGTGTCACTGAAGAGCTAATGTAGCTGCATGGAACTGTAGCTCCCAAAGATCTGTGGCTACCCTCAGTCAGCCTTGGCTCCAAGCACATTCATATTAATAGCCTGGATTGGATACAGGGAGAATCTACAAACCTTTCTAGGAAAAAAAGAGTGAATTCTGGTGTCAAGTTCTGAGCCCACATGTAGTATGGTGAACTAATACAGCAGCTTCCATTCAGAGAGATGGGACGACTGAACTGCAGAGGTCAGAGAGGCGTTATTTAGGAGAGGAAAGACCAGATCTGCCAAATCTATTCTATCTCAGTTTTATTCTCTTCACTGACATTTGAGAATCTGGCTGTGAATGCCCCCAAAGTAATCCACGCACCTAACAGCTGAGATCTCATTCCTCATGCTAACTGGTGTACTGTATAATTTGCATGCACCTGATGTTTTCACCATGTATAATTTTTATATATAGAATATAAGTTTTAGCCAGGTAAATACTTGAACTGTGGTGAACTTGAAACAACCTAGCAAGGACCAGAGAGAGAGGAGCATTTCTGCTGGCAAGTTTCTGTCCTTAAGAGCAGCTGGCAACTAAACAGCCACTAATCATTAAACTTCATAAGCCAAATTCTTCCCTACAGCTATTCAGTTGAAACTGCCCTATTAGAAAACAAACTTGCCTTGTGCTGTGAAGCTTGACCAGCTCTAGTTTCAGTTCTGCAGCTAGTAATACTTTTTCTCTTCAAAAATGCTTAGTGGAGGTTTTTTTCATGCATTTCCATCACCCACACAACCACAAAACCACCACGAAGTTCTGTGAAATAGTACCTTCTGTTCACCAGAGGCCCCTGATTCAGATAGCAAAATTACTGTATCATATAGCCACCCCCTAATTCAAAAATAAATTGAAGATAATTCTTTCATTTAATTTCACAGCTGGCAAATCCAAGAGCACACAGAGAGAATTGGTCTCTATAAATATTCATGTCTATAAATGCCAACTAAAACTTGGCCTAAAGGAGCGTAATGAATCAAGAAACCACTCAACAAAAAGACATCCTTTCTCTCTAGCTCACCAGGCAGGTCTGCTGCCCTTGGACCAGGAGCTCCACTTTGAATCTCAGCTCTGGAACACACTGTCTGCTCTTTGAATCAGGACAGTTTTGAACTATTATAGCACCTCTGTAGGATCCTGAAGCACACTGGGCAGTTCTGCCCTCTGTTTCAAGCTGAAGGAATTGTGCTGAGACATATAGTTCAGTTACCTTAATAAAGCAAGATGAATCACACCTCATTTAACTCCAGACACCCAGCCAGACATCTGAGATAGTCACCTGATGCTCTGTTTATAGTCAATAGAAGGAACACAACACCTCCAGAGGATCCTTTGCCTGATCTATTTTCAAGTGAGGTGAATCCCCCTCCAAGAAGATTATGGTAAATAACTTAGACTTGCATGTCTTTTTCACACCTAAGGCTGTAAACTTTAAGGAAGTCTTACACATATTTCTAGGCATTCACTACAGCTGACTGACAAACCTTAGTATCACTGCTGAGAAATGTTTTCAATATTTTGGGAAATACTTCCTGTTAAAAAAGCACCTATTGAAGGAATTTTGGGATTGATGAGAGCAAAAGATATTTAGTTATATGGTTTCTCTTCAGAAACTGTATCTCTACAGAACTGATGTATAAGAAAGCTATACATTTCAGTAACCTACTTCTCCTAAGATTATTACCTTTTAAAGAAAGTACTATTTGTTTCTATGTTTATCTAAGCAACACATTGTCCTAACATTGATGTCTGCTCTCTTTTAGCATTTTGCTACAATATTTATTATTTTTCTTGTATTTTTTTCTGTCAATCTATAGTGATGATTATGCTAAATTTAAAAATGGGTTGTCAAGTTGGTCAAGAGACTGCATCCTAAGTTTATACTAATAAACAGCATAAAACCTTACCAGTAGGAGCAGAGTGGTGGAGTGAAATACTTAGCATTAAGGGCACAGCTTTCACACTACCTTTTTTATGGTTTTTACTTACAATCCTCTCCAAAATGATCCTGCAGACTGAATTTGCATTAGCACTTGGAGTACATTAAATGAGCTCTTCCTTCTGCTCAATTTTATCCCAAACAAAATCAGTTTATGTACTCCGAGATGCACATTGAACTGCAGAAATGCAGGTGATCAGGACATTCATTTCAAAAGTGCATTCCTGCCCTAAATAATGTGTTCATGTATTCACATCAATAGCTTTTTCAGAAAAGAAGAGAATCCTGGAACACTGATGTGTGTCCCCTGACACCCTGGTATTTCCACAGGACTGTGTTTTTTCAATTTTTTGAATCAAAATTTCTGAAATTTTACCCCCTTTCAGTTTTTTTTAAAAAAACAGGACATTCTTATTTGCATATTTAGAACACAGTGAAAATTGATGGCAGAAGCCAATAGGGGATACATAATCCCTACCTGGAAAGCAGTCTTACCCATATAGACACCCATAGATGCATTTCTGGCCCTGTTTAAGGTCCTGGCAGACCTTTCACCACCTACAAGGAGCAAAGATGTAATCCCTAGGGTTTCCAGATGTACAAGCTGAGTTATACAGCTTCTAATTTCCTAGGACTCAAATTCTTGTGGTCATAATTACAGCTATAGTCTTGAAGACAACACATGCTCATACCCAACACATACAAAGACAGGCATTCCTTCTGTGAGGTTAACCACTTGTGAAGTTATTACATCCATTAGCAGAATTCACAATCCTCTAAGAAAACATCCGTCATGTTAGACTCCAAAGAAACACACTAAGGCATCTGAGGACAAAATAATCCTGTTTTGCAGTTGAGTACTTTGTCTTTTTTATTGTAATGCAACTAATAGTTCAGACAAATTTGCCAAGAATTGCCTTTTGAAGGTTGTCCTTTCCTAGCTGACCTGCAGAGTGAGTTTAAGTGATTTTCTTAGATAAACACTACTTTTAGATGGCCAAGATTATATTAGAAGACTGCCACCACCACGTGAATCCTTATAGTTCTATAGCTTAGTTCCTAATGATTTTTTTAGTTTTCCAGCTTTCAAAGAGAAAGCTGATGGTATTGCAAAGACGACCTCTAAGAGGACTTCAGCAATTCAAAACTGATTCTGTTAGCTTACTGCACAAAGCCTCAGTGCAACACCTGGGTTAAAAGCTGCATGAATAAAGGGTACTACCAGGAGCCAAGTGTCGGAGCAGGAGAATCCACAATCCATGACCTTATTTCTGATGCCACCTTGGAAACTGTCTCACTGACTGGAAAAGGCACTGCTTTGGGGGCAACAGAAACCTTGCAGAGCAATGCATCTTAAGAGGTTTGTAACACATATAGATACCATTTCTCATCTTTACTTGCTAATGCCAAACTTGAGATAGCTGAAAATTATGGACTCCATAAACATGATGTATTTAGCCCACTCACAATATGGTTTTAACCCACTCACAGTCTGGGTTTCTAAACCAGGGAACTGTACCAGCTGCTAGTTCTTAACAAGATAGCTGGCAAGGCAGCACAAACAAGGACTTGAGATGGCAAGTTGGCCACTACTGAGATGTAGCTGTTATCTTTTCACCTTGCATCCCCTGGACTGTAATCTAAACCAACCACACAGAGTATTAATTATGCCACTCATGTAGTGAGGGATACAAGGAACTCAAGTTAAGGAAAGCTCTGCAGTTAAAGACTAAGGTGTGCTATTCTGTTCTTAATGAAGGACACAAATTATAAGACAGTACAACTAGTCAGAACTGAGATACCATGTAACAGAGAAAAAATCTGACCCTTTACTCTTACTGGAAAGTTTAATGGTCATGCTCCTGATGGCACTAATATTTTAAAAATAATTTAAAAGCCACAACTATGAAAGAGCAGAGATCACTAAACTTGTCAGCTGTATTCCTATATATAAGGAAATCTGTATGCTAGATCTGCCAGGGAGTTACTGCTACTTGCTATGTACTTTAAAGCTAAATAGGAGTATAATTTAAAGCTTTTAATAGTACAGAGAAAAGGTTGAAGATTTACCTGAAAAAAGCATGGCATAACAAAGTCATTCACTGCAAACACTGCTCTAAATTCTAATCAATCAAATCTGAAAATTCTTGGAGAAGAGAGAACCTATCCTTTAGGAAACTAAGCATTTAGGAAGGTCCAATGCATTGCATAATCCCGCATAATTAATCTCATAGAGATGGGGGAAATGTCTCTTCAAGCTTTTTGGTGATACCACCAAACTTTATTAAAACAAGCCTGGACAATATTTAGGCAAAGTCCAGATCTCACTTGTCTGCATAATGTAAGGTATATTTTGATCACCTTGGCAGAGAAAAAAATCAGAGTCACATGCCAGAATTAATGAACACAAGCATTTTCCAAGCAACCTGTAGGTTGAAATTTACTTGCCCAGACTAGTAAGTTTGCAAAATACACATTTCACAGAAGACAAGAATGATTCATATCTGATTCACAAGTAAAGAAATGCCAGTGTTTGCCATATTTTTGCAATTTGGCAATACTTGACAATATTAAAGTGCTCTCAAACCAATACTATAATATTATCCTAAAGATATTTCCCAGCAAAAGATGCAACTGAAGTACGAGAAGACGTGATTTGCAAAGCATCACCTGATCTAGTCAAGCAGTCGAGCGTTTTTAAACTTATGTGTCTCTGGAAACCTGAAGTCTCAAAAAGATTAAACCATGGGAAAGAAAAAAATCAGAAAAGTTGAGGCTGATTACAACCAAGTAATCCACAAAACAATTAACAAAAATCAATACAGAAAAAATGGAGCTGCAGTACAGAAAGAATACTTAACACATGAACTAAACAAATGGGCAGAGAAAAGGCTGTCTGGTCGTATGTCAACAGGAAAAATCCACTTTGCATGGAAATATGTAATTTGAGCTTTTTAAAACTATAATTTACATGGCGTATTGAAACGTGACAACAGAAAGAAGAGCGAGCGATTTTTGTTTGCCTTGCAATATCTTAACCGCAGAAAAACATTTCAAAGGCAGCACAATTCAGCGGACCCAAGCAAGAAAAAAATCCAAACCATGAGTAATTACACAGAGCAGCTGAGGGGTAGGTGGATACAAGCAGAGCTGCCGCTAATGAGCGTTAACCCTTCCGCAGCCGCAGAGCCCCGAGCCGCTCGCACGGGCACAGCCGCACATCCCCGAGGGGTGCTGGGCTGCCCGGCACCAGCAGCCTGCGCCGAGAACGGCCCTGAGAGAGGCTGCGAGCACCGAGGGGAACAGCCCCGCACTCGGCACAGACAGTCGCGGCGGGAGCGGGGCCACGACCCCGGGCGGGGAAAGGGCTGGAGCGCGGAGGGGAACCTCGCTCCGCCAGGACGCGCAGCCGCGGGCGGCCCCGCTCCGCAGGTACCGAGGGACAGGCGGCGGCACCAGCTCCGCCAGCGGGGCCACCTGCCTTCGCCTTAGGTTTCCTGGGCTCCAGTTTCTGATGTCCTCCGCCAGCCCCGAGCCGCGGTGCCCCTTCCCCGGCGCTCAGAAGGCAGAGCGCGGGGCGCACCCCCTCCTCCCCGCGGCCCGCAGCCGCCCGGCCCCGCGCACCTACCGGCGGGCGCGCTGCTCCGCGGGCGCTGTGGGCGCTGTGGGCGCGCTCCCAGCGCGATCGGCTCCGGCCCGGCCCGCCCC
>JACBWW010000004.1:15030048-15189654 GCA_020086605.1 Lanius collurio | reverse complement strand
CGGCGGCTCTTCCGCGCTCCTGCTATTGAGCCCTTCGAAGTTTCTCAGGACCGTTCTACATACGATTCAAAGTCAACGGACTTTGCCGTCTCCTCTCACACACGGGCAAAAATAAATAGCAATGTGCAAATAAAAATTGATAATGCAGACAAATATCCTTCTGTGCGGGGTCATGCACGGGGCACGCTTAAATGCAACGCTCTATATTTGTAATTGGCGAGTTGGTGTAGCCACTTTGAACACCAAGGAACAGGCACCTCAATTCTTTTGTAGACCCTAATGAAGTGCACGGATTACGTATTAGGCAGGTATAAGAAAGTTAATACAACGTCTAGGAACCAGATTGTTTTTAAGCTGTAATAGTATTATTATCCTAATAATATAAATTGCATAGTAAGATTAATATTAATCTTATTTCTGCTTTTAAATAGTTCTGAGAGCAATTTGCATATGGAAATGTCTTTATGGAGGAATTAACTTCTAACTCCAGTACAATTCCTAGACTCCAGCTGAAAGGAACATGTGCACCAGTAGTCCAAACGTGAGCACAGATGTGTACATTTACATCCATTAGCAGATTCAGAGAATGACTCAGGAGAGCTAAGGGAGTAGTAAGCCACCAAAGAGCTTCCTAGAAAATTAAACCTTGCAAGCTGAGAGATGTTAATGACCTTAACATTAGCAATAAATACTGTAATAACAGCCTTAATTAGTAATGGAGACTGACTGTAAAAAAAAAAAAAAAGTTTAATTCTTCTCTGGCTGAACAAAGAGTTTTAAAAAGTGTAAAAACACTGGGAAAATCTCAAATGTGAAGTGCAAGATGCAACCATGTAATTGCAACTGATGTTACACTCAGCAGCTTAGCATGCCTGGTTCCGCCGATTGTTTCAAAGGGGCTTTCAACGAAGGTCGAAGGTTTGCTCCTGGTGTAGAGCAGTGTGGGGACACACACACCACAAAGAGCACTCGAACCAAAGCCCCCATGGCACAAGCGGAGGACCTCGCGCGTCCCAAAGCACCGACACGAGTGCCAGCTAGAGGTGGCTGGGAGAAAATAGCACACAACTTGCACATTCCCAAACAGGACTTGCAGATCCTGTTTTATCCAGCAGTAGAAGATGTTGATTGCCCAGACAAAGCCAGTCACATGGAAGATGTTTAGCTGAATATGCTGCCCGGGGGCCCGAATGGGTTTAGGCTGGGAGTCAGACTCATTTACGTGTGTACAGGGTAAATTCAACAAGGATGTGGACAGCCCTACTCGGGTACAACTGGTGTCTTTGTTTCTTCTCAGGATTGTTTTATGAGCCAAAAGAACTACAGATTAGTTTTCCAATTGTTTCCCTTTATCTTCCCCATCTTTAATAAATCCACGATCCAGAATAACATTATTGACCTCTGATGTACTGTACTGTGAGAGATCCTGGAGACTTGAAGGCCATCAATCCTTCCCTGGTTTGGGTCAAGTCCTAAGCCCCATTTCTTCTTTTTGCATTTTCCCCTTCTTTGTTTTCTGAATAAAAGTGGAAGCCATTACGGAGTAACTTTTCACAACATTATTTGAACTTGTAGTCACAAAGGCAGCTACAAATACTTTCCCACACAGTCCAACAGGGGCAGCAGTTGCTGTGTCTTGCCCTGCTAAAGCACACAGCAGGAAATGTCATCAATCAGATTGCAATTAGGACTTAACACCAGAAATATATTTTCCATTTTTGCTTTCTTTTCACTCCAGAGCATATTTACTGGTAGCCTTTAGATGGTTTAAGGCTGAGGAAATGGATGTTTCCTCATTTAAGAAATCATTAAAGGAAAAAGGCTTGCATAAAATATATTATCCTTTTTAGCACTTTTTCCTCTTTTATGCAGAGTACCAGGCTTAAATTTGCCCTAGCACCAATTACTTTTTCTGATATTGGGTAAATTGAAGTTCCTGTATTAAAGGGGGAGGAGGAGAGAGGCGGGGGGAGAGCAAAACCTTTTTTTACAACATTTGATTCTCTTACACTATTTATTCCATCCAAGTTACTACATCATTACCACAACATCAGACAACTCTGTTTAGTATTATTATTCTGTTTGGACTTGCAAAAAATTTCTGCTTTATATTTCTGAAGTTCTTTTACTAGTAAGATCTGGAATGGAAGGAGTAGCAGGTAACATAACTGATATAGGTTCTTATATTTTCTTGAGTCTTCTCATAATCAAAACCACAGAAAACACTTTTGGTCAGCCTTGCAGTGGTCAGGCAGTTAAACTTAATGGCTATTATAGCTCCTTTCCACTGAAATATTTTACTACATCAGAGAATCAACCCCAAACTTATTCTATTTAAATAAGTACATTCCATTTCCAGTTGAACACTGCTGTTCCTACAACAAAAAGAGAAATTAGAATATACTTGAATGTATATCCCCTCCTCCCCTCCCCAAGGTAAGTGCATAGGGGGGGGAAAAAAAGAAATTAAAGAAGCAAACATACTCCAGAGAGTCTGATTTGCCTACTTCAAATAATTTGGGCTTGAAGAACAAAGATCATATTCTTCCATTTTCTAGACTATGACAGTGTTACATATTAACCATAAAAATACAGGATTCTACTCTTGGTATTCTGACTGCTGTTAAAAATGTATTTTTGATATGATTCTACAGGGTTAGAGCATGTGACATCATAACTATAAATATATGTACTGACTAACTAAAGGTTAGAAAGAACCCACTTCTAATTTATTTTGAATATACACATCACCTGACTTTTTGTTCTTTCAATTTGACAGCTAACTAGGGTGTTTTATGTTAATATTTCATTCTAAAGATATTAATAATTCATTATATCTTGGGAAATGATGCTCTTTTATTCCACTACAAAACAACGATTCTCATGCAGGCTTTTCTGCAGATTTAATTAAATTTGTCAGTTAACAGAATTCAATACATTTCATCATACTAAATGAAATGAGGTGGTGTGACTTAACCCTTAGTGGTATACCAACAGAAGCTCAATTCAGAAGCATACAGAAGCACTTTGAGATTTTCTTTACATATCTGCACCTGCTTCCACAATGAAGTCTGTACTTCACATATTTCTTTAGACTTTATCACAAAGTACAGTCTCACAGAAGTGACACTCCTCAGCCAGTGAGCTGATATTGACTCAACACACAGAGCAGTAAGACAAAATAAATGTGTAGTGCCAGATTGTTTGCTTAGCTCCCTTGCCTGGGACCATGTGCCTGCACCTGAGTGGTCTCTGCTCCAGCTGACAGCCCAGCCTGGAGGATCACATACTTCAGGAGAGACTTGTTTAATTGCATGTTTCAGCAATGGCAAGATTAGTTTAAAATTAATATTGCTGGGATGCAGGCACCATTTCCAGAATGGCAGGCCATCACCTTCACTTCCCTTTCACAGACTGGCATCTTCCCCACAGAAGCTCATTTCTCAATGACCAGACACCTTTGTTTTGCCATCCAACAGCAAACCAAATTAACCAGTATCGGCAGAGCTTCTTCTGCCTGCAATCTGAGCAAGTGAAGAGTTTGCAGAATAACAGTGCCAGCAGTGTAATGGCTAGTGGAGAAGTTTGGAAGCATCAAATGCTTACTGTAAGCATAGAGGGAGCTAAAGGCTTATCAAACATATTCATTTTATGTAATTTGAAAGCTTCCTTTTCTGTAACTGCAAGAAAGCCTTTATGATTTGGCATTTAGAAATCCCACAGAGACAGTGGAAATGAATATTTTATTTGTTGTGTTTAAATAAGGAATAGTATTTGAAAATGATGGAGTTTATTGTTTGTTCTAGCACCTTTCACAGTGCCTAATGGGATTAGTGAGACACTAGATCTGAAATCTTAAAGGGGATTTATTTTTAGTTTACTTTTCTATTAATTTCCAGTATTTACCATATAGTTTTTCAGTTTTCAGCCAACGGATTATTTGCAAACTGTTTACTCTAAACATGAGAGCTCTGTATCACCAGAAACATTTAAAAGTATTTTGTATCAATCTATTTTTGGAACTGAACTAAGAATGACAAATGTAGTGAAGAGTAAACTCTTTGGGGCTTGTAAACCCAAACATAATAATTAGGGCAGTTTTTTGCAATTACACGTGCAAAAACCCTGAAGTATTTTTTATGTCTCTATGGAGCTATTCACTGAATATGCAAGATGAGTAGGCAAACAGCTAATATACAACGTTCAATTTGTTGGTTGAGAGATAACATCAATGAAGAAATCCGTCTTCCTTGCTTTGTTTTGAGAAGTTCCTACCTACTTGCACCCTTTCCCTTCCAAAAAAATAAGACTCCTAGTAGGGAACTCAGTAAGGCTGTTTGTTTAGCAAAGAGGTGGGAAAAGCCAACACAGCTGTGTGCAGTGAGATCACCATATTTATCTCACTGGGTCTGAATTCTCTTACTAGAGTCACCTCCCTTCTGTGCAATGTTTCCAGATTTCAACAACCAAGTCAAACACAATTATTTCTAAAAAATGTGAAACCCTTTAGTTATCCAGTTACAGCTGAACATTAACACCAGATTCCACAATAAAATGCATACGTATTTTGGTGTGCCTATTGTTCCTAATGAACTGTCCAGTCCTATAATCAATGTGATGAAAACCAGAGATGAACCTAAATACAGCCTGAAAAGAATTAACTAGAGTCCTCCTGACCTCATAGCCCCAGTAATGAAGGTAACAAAATCACTTTGGAAAACCCATCAACATGTAGACTGCCAGACCTTCAGCCTTCAAATTCAAAGCTGGATGATTGTTCAAGAACTCTCTCTTTTATAATGCAAAGTTATAACCCTTAAATGGGAACATTCCACATACTTCTTCAGTAATTTTAACATCAGCTATTAAAGTCTATGAAGAGTGTTTGACTTTATCACATATCCCTTTTTAATACTAGCCATGCAAATTGGCTTTTCCTTTAAAATTGCTGTTGATTAGATCTGTGAAACTTTCCAAATAGTAGTAGTAGCAGTTATAATAAAAAATTATTTAGAAGCACCTAAAGTGCCATTAATTAAAAGAATTTCAGTCTATAGCAAAGTCTAGAGCCTAGTAAACATTAAAGTAAGATTGGACAGAAACAAATAATGTAAAATATTTTAAATTACAGTTTTCAAGCTATTTGGATAGCTCAAATAGTGCACCAGATGGTCTCAGTGAAAGAGTGATTTAAAAATATTTCTTCATCCCCTGTTGCTAAACATTTTAACTTATTATAGTGGGAAAGATGTTGTACTTTAAGAAAATATGGATTTAACTTTGCAAAGAGGCCACTCTCCTGGAAGCCGCTCACATAATATTCCAAACAATGTTTCAAGACAGACTGGCACAAAAGGTTAATGGATTTACACACTAAAGAAGTTTTAACAGTCATGGGAAGGTAATTCTTTGCCAGGTCTTACCAGAAGCTACAGTCATTTTCAATTTTGAATTTTTACTCCATTATGAGAAAAATAAGAGTACTGAATAATTTAATTTTGTTAAGTAAGTTTCTGAAGCTCCTGCAAACAAGGACTTATATCTCTCTATATGTGTGTTTATATACACACACACTCATACATACACACACAGTCTCCCAAGATATGACTGACTCAAAGTGTGGAAGTCACTCCTTTCTGAATCTTTGAGACCTCAAGCATTTAACAAGTCCAAGTTGCCATTATTGTCTAATATCTCCTTATGGCTGCAAACACACACCCCAGGTACAACTTTCCCCCTGCCCCAGCCAAAGCAGTTAATTAGATGCAATAAAAAAATTTGGTATGAATCTTGTACAGAAATGGAGGCACATTCATAACAGATGGGAACTGGAACAACTAATTTTACAAAACAGCCTGTGTTTAGAAGGACGAATGAAGAAAAACAAGCATATAAAAAAATAAGGAAATACAGAAAATTGACAGCAGAATTGAAGAGCTATAATTTCAGTACTTTGCCACACAAAAAATTGATGTTCTTCAATGTTATTTTCAAAAATCTGGAATTGCAACCTATGTTATATGGAAAGCTCAAAAAGTTGGCTACCAAAGAAATAAAAATGTGAGAAACCCATCTCTGAAGTGCTGCTGCCCTCAGAAACCCTATGAGAGTTAAGAACCAATGACATTAACTTCCGGGGCTAAAATACTTTGTCTGAGGCTCACTACAAGAGTCAAGTACAGTACAGTACATCTATCTCTCTTACTACCTGAAGTGCAGCCATAATGGTACTCCATTTTCACTTACTTTTCTTCCTGAAAATAAAATTTAAGACTATATGTTACAGTTTTCATTACCTGGACAGATGGTACACTGCCCTCCCTCACCCTTGGCTTTAGAAGAAGTTGATTACAGTTGTCTGAAGATTTTTAACAAGTAGGCCAGAGTGACTTTTTTTCCTCAATGACTCTTTATAAAAAAAAAGATCAAAGTCATGATTCAGAAAATCCATTAAGATCATGATAATTTAAGGAGGAAGAACATTTTGTCATTATACCAAATAACTAATGAAACGGGTCTTGTAGGCTTACAAACTATGCTCTCTCATAGTATTTTAATTGGTTTTAGTCTCAAGACTAAAATAGAGAATAGAGCAACATAAAAACCAAAATTAAACAAAAACCACTAGTTTTCAATTAATATTATTCTGTGGCTTTTTAAAATAAACAAGCAACAGAAATTCCCAACACTCCCCCACACTGCATCATTATACACCTGGTGCTCAGTAAATTCCCTCCACAGAACACAACTCCATATTTGACCAGTAGCCTGTAGGCAATAAAGTATCTACATTTGATCTCGCCTCAACTGAGTATGCCAACAATCACATCTCAAACAATGGACTTTTTTGGAAGGTGAGGGATGACCTCACTAAGCTTGATCTTTGTTAGTCGAACTCAAGCTGGTTTCAGTACTTGCAGTTCTGTTTTTACCTGCAGCAAGTGCTATTGGCAGGAGCAGACAACATGGGAAGCCTCCAAATACTTCAGAAAACTATGTAATTTGGGCTGATGTTTGGGAGCACTTACCTATTGATGCCTTTCCTAGCCATTAACATTGCTCCCCCACCATCCTTACTTTCCTTCTCCCCAATGAGCAAGCACACCGGAAAGCCAACCAACTCAATGCATTTACAAGGTCTCAACAGGTGGAGCCTGAAGGGATGAATGGGTCAAAAATGGCCTGAAAAGCAAACAAATTTGTCAGCTTGGAGTAGTCCCTCCCCCAGTATCTCTCCAACTCACTGAATTACCCTTGTATCAGTACTGAAAACGCAGCAGTAATTCCAAAGCTACTGCTCACTACCCTCGAATCACACAGCAGTTCTGTGTCTACCAGGCACGGTACAAGCACTATATACACTGTCACACACACACACAGAGCAAGTTTCTAGCACATCTGGAGACAAAATGCATAATGATCCATTCCTCCTTCCATGCCCCTCCTAAGGAATGGAAGTGAAAGAAGGATGACTATCTTTATAGGAAGGGATGCATTTAACAGTGGCATATACCAGTGCAATTCACATCCTCTGTTATCATAACCACTGTGAACACTGAGGGTAACCACACAGGTGGTATCTTTATTTCACAAGATTAAAGATACAGTACAAAATGAATCTGTACATCTTTCTATTAACAGAATTTGTTTACACAATTATATTACATTTGACCAGCCTTTATATTGATTTTAAATACAAAATAAATTTACAAAACTCCTACAAGACCCTTTAAAGAACTGTAGCTGATAAAAACAAAGGGTTCCCCCATAGTCCCTATTTGCCATATGCATTTGCAGTAGTTCAAATCAAACTAAATATTTTCAGTTTAATATTCTCTGAAACAAAAATAGAATTTCAGTTCATTGTTGCCTATCTAAAAGGAAAGCAACTTGCAAAGGTGAGTGTAATCCCCTTTTATAGGCCAAAACTAGCATATAATAGGTGGACATTAGATAATGCATAGTCTTAAAAAGTCCTTTCACAAGCCGTATCTTAATGTTCTTCCCCTAAATTAATAACATTTGATAGGTTTTTTTTTTTTTTTTTTTACTAAGAGCTGTTGACTTGTGGAAGATGGCTAAAAAGTGAGTAAAACTGTCATAAGTGTCTCATGGGGATGTTTGCAACAAAGGCTTTACCTTCTATTACACTGTCCCATGATGGACAACATAAAGCAAGAAAATAATTTCAACAGTTAGCTCTGGGACAGGTTTCACCAGTGATGAACTAAAATCCTGTTTTCTCAACAGTCCAGCGTTTCTTTGAACTAGCAAGAACAGCTAATGTCTTTGATTAATAATCTGAGATGCAGAACAATGCACCTCTCATTTTCCCACAGATTTCCTACATATAGAAATCCCACCAATAACACTTACTTGCTCTGTAGTTCCACTTTCTGTGCAGGGAAAGAAGAACATGGGTCTGGGAAGGTCAAATAGGCAGGCTATGGCCTATGTTACTACACACAAAGAATACAACTTTTCCATTCAAACCATGCTGAACACACCCAGAAAGGCTTCTCTTAAAATCAAGTTTCCCTTCTAAAATACTCCTGCATATAAACTGTAAGATAACCTGTGCGCTACCAAAAGGGAAAAGTACTTCACTACATTAAACTGAGCAACTCAGCTTCTTTAGGAAAAAGATGCTTGATTAACTGAGTGCACAACAAGGAACATATTGCTAGTAAGAGTTAAATATACTTTCCTCAAAATGCAGGTTTCAGAACAGAGTAGCAAGGGATTGTCACAAAAACTGAAGTCATGGTATAGATAACTGATTCAGAAAACTTATTCATTTCTTTAATCCCTGAGTTAACTTGCCATTATTTATGGTAAGTACCTTTTTTCTTTTACCACTGCATTCAAATGAATGTCATCTGAAAAGTTAGTGGTAGTAATTTGGTGGAAGGGAAAAAAGCAGGAGAAAGACTTCCTTATTGCTCCTTCAAAAAGCATTTAAAATGAAGTAACTTGCTGATCTTCAATTTTTTTCTTCTGCTGATTTCTTGGATGTAAAAATGCATCAGATTCACTGGAAGTCATCTGTAAGACTGCCACATAGCAGCAGTGATGAGAGATTCTCATGCAAGTAGGACAGAGCTTTTAGAATTTAGTTCTAATAGATCAAACAACCAAAACATTTTAATAATGCAGTAACAAAACTGTTAAATTGCCTAAGAGACCAATACCGATGAACCAATGGTATTTAACTGAAAAATATTTTCCATATAATCTTTAATTTATTCATGCCAAGCTAAAAGGAGTTATTAAGTGACAGTGGCAAAAATATTTCAGAGGGAGTGTTCAGAAGTCACAGATATCTTAGAAATGTAGCTGGGGAATGCTGTACAGATAAGACACTATATTTAAGTTCAATACTGTTTCATCTGCTAATGATGATTAAGACTGAACAAGACATTCCTCTACCACATGCTGCAACCCTCCATACTAAAATTAAAGATTTGTCTTCATATGACCAGCATAAGCATTGTGAAGTACTGAGAAGTTCTACTTATAATACTAGTACCTTTAATACTAGTCATTTGTGACATTCCCATTTACAAAAGAATGGATTGCTTATCTTCTATCCCAAACTAGAGATCTATTGTGCAATGATCTCCTTGCAAATGTACCAAGTATGAAACCATACTAAAATCCCAATTCTAAATTAAGTGTATTGATATGTTGTTGCCAATACACTGGAAAAACATTTGCAATAAAAGAAGCCCTTAACCCTTTAAACACAACAGCTTTTGTCAGAAAGCAGCTAAAGCCTCCTCATTTGTATTCATTCAGCTTTAAGATAGTATATTCTGAGGGTTTAATGCTAGTACAGAAACAAATATTTAACTACCACTGGTAAATAAGAACAGACACTTCTGCATTTCGTGCTTCTAAACTATTCACCCACTGCTTCCCACCCCCAGGCCCGGAAATTATAGTTCAATGAAAATCATCACTAAGTGAAGATTCCTCTTGCAGTCTTAAATCTCTCCAGTCCACAGGTCACATTCTTTACACTCATTAAAAGGCTTTTACACTGACCTGGTGGCATCAAGAAGCCATAAACCACTAGTCTTCTTTCTCTTTGGATTTTCTTGTAACAACGGGTCCTTGAGATGGCACAGCCAGAGACATTACACTAACTTTCATCTATGCCACGTACAAGAGAGGTTGGCGACAGCCAGAGCATCCCTGTAGCTTTGGAGTGGCATCACTGGCATAAGCCCATGCCTTTTGTAGAGAGTATGCATTCTTCTGGCTCATTCTTGTAGATGCATGAAGCAGATGCATGCATGACATACACATTTCTTTCTTGCAGTGCAAATCACTAACAGGATTGTTGAAAATTAAGCACAGAACTTCCAACTCGAAAAGCAAGTCAGCTAACGCACTGAGATGTCTGGCTCTCTCCTTCAGTGTGTGCAGTAATACTGGTGCTTTCTGCAATCTAGACTCAGCCTCTTTGTAAAGACAAATTTAAATTTAGGAACACTACCAATTATGGTTTCATGTCATGAAGTATTGCAAAGTACATACATAGGCTCCTGAAAAGTTTCAGAAGTATGTGAGATCTGGGCTCTGTGAGGACAGTTTTCAACTGATGAGCTTTACAGACCCAATCTGTCCCACTCCACCTTGTGGGCTACACACTGACTGCTGAGAGTTGTCTAAGGGGAATGGAGGAAAATACCGAAAACAAAAAAAGCACAAATGGAGAGTGGCATGTTTGCTGGCTTCGTTTTACAGGGTTTATCAATAATCTATGTTAAACCATCCAAGGTAGCATAAAAGACCAAAGTGTAAGAAATACTAAAAAATAATGAAATAAGGACTAGAAATACTTGGGATGCAGATCAGGATTTACATTCCTAACAGATCTAATCATCCTAAAATCTGAATATTGTTCAGCTTCTTGGACTTAAATTTGCCATAAATTTATTATTATTACTTTTATAAAGGGCAATTGCTATCAAACAGACAAAAACCTTCCACTGCTACCCTTCTGTCTCTCTGGGAGATGAAAAGGACTCTGAATAAAGAGGAACTAGATACAGCAGGCAACATTTTTGTAGTAGCACTCTTGTGTTTCCATGAAAAAAGCCATAGTGTTATTCCATTGGCACTGAAATAACATTCAAATCAGTTTCAAAATAATTTTCTTATCCCTGAAAAAAGGCATCATTCTAAGCAGCTTTCAAACATTTTTTTTTTAAACTTCTTTGTGCCTCTTTTGGGGGAGGGACTGTTGATCCAAAGTCCTAATTCACAATGAAAATTGTTCCTTTTGGAAAAATCCAGTTCTTTCACTGAGGCTCTTGTTGCTATTGTGGTGGTTGATGCTCTGGGGGTGGTTCTTGTTGAGGCACAGCTGGCCGCAGTCCTGCTGGTCTGGGAATTGCTTGGTGTTGCCTTTGTCTGTAAGCTATAATTGTTCCCAGGAGCAAGGCGATGATAGTCATAAGGTAGAGGTCCCACTCAGGCCCCAGCAGCTGGTCCATATCAATATGTGAGAATACCTCCCTTATCTAGGAAAGAAAAAGTCCACATCATCATGTCAAAGAATACAAGTGGGAAGTTACTTTGATTTTAAATTTGACTTGTACCACTTTTAAAACTTAGTGGCTCTTTTCCTCTTTGAAAAAATAGTACCACATCAGTGACATTCTTAGTTTCCAGGAATTAAAATACCATTAAGACGAAGAGCCATGCTATATAGGATGAGGTATTCTATTTTCTAATTTAAAGACGAATGTTCTCACTATGGAGTTTTGTGGCTTTCCCATGAATGACAGAGCATTAAGGCCCAGGACACTTATGTGGTACAATGCTGAGATTTGTGCAGGTAATGGACAGGGAAATAGAGTGACTTACTGTTAGTTTTGATGGAAGTACCTTTTTATAAGACTCCATTTGCATAAGCATTAGCCAACATGGACTTTTCTGCTTCACTACTGTCTCTGATGATACCACAGTCGCTGCCAATTTAAATCTGCACCAGCAGACTTAAAACTGGGAAAAGCTGAGTTCTACATACTAGCCTCTGAGTGCCACGTGGGTATTTGCCCAACTGACTGAAGAGTATTTTGACTGTCCACCCCTGAAACTCCTTAGTCTCAAGACTACTACATTTTGTCCAACTTTGCTGAATAGCTTGAAACTGCACTTGCTCTAAGTGGTAGCAACTTCCATACCATTTTAATTTATTAACTAATCTACAAAGGCAGTAAGATATCAGAACACTGAGAAATATTGGAAAGACTTTAATTCCAAAATTTTTTTTTCCAGGGCCATCACACAGTAGAAACTCTACAAAGTACCTAAACTATCTACTACAATTACATTTTTTCCCCCCACATAGATCAAACAAAACTCTAATGGGGTTGGTTACAGCTGAATATAAAATAGTATGAGAATTAGGGGTATAAAAAGTTGTGGTTTTTTTTTTTTTCCCTGAGCAATTATGTCAGCTAGGTTGGCTTAATTTTGGTAGCAGATGGCCATAGATAAGAACAGTCAAACAGTTTTGAGAAATTCTCTTGAAGGGAAGAAGAGCACTGGCTGTGCACATTTCCATTTCACAGAATTGCACAAACAGGAAATAGGAATCAAAGCTTCAGTGACTTTCTTAACATGCAGCAACAGAAAACAAACCTATCCTAAGTTTGCAGAAGGCTGAAGCAATACTTCTACTTAAGAAAGATTACAAATTGAGCTTCTTTTAAAAATGGAAAACACATTTGCTGTTTTCTTTTAATTCTGCCATTACTTACATTGATTTCTCGTATATACTGCAAGGAATAAATCACTCCAAGCTTGCAAAGTGCTAGGAAGACTGGAACCTGAGCATCTGGGCTTGCTTCAGCTGCCATGTCATAGAATCGTTTTGCAAGATGAATATCCTAAAGTTAAGAAAATTCAAAGCTCAGTTTTGAAAAACTTGAAAAATTAACCATAATTATTTTTTCCTGAGATATGTTCGCCTTTGAATATACAAGTAAATGGAAGCTTCAATTTGAGATGAAGCTATTTTAACTGATGCTAGAATTGAAGTTCACAAAGAGATTAGTAATAACACATTCAACCTATTCACTATAAACCAAGGCAAATATTTAGGTAACTAGTACACTTGGACATCTCCAATACCACATAAAATATGAAAGACTAAGAAAACACAAGTTCCAGAGGAACATGCAGCAGCATTTCCTTTCAGTTACACTACAGTATGCCTGCTGCATAGTGCAGCTTCTAACCATTTCTGCCCATATGCACAAATCAGATTTCACTACTTGTCCAAAATGCACATAACTTGCATTAGTGAGAGCAGCCTGGCCAAAGTAGGAGCACAAACAGAGTAACTTAAGGAAGAGCTTAACTTAGTGCTCTCTTTGATGGCAATTGAAACAAAGTGGTCACTGTAAGAACTGAGGGTACACATACTGAATAGTTTAACTTTTCTTGTTTTTTTCAGTGTTTTTTTGGCTCTGCTGCAGATATATACTGTGCAATGTTAGGATATTTAGATACAAACTGGCTATGTTCACCCAATGACGTGAAAAACAAGCCCATGTAAGACGTGCCTCTGAAAGTGTTCCAAGTTGGACACTTAAAATAAGAGAAATCTCCAGGACTTCAAGCCACATGCTCATTTTATAATTTCCTGATGGTGAAATACCATAAAGATTTTCTGATCATTGATACAGCAAAGCTTAGTTCCATAACACTTGTGGAAATAACAGTATGAAAATCAATACATTAAATGAATGAGATGTAATAGCTCACATTTTAGTATTTTAATTCAATAGAAAAACTTTGAATACTCATTGAGGCTGGCAAGTCTCTCTTTTGCATAACTATATAAAAGAGCTTCCTTACCTCCTTTGCTCTGTGCTTGTGTTGGAGACCCTAAATAATGGCTTGTTTTCATTTCTAATGAGCAAGCACTTCATTCTGCTTATGCACACTTTGCTCTTACTTGACAGAAAAGTGCAAATCATAGGAGTTATAAAACACAAATAGCACCAAAATACCACACCAAATCTTAAGATGAGACCATAATAAAATTAATTTATTCTTAATTTTGAGCAGTACTTGGAGACAGTCTTCATTCTGACATGTAGCCTCAGGGATTGGATAACATTAAATGTATGAAGAGTGTCTAAGTGTACATGTCTGAGATTTCTGAAAGGGCTTAATATTTGCCATAGACCTAATCTCAGTTTGAAAACCATCTTGGCACAGGAAGTGTAGCATAAAATTCTAAATGTAAGAAAAAGATTACGTATTCAATAAGTGAGGATAAGGCAAAAGCTGTTTAGTGGGGAAAAAAATCCCCACATTAAGAAATACCACGTTTATCCAGAATGAACAATGACCTGAACTGAAGCTGTGCAGGCCACCTTATTGGAACATTCTCCCTAATTCTGGAGTGTTTGCAATCTTCACAACATGGATCTAGGCAAGAAGAGATTTAAAGTACACATCCTTTTCTTCAAACCACTAAACCCCCGATTTTGTTATATATTACAGTGCTACTACAGTTTATATGCCCCATCCACAGGCCTCTGGTGGAAGAACAGACTTCAGTGGTAGACATCCTGCTACATCAGGAAATATGATTTTAATTGTCAGTCATTTTCAGAAGTGCTCAAAATTCAGCAATTTCCATTCTGTGAAAGGAAAGCCAAATATTCTGCTCCAAGCAAAACTCAGTATTAGCCTTTTCCAGAATATCCTGGCCCAGCCCTTAGCCTTATCTAGTCAGTCCTAAATCTCCATCTGCTCATCTTACAGTTGTAAAGTTTTAGAACACAGAAAGCAAAGACATATATACAGAATTACTAAGACAGGTTTTATACATGCAGTTTCTTTGCTTAGACATTCTCAGTGCCTCTTTCCTATCTAGATTACCTATCTCTATTTCCCTTGCAATTAAACTTTTCATTCCATAGATCTTAAAGAGAGAAAGTATTATTCCTCTGCACAAAGCAAGGCTACATATGCTCATTATGAGCCTCTGTGCACACATTTTGGCTCTGTGCGCAGCCATCTCTGCTTCAGGTTGGAGAATACTCTGTGCAAATGAGAGCATTAGGAATAATTTTTCCCATCATGCTGAACATGATGCAGAATAACTTTTTCAAACTTTATTATTTGATCTAAATTGTGTTGTATTCAAGGCAGAAGCAAAAGAAAAAAGTCCATGCCTGAAAGAATTATTTTTTTAAGAAAACTTCCAACTTTAGCACCATTGCTTTTAGCCACAGACTTGTTTTCAAAAATTAACTGCTTTTGAGGGCTCAGCTACAAAGGGAAAACTATCCTAAAGTAACATTTGAAAATAAAATTTAGAAAAAATGCAGTCTGTGTACTGTATTGTGACTTCTACATCTAGGTCATTATGCATTTTTCAAATGTTGATTGCCTGATGCTGCCAAAGTAACAATACTGACCTAAGATTTGCTCTGCTTTGTTCTGATATTTTCTCAAGAATTTATGGGAAAAGAAACAAAAATTGGTCTATTAACAGACCAACAAAATAATTAAAAGGTCCATATGCAAACAAAAAAAAGTTGAAGCTCACTGAAAATAAAGAAAAAGAAGCCATTTCTTTCAGTTTCAGGTCAAGTTATTATTAAATTCATACATTATGCTAAGGTAGGCTGCTCCAAATTAGTATGCAATTGTCTACTACATTATTTTCACACATACAGAAATATGTAGTTCTGGTTCCCATAAGAATTAACTCATGGACAGCAACACACCATAGGGTTCCCAGACCCAGATACATTGTCTTCTTTAGGTGATGTAGCTTGCCTAACTTGAAAAAACACAGCTAAATTGATTGTGGTTATGATTTGTTATCTTGTTTTCAAAATGTCATGATACAGGAAACAATTTAACCAGTGTTTCAGAGGACGAGAATAATCCTGTACTGAAATACCATGAGCCTGGAGATGATTTGCATTCATTTCACTACACTTCAAAGTCTTGAAAGCACTACTGAAGCATATGGCACTCATTTTGCCAATATTCACAGTTTTGGGCAAATGTTTCTTCCCTGTCTACGCATCATTACTTCACATAGTTAAGTGTGAAGTCAATACACTTGGGCACTGCCTATTGGTGAATGTATTGGAAGAATTTCCAGTTAAGTGGTTATATGGTACCCAAAGCCCAGTAGCAGTAATCAGATATTAGCAAATGTATTCTGAGGAAGCAGACTCTCAGTCTACAGCTTACTCACCTGCTTGATGCCCAATCCCTTCTCATGCATGTAGCCCAGATTAAACATTGCTTGAGCACTGTGCTGCTGTTCTGATGCCAGTCGATAGTGAATAAATGCAGTTTCATAATCAACATCGGTACCAAACCCATAAAAATGGTAATCTCCAAGTTTAATTCTTGCAACAGTATATCCTATGAATCAAGCAACAAAAAAAATGGATAAAACAGCTAAGCAAAGAAACCCTTTTAGCTTCCTATGAAGATGCAGTAAGAGCTTTAGTATTACTTTTCACAGTTTGTACACACTTTATCTCTCACCACTCCCTCACATATACAGCTTTTATTTTTTGAATTTGGTTAAGCTAACCAAAACATGACCAATTTCTATTCTCATATAAGACCTTTTCTTAGTAATCCTACCAACATTTTTATTGCTACAAAGTGGTATCAGCTGAAAACCCTTAACATGTTCATAATCTGTCACTTATTACAGAAAAAAAATTTCATTTGCTATAGGGCCTTTAAAGGATTTAACTTTGTTTTAAAAGCAATGACACTGGAAGCTTGAAAAATAGTGTCTCATCATCCACATCATCTCAAATTCTTAACTTCCAACTAAAAGCCTTGAAAGTCTGAATTAGGCTCTATTTGCATGATACTCCAAAGTAAAAACTAGTAGACAGACATTAACATAGATGCACCCATCTGAAAGTCAGACACCTCAAGATACTTCAGCATTAAGTTCACTTTTGCTTATTTTAGGATAGGATCACAAGCAAGAGAGTTTACATTTGTGTTGTTTGGACACCAAGGTTGCATTCTTCATCACTGGCTTCTGGTTACTTTGAACAGGAAATTGCATTTCTTATAAATTATGACAATTAACAAACTACTCTTTAGGATTTTGGATCTATTTTTCCAAGCAGACATATTTTTAGAAAAGCCAGTGTAAACATTGCTAATGTTGTTTAACACTGCTCTGTATTCCATAAGAAACAGCAAAAGAAACACACAATACATGTGTATTTTAGTTCTTCTAGTCTTCAGAATCACAGAAAGGCTCAGACCTGCAAACATATAATGACACTATAGCTAACAATGGAAAAAAGAACACCAACTGTCCTACATGGGATACAATTTCTGTTGAACAGAAGGAGGTAAATGTTCCCTCCTTACATGTTTCATAACAAAACCTGTGAAACTGGACATGAAAGGCTCTACTAAATGTTAGGAAACCCTCCTGTCTGACCACTTGGGAGGCACTCTGGCCATCACATTCTCACTACAGATTTGTCACTGTGGGGACTGAAGCCCCTTCCCTCTTTGCAGTGGGTGGCTCCAAGGGCTGATGGGTGCTTGACACCCTACTCATGCCATTCTCACAGTCAGGCAAGCTTTCCTTACTGGTTTGACCCTAGGTTTCCAAGAGCAGAGTCTCAGATGCCTGCATCTTTTAAACAATTCCATAATGACACTATTACACAAAAAACAGCTCGAGCTTATACTTCCCAGCAGGAACCCCAAACAAAGGAATCCCTGGGCTTTTATACCCTCACACTCTGTTCATACTTAAGTCTGGGGTCCTTGACTCCTGCTGTGTCTCTGAGTGTTTGGTCACCTGGCTGGGTTACAGGTCCCCAGGACCTTTGTTATGCAAAAGGTCGGCAGCTCATGACCCCTTGCTTTGGGCTCGTCCCACCCAGACCTCAACTTGCAGCCCCCCTGCAGCTGCAAACCTACACTGAATGTATTCCCCAACACAAAAATAAACTGATTGGAATTGTGAGGTAAAGACATACCTTGAGAAGCTGCTCTATTCCAGTGAAGCAAAGCTCGAGGGTAGGTTTCATTTTCTCCTACTATGCTAGCTTCTTCTAAAAAAGAAAATAATCCAGTTAAATAGAACCATGGTATATGCACTCATGACCACAAAAAAAACCCCTCATCTTCAGTCTGCTGAAATTAAGTTAAAAACTTGAAGCAATTTGTGTTATAGAACAAACAATATTCAACCCATCTGAAACTTATAAAAGCCCCTTCCATTTATATGGCTTTTCCATTTATCTGCCCACATAAGAGCTAGGAACAAACTATATAATTTCACCCCGAACTACAGCTTACCAAGCATCTCTCCCATTCCAGCTGTAGGAGATTCTGGTGCATGCTTGAGGAATGACAGACGATGCAAGTTTTAAGAGGACAGAATTTGGGTTGTGATGAATACAAGGTTGAAGTATAACCTGGTACAGTTTAGCCATCTGAAACCCAGACTAGTCAAGTAAAACAAAGGCTTAAATTCCTCAACCAGCCAGAGACTGCATGTTTTACACAGTAGTGCTTCAGCTACTTCAGAAGTTGCTCATGCCACAGTTTGAGGGTTCACGAATTATCAGAGTTCAGACAATTCAAAAGATTTGTAACCTCAACTTCTAGTGTAATTATGGTTTCAGCTGTACTATCTCACAGCTGACACACAGGTTTTCTGTATAAAATGTATAAAATAATTTGAAATCAATCTCCAGTTGAGATGCAGATACAGCTGAGTAAACACAATCAGAATTTTAACCCAAGGAAACATGCTATTTCTTTGCAAGCATGCACTTCCAGCCAAGACTGTCATTACTGTACCTTATCTAAGGAAGATTTACTCAGACATCTTTGAAAAACACTAACTGGAAATTAAGATGTGAGATTAGCCCATCAGCCACCAATAGGTGCTTTCAATACTAAGATATAAAGCTGGCAATGAGACCTAGATTTGGTATAGAGAAAGTTTAAAATACTAGGTTTTGCAGTTTTCTAGAAAGATTTGTCACTGTACTTCCATTGTCTCCCTATGACTTCAAACTCTAATAAATCCAAATTCTAGCCATCTAGTTCCAGTGAGGCACATGGGACAAGTTTTTTTCACATCTACCACCTGCACAGCTCCTCATCCCTGCTTAAAGAGTAGCATCAGTAAAGTCACACAAAGGAGATGCTGAGAAAATTAATTACAAAAGAACAAAGGACACAGACTTGCATATATAGTACAGGCCAAAGGTAAACCTAATGCAATTCCTACTTTTACAACTGTGCTTAGGAAATCAGAGAAGAGAATTTTTAGCACTGTGCAAGTTTTTAAAGACTCTGTCTAAGCCATTTAAAAACCTTTAAGTCAGAAATTAAGTGTATATAAACTTTTAGCCTAGGAAGTCATCCTTAGGAGAGAGAATGAAAGCTGATTGCTTTTCAGTGTGAAGAGCAAGAAAGAGGATAAAAGCTTCATTTAAGTTCTAACATGCCAACTCCAGAAAAGACCTTTTCAGTACATATGCAGATTCTTACTCTGATCAAGTATGAAAGCAGCATTGCTTTGTGCAACTTCATAGCCTTGTTCTGCCAGAAGAAGATACTGAACCACAGCAGAATTTGAATCACCATCTTTATAGCTGTTGTAGGCAGTCATCAGTCTTTCAGACCAACGCCCCCGTTCACATACATTCTTAAATAACTGCAGAGGAAAAAGGAAGGGGGAGGATACTAGTTGTCAGGAACTTCAAAAATTTAGGTTTTACAAGAAGTAAACCTTTAACATTCTAATGCCTGTTCAAAATATTTATATTTCACATGAAAAACATGACAGGCAAGCTCCACTGTTTAAGACAGGCCTATTTTAAGATACAAGTTGCTAGGCAAATAGATGCTTAGTAACAGGTAAGGTTCTTAATAAGTAAAGATAGTAACTTGTAAGATTCAGATGCCTGCTCAGAATTATTATTTAACATTAGCTTTTTTGTTGTACTTAAATCGAGGTACAAAAGAAGAATTTGGTACTTATAAAATACTGATGCTTGCTTTGTATTACATTCCTTTGATTTTCTTCAAAGTTAATAAAGCAAATACAAATCTGACATGACACAAAAGGCAATGATTTTTCTCATGAAATACAAGCAAGTCTGCTAATGTACCACTTTCCCTTTTGATAGCCTTGACTCTGCACCCACTACTGGAAATGTCCTATATAGGCTGATGTGATTATAACCAATGTCTTGCAAATCAGTACTACTGACCTTTATAAATGGGTGACCTTACCTCAACAGCAGTATGACAGGACCGCATCACTCCAGTGCCAGTAGCATGCATCTGAGCAAGATTATAGAAAGCCAGAATGTGGCCACCCTGGGACGCCAAGTTAAAATATTTCAAAGCTTGTTTATAGTCTTTCTTGACTCCAATGCCATCTAGAAGAAAGATTAAATGATTGCTATTCATTCCTCTTGAAAAGCAGTGTTGTATGAAATAAAGTACTTTTTAAAATTAGTCAAGAAAAGCATTGTGAAAACATTAGGAAAAACTAGAAACAAGTTCAATGTAGTAAGCCCATTCTACATGCAGTGTATGCACACTTCCAATGCCACCTAGTGAACAGTGACTGAAAGGGCAGGTGCTTAGACCTACACATCATTTTGATGCCACTTACTGTAATACATGGAACCTAGTTGAAGTTGTCCATCAACCCATCCCTGTTCTGCAGCCTTCTGGAAATACTTCAGTGCTAGCTCATAGTTCTGCAGGAAAATTTGGTCCAGTCATTAGAGCCTTGCAATATATCAAAGTTTAAAAGAGAAAATATGCAATATACGAAAGTTTAAGAGAAAATATGCATGTGCCTATGTTTAAGGACAGTTTTCTTTTACAGAAAAATTACAGCAAGATTTTCCAGTGAAAATATTCCCCTGTTCAAAATCTGGAAGCAAAAAAATGAAATAGACTACAATGATATTTAGCCTGTTGAAACTCTGCAGCTATCTCAAAGCTGGCATCCACATACAGCATTGCTATGAACAGTTATGCTTAACAGAATGGAAGCTGTGTTCTGTTTCTAGAACACTTATTTATTTCCTCAACTTTGGGCTAATTCAACTTTTGAATATCTGTTTGCATAGCTAAATATAAAACATATGATAAGAAACCATTCTGTGGGAAAAGCAATAAAGCACGAACTAATTAAAAGTTTCAAAGTGTTCCTCCATTCCCACCAGAAACACAAAATGGGGACAGTTAAGATCTGTTTTATTTTGCAAGAAAATTATAGACAAGTTCAAATCTCCTGCTAAAATGCACACTTCTATGCATTTCTAATAGCTGAAGCAACATTTTCAAACTTTTGAGAGGAAAATTAGGACATTTTTCATTGCTGCTAATTCCATAGCACATTTTTTTTACATTACAGATTTCCTCAAGGAATTTTCAGCTTAACAGAAATCTTCACAATTAAGCCTTCTACAGTACTTCATTCGAGAGAAAAAATCTGTTGACAACAAAAAGTCACACAATCACCTATGATTAGAAAGATGACTGTCAAAAGCTTACCACTGGAACACCTCTTCCGTAGAGGTAAGCCATTCCTAATCCACTCTGTCCAACTGGATTACCCTGAAAACACAGAAAAACACTTCTGCAAAGAAAGGCAAAACCTACACCTACATCTTTCAAATCTGGCATGCCTTTAACATCACTAAAACATCTAGTACTCAAGAGAGACTCATTTTTTACTCCAAGTAAAAGTTATTTAGGGAAGGAAACAGCATCTATGATAACTTTTGTTCAGTAACTACACAGATGATGAACAGAGAAAAAATTTTTAAGATTAGTTATGAAAATCTATTGTGCACTTCTCCAGTGTCATACAAGATGTAGATCCCACAACCCTAGAAAGATGGGGCATTAGTAGTTTACTTATCTTTAGTTTTTCCAACTTCAAAATGTTTTGAATGCTACAGAAGCTCCCAAACCAGCTCCAGGAACTCTAAGAACCTGTCTTAAGGGCAGAATGGTAGCTATCCTGTGGGCTGCATTACTAACTCCTGCAAAAGCAGGCACCATGGCACTCCTTCAGTGCCAGGACAGGCAACGGGTCACATGAGAAACCTCCAGTGAATGTAGGGAATGAGCACACTGAGACATCCTCACTTTAGCACACAGATGTGGAACAGCACTCTGATTGGGGAATGCAAGAACCATGAATGCCGTTCTCTTACAACAGTCCCTTCAGAACTTGATCTACCATACTTCACATGCTAAACACCCTTCCTGGAGGGCTACTCATGCTTTAACTGTACAAACACTACCATAAGGGATAGGTCAAAGACAGATACACGGGATTAACATGATCAAAAAACGTCATCCCAAAAAACAAACAGTCCAACGAGATGAGAGGTGTAAAACTATTATATATTCACAAAACAGAAGCACTGTAAATTCCTGTGATGAGGCAACTTCAGATTAACAAAAACTAGCACTTCACAGAAATGCAGCTATTTAGGTGGACAGTATTTTCTAATGATGAAATAGAGTTAAGGCTCTATTCACAGGAGTTAGACTCCTTATGCTGAACACATCTTCATGAAGCACCATGGCCAGAGCAGTTTTTGACATCTTAGGCAAGATTTTGGGCTAATTAATCTGGGACAGAAGCTGGGAGTAGGCATGTGCACATGGAAGAGTACATGAAGCATTTTCAGCATTTCAGAGCTAATCAACTTCTTAGTGCACATGCTGTAGTTCCAGCTTACAGATAATCATACCATATCAGCAGCTTTCTTGAAATACTGAAGGGCTGTTTCATTGCTCTGAGGTACGACATCACTTCCTTCTGAATACATCTGAAAGAGAAAGCCTTTATTGAAGAACAGCCAAAGTAGTCAGTTTAGCATGAAGACCAGGAATCATCTTCACTTTACATATTGAGATGGAGTCTATTGTACTTAAGATTATCCTGACTATTGCATTACTGAATAATTATTAAAACTTGTCCAGAAGCAGCAAACACATCTCTCTGCTGTAAAATTCAGAGGGTTTAACTTTCTAATGGAAAATGAACTGCCCATAAAATTAAAAAGTTTTCATGACAGTACCCTTCACCTTTAATTTCTATGAAAGTGCAGTGAAAAATATGTATCAAGCAGAAACCTTGAGACCAGTGGAAGTCAAACTGTATTGGCAGTCAAAGTACTTTGTGAAAACAAACCAAAAATTGGTTACTTAATACAGTACACTTCAACATTTATTAGTAACAAAACACTCAAGCAATAGAGAAAGCAGGAACTGCACTTTGTTCTGTCGCGTGCCTTATAGCACATTATGCTATTTTTTTAGGCTTTAAGGACATGAATTTTGCATCCTCTACTGCAATGACAGCCTGAAAAAAATGAGCTAGAGCTGGTGCTTATTGTAGCCTAACATTAGAGGGTACTCAAATGGAGTAATAAGGATTTAGCTCATCACGGGCTAAAGGTAGTCTGCAACCCAGACAAGTTACCTAAATACCCTTCTAAGCAGTAACACATCATCATCACCACCAGCAGCTTGCCAATCACGTATTAGATTAAAAATCACAGAACAGATTGGGTTAAAGATCATTTAGTTCCAACTACCATGCCATGGGCAGGGATGCTAGCCACTAGACAGGTTGCTCAGGGCCCAAACCAGCCTGACCTCCAGGGATTCCAGGGAAGGGACACCCACAACTTTTCTGGGCAACCCCTTCCACTGCCTCAGCATCCTCTGAATAAAAGAGCTTCTGCCTAACATTTAACCTAAATCTCTCCTCAGTTTAAAACCATTCCCCCTTGTCCTGTCACTATCTGTTGTGCAAAATGTTCCTTTCCCTCTTTTTTGTATGGCCTCTTTAGGTATTGGAAGGCTGCAACAAGGTCTCCCTGGAGCCTTCTCTTCCCCAGGCTAAAGAACCTCAGCTGTCTCAGCTTGCCTGCACTGGAGAGGTGCTCCATCCCTCCAATCATCTCGATGGCTCTCCTCTGGATTCACACCAACAGCTCCATGACTTTCCTGTGCTGAGGACTGCACACCTGGACACAGCACTCCAGGTAGGGTCTCATGAGGGCAGAGCAGAAGGGGAGAATCACCTCCCTCAACTTGTTGGCTACTCCTCTTTGGATGCAGGCCAGGATGCTGTTTGCCTTGTGGGCTGCAAGTGCACATTGCTGGGTCACATGCAGCTTTTCACCCATGAGATCCCCCAAGTCCTTCTTCACAAGGTTGCTCTCAATGAGTTCATGTCCCAGTCTGTTCTCATTTTTGTACACGTGCAGCCCTCCCATTTGCATTTGTTGAACTTCATGAGGTTCTCATGGGCCCACTTCTCGTGTTTGCCCAGGTCCCTTTGGATGGCATCCCATCCTTCTGTTGTGTCACTGCACTGCTCAGCTTGGTGTCATCTGCAAACTTGCTGAGGCTGCACTCAATCTCCCTGTCTGTGCCACTGGGAATGGTATCAAAGAGCACTGGTCCCCAGACAGAGCCCCGATGGACTCCACTTGTCACCGGCCGCCACCTGGACATTGAGCCATTGATCGCAATTCTCTGGCTATATCCATCCAGCCAATTCCTTATCCCCCAAATAGTTCACCCTTCAAATCCACATCTCTCCAATTTGAAGAGAAGGATGTTGTATGGGACCATGCTGAAGGCCTTACAGAAGTCTAGATAGCTGACATCAGTCATTCTTCCCTTGTTGACAATTGTTTTCACTCCATCACAGAAAGCAACCAGATTGGTCAGGTAAGATTCGCCCCTAGACAAAAAGGCCTTAAATCTGAGAAAACTGAAACAATGGTGCACCCTGCAGATATTCAGGCTTTAGCATGGAGTAAGTAAAGGCCTACGGGCCATTTTCACTCAGATGCCTCAATTCTCTACACAGAATGAAAGGGGAAGAATGTCCTTCCCATTTCTTTTCTCAACTTAATATTTCCTACTAGGCTAAGTTTTGAGAAGTGTAGCTTTTCCCTACACAATGTGTGGAAAAGAATTGCCTATTTAGAGTTTTGAATTCCACCACAGAAAAAGGACATTTAGGTATCTAATGATTTGATTTAAAAAAACCAAACCTCTCTAGTTGAAGCACAATTTAGAAAAAAACAAAAGTAAAGGAAACTTAGACAAGACATAACAGACTACAGGACTCAAATCTTGCAGAAAAATTCAAAACAGTAGCAAAATGTCAATATTTAGATTCCAGAATTCAAATTTTAGATTGCCTGATATTAGAAAGTATGAAACATTTGCTATTTTTCATTACAAGGCAATCAATTTTCTTACTTTTGAGAGTGTTCATATTTTACCTTTCCTAGAAAAGCCATAGCATGGGAATTGCCAGCATTAGCTGCTTGATTGAAGTATTCAAATGCTCGCTGTAGAGAAGAAAACAAGTGTTTTAACTACCGTGACTATGATTTGAGTAACTTTTCTCACAAATGGAGCAAGGGTAGGTAGATTGTTTGCCAAGTTACCAGGTTCCTCTGGGAATAAGAGTTATCATTCCCACCTAATTTAATATACATAAGAGGGTTCTTCACTTACATAATCACAGTACTAAGTGGCAATCCCTCTAATCAGAGTACTCCAAAAAGCAGAAGGAAAAAAACCCAACAAACTACAACTGCTACTATGCACAAGCTGCACAGCTAGATCTTACTTCCTTTTTGTACCATCAACCCCTTTTTAGAATAGGCAAGATTTGCCAATACCTATTCTACTTTTACACAGAATTTGGTTACACTCCTTCTGATCACTCACTATCATCTCTGAGTCCTTCTGAAGCAGTCATTTTGAGGTATTTTAAATGTGATGACCAGTAAATAATTTCTGTTAAATAATTACTGTATTGGATGAAATAATCCTCAGGACTGCACATCCTTAGCTCTGCATTTTTTCAATACATACCTCAAGACACAGTTAGCTATTTTAACTTCCATAAGCAGAGTAGTTAGGTTGGTTTACATCAGCAGAAGTTTTATTTTCTATGCACACTTAATATCTTTAACATTTAAAGTTGCACTGTTTTGTCTACAGATGCAAAATGTTCTAGATTATCATCACTAATGCATGCTCACTGCATCATAAAGATTGTCAAAACCGAGAATTGTTCTTATCCAGTAGCACTGGAGCTGGCTGAGCTTTTGTACATGTGATACATTCTCATTTCTGAGAGGGTTAATCTTAAACTAATTATGTAAAAAAATCAGCTCTACCTTCTAGTCACATAAAGATTAAGTTTTATTGAACAAGGTTATTGAAATTGCTACGTACCATACAGTGGCACTTACACATCACTTGTTTTCTCAGTTTTACTTTCTCCCCCTCTGCCAAGTGTAATATGCATCACAGAGAGAAAACGTACCTGATGATTTTGCTCTACTCCTCTTCCTCCGTGCAAGTGCAACTGTCCAAGGCCAACCTAAAAATAAATTTTACATTGCAAGAAAGTCACTTTTCCCTCAAGACTTCCTTCTTCTACCAATACAGATACAGGTGAGCTAATTACATGCACAAAGACAGACAATATCAGAGTTAAGATGCCAGAAAGTTTGAAGGCACAGATTTGCTTCAATAACTACAATTCAATCCTACTTTTTCACACTAGCCTGAACGGAAATTTATCCTAGATGCAAGTGACATACTGTCCTAAATGCAAAGTTAACAACTGTTCATTTGAATCCTGCCTACCTAACTCTTAAGTCATATGTGACCAAGTTGGATTGTGACTATTTGCCTCTGTTAGCATCCTCCCCATCTGCACTGTGTGTAGGAAAGGTCCAGTCTGCAGCATGCAGAAGTCATGCAAGAGCAGGAGCAGTGAGAATTTGAAATCCCCTGTCAAGGCCAGTTTTTTATCCAGCCTTCCTCCACAACATCTGAAGCTATCCTTGAAATAGTCTGGCTGATTTCTAGTGAAAGCCAAGACCTCATTCCTAAGCTGATAAAGTTGTAATGTTTTGAACTTGTTTTCAAAAAAAAAAATTTGCATTTTCTGTCCGAGTTCTACCTTAAACACACTGAAATGTAAGTCCCTTCACATAAAAACTAATGGAGAAATAGCAATCAGGTTGATTCATGATGAAGAAAACACTAAAGCGCCAATGTCTTTCTATATATCATAAAGCTGCTCCTGTAATTCTTGAAAATGTCTGAATTCCATCAGAGGACCTGAATCTTACCTGTGCCTGTACATCTCCTTTCTCTGCTAAAAACTGGTAATACTGGATCAAGTCTTCTTCTAGCATCCCACTTGCCATTCCTGGATTTTCTACTTCATCAGCTAAGCGAATTCGCTGAACCACTGTGCCACCAGTCAAGGAAATGTCACTCGCAACTGGAAGACAGATGAGATAAATTTTCACACAGTTTTTTTCAATACAGAAGTTACACCATAAGTTAGTAAAACCAGATGTCTACAGAGCTTCAAGCTGTTATTCAAGAGAGAATTAATTACTTTGACACCCTCTAAGACATTTCAATAGACATAAAAATAGCATATCATGATTCAGAGCCAAATGGGTAACTTGTTCAATAGCAGGAATCCTCTGTTTATACTATCAGAGTTGGGAGTACTTTAGTATCTTCTAGTTGAACAATACAGCAGTACACACAAAGCCAAGAATGACACCCTAGTAAAAGGTTTTTACCGTGATTAGCCACAAGTCGATAGTGAGTGAGAGCAGATTCACAACTCTGAAGGACTCCTATTCCAGCCCAGTAGCGGTAACCCTAGAAAGGAAAAGTAAATAAATATGGGACTATCAGTTACTTGAGAACATACTGCTTGCTGTGTTACAAACTGTTTTCACATTACATGAGCAAGACTTGATGAGACAATAGGCCGGACAAAGGCCATGAGTCCATTGTAGCTACATAAAAAGCAAATGACTGACACTACTAAAGGTTAAACATGGCCAGTATAGTTTGGATATTACTCAAGAAAAAGCAAATAAGCAGAATGATGCCTAAAGGTGAACATGTGAAGCCTTTTACTTACATACTGCATTTTGTCTTGAATCTTACAATACTGATTAAAATAACATCTTCTGTAAAGATCTCTTTCATAGTTCTCATTGGATTACAAAAATGTTAAGTCTGACAATTCTGATTTAAGTCAGGAGATATAAACATAGTTCATCTAAATTCATAGTGGCATATAGCTTAAAATGAGCAGACTCATCCTTACATTAAAAATGAGTAATGGGGAAGATACTACTGTCCACCCAATGCATGTAAGATCATCTAATATTTGGACAGGGTATTCACGTGAAAGGAAATCTTAACACTGAAAATGTAGGAGCATACAAATACTCTTGCATATTTAAAGTTATTAACCATCTTACTTACCAAGATCATATGAGCGATCAGATTTCCTCCTAAAGCTCCAAAAGTGTAATAGACCAGGGCCTAAAACAAAATCATTGGTTATGTAACATCTGCCCCTAAGAGAAAATACAAGAGCACACATTGGAAATTTCTAAATTACCTTAGCTTGACTAGAATTGACTCCTAGGCCAGATGCATATAGAAATCCAAGAGCCTAGAAATAAAATAAAGTTTGTCAGTATACTCTCTGAAAAATCAACTATCAGTTTTCCTGGAATACATAGGCATAAAGACTCAAAGCTGCAAAGAGTATGCCAAGCTCTACCTTCGGTTTGGTAGTGCCTCTATCTATGCTCTTCCCTGCCCCTTTCAAAGTATGAAGTTTCTAAATTACTCAGCTGTTTAGAATGCTAACCTAAATTACTGTTTCAGCAGAATTCACATGAATGAATCAATTGCAAGGAACAAACTACTACTTCTCTGAATGCCAAGTGTAGATCCAAAAGTCCTAAAGAGTGAAAGTATCCCAGTTTAAAGACCCACAATTGAAGATAAGCAGTATCTGTCAGGTTACTTATGTACCCAGTTTGCCTCATACAGCAGCGTAAACATATATGAACCACAGCCTTGACTAGAGGGCTCGTACTGTTTGAGTCACAGATCCTGTGAATTTACAGTTTTGCATCTGTTCTGCCACAGTTTAGTTGCAACTGTGACTATAAACAGTCAGAATAAGCAGCACTGAGCTGTTTGGCTGAGGTTCTTTCAGAAATTATTTTTGTTCTTAAGATTTACATAGTTATTGCTCTACCTATCACACCTGTTACAGTTGGTGGCTCAGAACAGAAACTAGAAGCACAGAAGACAGTGTATATATAAAGATGTCTATATTTCACAGTGTTCTAACACTATTCTAAGCAACCTGAAAGCATACACAAAAATTATGTCATGCAGACAGTATTGAGCTCTAGACCAACAAAAGTCAAGGTCATCATTGAGAGATAAAGTCTCTAAAGAAAACATGTTCCTGCTTTCTATGGTAAATCAGTATTTACCATTAAACAGGGAACAGCTGGTAGCCAAAGAGATAAGAGAAAATTAATAGTTCCTTAAGAAGCTGACACTTCCAAAACAAGATATCTAAACAATATATATATGCAGATACTGAGACATTAAAATCAAAACCACACATATTTTATGACATATTGTAACAGTAAGTATGAACAATTCTATGTTCAAGGGCACAGGGACAAAGCAAGTCCTAACCCACTAAATAGCTGTCAAGATTCCTAGAGTTATTTCCTAGATTATAAACTGGTGTGTATATCTGCCCATCTCAGATTAAACTGCAAATGAAAAGGCACAGCATTGCACAAATACCACATAAGAAATACACAGTTTCCGAAGGTTTATTGGCTACAGTCACCTGTATTTACCTGTTTTTTGACTTACACATGCAATGTAGTCAGTCATATAACAGGAAAGAAGTTAAATTAGAAGACTACCACCATCCCATATTACTAGTAGTTAAACGTTTTTTCAAAACTCAAAGAGAAGATATGTTTGTGTTTACTTTGACAGTGTAGGTGTCATCTATAAAAGCACCTTAGAATAAGTACAAACTATAAACAATTTGTAAACCTACAGAAACACCTGTAGAATCTAAGGATATACATACCATTTGTCCTTTAGGAGAACCTTCTTCTGTTAGTTTTTCAAATAGTTCTTTTGATGACTGGATGTTCTGCTTCAAGTAATCCCCGAACAGCAAAGCATAAGACACTTTTTCCATGGCCTTGGTATGATTCATGTCAGCTGCCTTCAGAAGATACTGATATGCTCTTAAGAAAAAACAATTTGTCAACTTGAAGCAAAAAAACAAATTCCATTCATACACCTGAAGATTCTGGAGAGGTGTTTTGTTTCTCTCTTTTAGCCTTTATTTTCTAAGAATGCATCTACCTACAGTTATTTGTTCCAGCCTCAAATCATCAACATAAGCAACAACTCATGATTTAGTTAACGGACAAGCTGAATTTTAATGTTAGCTCTATTCTATAAGCAAAGCAGTATGTGTTTCCTTCCCTCAAACAAGAAATTTAAGGTCAAATGCTACATTTCTCTAGCAACAATTTTAAGTTCTGTGCTAGCTATCCAGTAGAACCACTCCCCTAATAGTCTCATAGATCACATTAGAAAGAAGCAGCCTGAAAAAGACTATGGAGTCTCTCCAATTTGAGTACAACAACACTCCAGTGAAAACATCAAGCCTTGGGCCCAAGACAACTGCATATGTGATCAATTTTGTGATGAAGATGTCATGCTAACAATGAGTGGGATCTCTGGAAGCTCCTCTTTCTGTTTCAGTCTCAGAACTGATGGTAGCCAGCCCTTCAAAGTAATTTCACAGCAGCTGGTTTCACAGCAATTAAAACCCCCCTAACCTTAAACATGCCTGCTTCAGCTTGTTCTCAGGGACCTCTGACAGCACTCAAACACAGATTTTTATTTACCTCTCCTCCTTTCTACTCTCAGCCTTGTCCTTATTCTTTAGGACAGACGCATACATGGTTCCTCATAGAACTTCATCTTCTAAGAAAGTGTAAGGTGTACAAGAGAACTAACACCTAATATTGGTTTACAATTCTCATACTATTTTTTAGCATAAAATACTACTCAGAATCCAACAGATACTGTCTCCCTTTGTCATTGCCAAGGCACAGACAAGTTTAGATGTGCCTCACTTTCCCTGACACAAAGTACAAATGCACTCCTTTATCTCCACAAATTTAAAATAGCAACAGTGCTCACATATTAGTTGTCAGAAGTCACCACTTACTAAGGAAGTTATCAACATGAACAGGAAGAAGATCCAAATTAACCTAGTCATTCTAAATTATATTGGTAAGGCCACAGCTACCTAAACAGTAATTGGATCCATACAGAAGAGAAAGTAGAGAGAAGAATGAATAGAACACTAATTTCTTGTTTTCTGTTTTTGTCTACAAGCACTACCCTCTTCGTTATAACAACATTCATTATCAGAATTTTAACAATTTGTTGAGCTTAAGTTTAATAGTATTTTCATGGTAACCAAAACCATCAGAAAGCAGGAGATAGAGTAGGACAAGAATTGCCATATTTCCCCACTTCGTCTTCGAAGCAGAATGAGAACCAGACTGTAAGAAACACCTGAAAAAGGACAATTATCTTGCACCATGCTCTCAGTTTTTCTCCTGGGCAGTTGCCATGTAAAACTGGTACTAGAGAACTGCAACATCATCTTGTATTAAGTCAATGTTTTGATGACACCCACTCTTCAGAAATTAATCATACACAATTTTTACTGCATTAAAAGGAACGCAGGCATAAATTTTTCTAAATACCCTGAATTTACTATTTATTTTCTATCACTGCATAGTTTGATGTTGAATAAATAAAGTTCAAAATCTCAGGGCAGTTCATTCAAGTTGTTTTCAAGTTAAGGGAGAGTGATCATCCTTCTCCTATGGGGGTGGATGAGGTATACTTACACTTTCTTCTGAGCCTTTTTGCTGCTTTCATTAAGGATTTTCATTCCAATCTGATAAACATCCTCAGCTTCTTGCATCTGCTTTCTCTTATTAGACTGCTCTTCAGCTAAAAAAAAGTAGACATTAAGAACTCCAATTATACCACTCAAGACTATCCTCTCAAAATTCTTATTGGTTCTAAAGGGTAAATACAGCCAGAAACATGTTTTTGAAAACCAATAAACAAAGTGATTACAAAAAGCAGTCTAATGGATGTGTTGGATATATTAATAGATAATTTCTTCTTGTGGGATGTCTCTCATGTACAAGTTTGCTCATAAAATAAATTTCATTCCTTGCTCAAAAGCAAGCTGTGCAGGTTCCTCCTTAAGAAGGAGGTTTCCTAGAGAAGGGCTGCCTTTGTACAACAAATGATTAAGTAAAATGGGCAACTGTCAAATCCCTAGCCTCCTACAGCCTCAGGAACAGAGTTTTATAGATGCCTTCACCGCAAGATTTCCTAATCAGCTCTGGGAAGTGGCATGTGCATTAAAACTTCTTCCACCATGAAAACTTTGCCTTCATAACTACTTGTTTATCATGGTATAAAGCGGCCAGGGACTTCTACAACCTGAAATAAGGAGTGTTAAGAAGACTGAAAACACTAGCTTAAAAAAGCATTCCTTGAACAGGAACAAGACAAAAGGTTGCTTACATTCACAGAAGCCCCACTTTTGATCTTTTTTGTAATCATAGGTTGTTGCACACCAAAGCCTGCCATCTTCCCTCCCGTCGGCGGTGCACTCTGCATATTCCTTCTCCAGAAACAAAAACGGAAAGTGGCAAGGTTCACCATCTGCAGTGCCTCCAATAGCTGTCAAAACTGAAAGTACACACCCAGGAATTAGACTACTCTCCTTTATGCCCAAATTAAAATTATTTATTACATACAGAAAAGTACTCCTAGGTTGGTTTTAATTTCTGTGAACTACAATTAATCAAGTTTTCAGTAAAATTTCTAATTTACAAAACCTTGAAAAAGCAGTTTTTCTAAATAGCACTTGAAAAATACAGTTCTTAGTTTTAATTATGAAATGAAACAGAAGGTATGCTTAAATTCTTAGTTCTAAGCAAAGAAAATATTGTTTTGATTGGAGAAGGCAAATTTCAGTCACATTACGATCTACCAAAATAAAGTCTTTCCTTGCACTTTCTTTTCTCTGCAAAAGACCTTGTAACACATCCTTGAAGTGCATTACAGAGCACATTCATTTTAGCACCAGGGTTAGACACAATCATGACAGAACACCACACATCACAAAATGCTCTTCTGAAAGTACTGGAATGTCAGCAGAGAGTACACTTGAACATACAACTATATGAAAATATTTGAGTAAAATCACTATGATGTAGATGAAAAGATTCTCATCACCACGAATCTGGTAATTTTCTACTCTTGAAAATACTTAGATCAAAAGCATTATTTCATTTTGCCAATATATTTAGTTGTATTCAAAATGGCTTTGAACAGCACAATTTATCATTTCTCATGCAATATAACTTCAAAGGTTACTAATTCTAATATCACAATATTTTAAAATAAAATCAATCTTTTATGAAGACTAAGAATTTTCTGGGTTTTGAAGATGGAATTATTTCAATTAGACTTTTATAAAAGTTTTCCTCTCTCACTAAGCTAAATCCAACACTTGGGTTCATCTTCATTTGAAAACATTTGTAAAATCATGCAATTGACAATGTCAATTATACAGTTTTTTCAAGTTAAATTTGTAATTTTTGTAATTATAGGGAAAACTAGCTCTTTTTTTGAGGGTATATAATTGAAACGCCTAAAGGCTATACAAGTTTAAATATTTCATGTTGATTTTCTGAAGCAAAAGAAAATCTTCAGGTATAGCTGGACCTGTTCAAACTTCTCTTCATAATTGGATGTCTTGGCAGAGGTTTCACCACATCACTCCAAGTTAATTATATCACAAGAGGAAAACTGTTATTTTCAGTAACTGCATTCAAAAATAATGTGTTAAGATGCAATTAGCCTGGAATAGTTCCAGACATCTGTTAACTATAATGTAGTATACAAACTCCTGCTAAGGGTTCATGTAACTACAACTTATGAGACCACTTATCACTGTAATTTGAACAAGCTCCAGGTCCAGGATTTTAACATCACTTGAGAACTCAAGGTTTTACTTGTATTGTTCTGTACCTTGTCTCCAGTATGGAACGCAGTTTTATGCAGTGCTCTGCATGAGATTTAGCTGCATACTAAAGTTATGAAAGTCTGCCCCAATGCTCCCTTTTGCATTTTTTTTTAAATTCTAAATTCAACCATAATGCTGTTTCTGCTCTCAGATAGTAACAAAGACTAACCCCAAGAGCAACACAGCAAGGCAACCACAGGTTAAAATGTTCACCACAGTTATTTATGTACTTTGAGAACGATAAATACAAAGCAAGGCAAACAATTTACCCAGAGGATAAATTAGCTTTTGTCCAACCAAGTGCTCCAGAAGCAATTAACTTCTTTACTATCTCTGAATAAAATATGTGTTATTTCATTATAATTTTTACTTATTTCATTATATAACTTTCTTACATCTCGTTTTGTACTTTATGCTGCAGGAAACCCAAATATAGATTACTTTCAAGCACTGGCAATATTACTGTAAGATTCTTCCAAATGGGAAAATAAACACAACAGGAATTGCAGCTCTGTATAAACTTGTGAGCAGTTTTCAGTAAAATTTGTTAGTATGGAACTTTAATGTTATAAAGCCCTAGAACACAATATAGCAATAGCTAGAAAGTATAATTTTCCTTACACAGTCTCCTCACTCATCAGAAGAGAGCAGGACAACTTTCTTAGAAAGTTAAAAGCTTTACTAGCACTAATTCTAAATTACTTATTTTTTAATATCCATATCCTACAAAATATATATGGAAACTTGAAGAATATACTTTTTTCCACGCAATCTCATGACAATACACAGTAGCTAAACTGTTTGTAGAAAAGATTTAATGTCCCTTAATACAGTTCTGTCACCAGTAGCTTATCTGGGGGTATAACATCTGTACCTCAGAGAGACGCTCACCTAACAAGTTTGTCACTGAAGCTGTCCTTTAGCACTCTTTGCTCTTGACAGAAAACAAGTACTTTTCTTTCAGAATTGCTTTTTTTAAATGAAAAGTCCCTCCTTTCACATTGCTTATTTAATTCATAAGATGTTCCGAGAACTGTGCAAGACATAAATTTATGGTTTTTAAAAGTCACTTGCAGTATGTTGATAGGTATAGTTAAAAACCTTAGTTGCCAAGGAGCCAGTCAGCTGGATATATTTTTGTATGAGATTAAAATACCTTAAAGTTTACTTTTGAAATAGACTGCACTGACTAAATATGGTGCTTAGCTCACTGTTTAGTGGCAGAATGACATTTAGTGTATTTTATGTACCTTTTTGCTGCACAACATAGCATCAAAAGCAATTGTTAAGCCTATTACTGAGTTTTCACAAACTGATACTAGTTCTGCTCTAATAAGGAAAGAGCTTATTAGAAAACAGTCAGTATATTACAGAGCTTATTTAATAACTCCTGCTTTCTTTTGACATTTCAACCTGAGTTGAGAAGATAAATACCATTAGTGCCATATAACTGTATTTTTCAGTAATATTGAAGATTTAGTTTTTATGGACAAGTGAAAAGTCTGCCATGTAGGTTAAGGTATTCAACTGTGCCATCTAGTTATCATCTACTACTAACTGCAAATCAAAAAATCATAAAATTATGTGGTAAAAAAGCCACATTAGAATTTCCTGGGAACTTAGGCCCAAGACATAAGGTTTTAGCTGTATTTAAAAACTTTATGAAGTTTACATGCAATTTAGATGCTGCTGAGGCTCTCAATGCTGTTCTAGGAAGCTTTTCTTTAGATTACTATTTGTTCCTTTTCTGTCAATTGACTCACCAGGCAAATAGTTAAGGGATTCAAAAAGACTGATGTAAATTTCTCTTGGTATTGTTGGTGTATGTACATAGAGCACAGGATCTGTACTTGACTTCTATTTGAAGAAATCAGTTAAAGTTAAATCAGTTTTATCTGTTTATCTGTTTATCAGTTAATCTGATAGTTAAAGTTTTCCATCAAGATGGAAACAATAAGAAAAACAGAAAATTCTTTCAAATGCATCTGAAAATAACTACTCAGATTTCAATTACAATACATTTCGATGCTACTTTCTAAAGAAAAAGGCAGCAATTACCATTGCATTACAGAAAGGTTAAGACACTAGTTATTCCATATGTTCAAAATTACTGTTTGTGTTCACGCACATGCTGGAGTTACTCAGATGGATCTTTGTTGCCACTTGCTCAAAAGTCTGTGAGCAGTTACCTGGACTCTGTATTTCAGCTTCTTCCAAATCCTTATTTAGTAGATTTGACATTTCTATAGAGTTTAACTCTTCCAGTGAATTTTCTTTTTCCTCTTCTCGACTGTGAAAGTTCTCTTCATTCTCTGATTGAGAGTCCGATTTCCCAGATTCAAGGAAGATCTGACCTGCTACCACTCGAGTTCCTGCAGAATGATCCTTTACCTGGTCCTCTGCAGACAAAGTCTGAAGGAAAGCAACCACATAATTTAGAAGATCAGAAATTGAGAAGCAGCAGCTGGCTAAACACTCATTTAAAAACTTAAATTAATTAACCATATCTTTTAAACAGTAGAATAAAAAGTAAGCTGAGCTACCTCTATCAGCTCTCATTTCCTCTATCCCTTTTAGGTCTTTGAAAAAAAAAAGTTTCAAACTTGTAACACAGTATTAATTTCTCTGATGCATAGAAGAAATTAATGTGACAGCAAGAGCTACAGAACAGCTTAAAACCTAAAATCAAATTATTGTTTTGAATTTCAGACCTTTGCTCTCACTCCACAGGTAAAAGAGAAGAACTAGAAACTTATCGCCTCACCTTTGACTCCAGTGATTCATCTTGATTTCCTTCTTCATCTAGAAGAGACATAGTAAGTCAGTAAAATGCTTTTCCATGAGTAACTATCTCAAAAATAAAAACTTAAGTCACAATATTGTACCGTGGTACTGAAATACTCTAGTGTACTATGTTGACTAATGTACTTCAGAAAAACCTTATTAGTGTTTCACAGGTGATCCTCTTAAATTATGCCAACACAACTGTGTGTTCCATAGTGGAAAAAAGTGTGATTTTTCTAAACCCAAATCACAGTCTGAATGGTTCCAGTCCAATTAAGCTACTTAAAAATGTGTGCACCAAGTGAAAAAGGTCTGTGGAACACAAGTAGTGACCACAAAGTTACATTATATCCCTATGCTTGTAATTAAACATTGTCCTTTATCGAATGCCAATTCATTCTGCCTGACTGGCACATTCAAACCTTTATACAGTGGTTTCTCTTCAAAACTGTGAGGAATTAGTTTGTCTTTAAGATACTCTTCAAGAGATGCAAGTCTTGTTTAAGTGTCATCTCTTTTGTCTAAAAGCTGTATGATATTTGATTAGAAAGACTGGAAAGAGAAGAAATGGTAGAGAAGAAAGGCTAACAGGCAGACATGTAAAGGAACACGGGTGAAAAGGCAAAGATAAGCAGAAAAGCTTATTTATGACAACTTCACCATTGTTTTTCAGACATGTTTCTGCAACAATTGAGATACTAAAATGGGCTGCTCACTGTGCTTCAAACAACTTGGTCTGTGCTATCATTTTTATGGAAAGCCTCTAAAATTAACATCACTGAGATATGACTGCTCACAGTCATCGGTATCTACACAACGTCATTTCAGCAAACAAACCTCCCTACATTTGAAAGAAAATGCTACTGGCCTCCCTCTCTCTGGTACACAACTCACTTACATTGAAATAAAAGCTGAAAACATAAACAGACCACTTAGCAAAGCTGCCACTAACTCCTCCCACATTTAGAAATCCCCCTTTCCGAGGCTCTGGGGTGCAAAATGCCCTGTAGCAATGGCAAAGCAATGACAGCCTGGAGATCTGCACTGTGATTAGAAAAGGCATCTAAACTCATAGAAGTTCATAGCTAACTGTAACAGATGAAATGTATCTCACATACAGGGCATTAAAAACTACCTGCACAAACACTTCAACAGTTTACAGAACTCTGTCTACTCCTGTAAGCATTTAGCAGCAAACAAAACTTGCATAATTTTCATTCTCATGCAAGTAATGTGACTTAGCAGAGATAAACCATCTCTGAAGAGACAAATGCCAAACATGACACTTCTTCAGTTCATGTTTTAAAGCCTACTACCATAACCCTTGCAATGAAAGGCTTTATCTTGGAAATTGCTTTCTGGAATGTAGGTGCCGTATTGTTACTTGAAGTATAACTTTTGATTGGAACAAGTACAAAGATGATGGAAAATTCAACTTTAAGCTGTAACAGCACAGTAGAAATTAAGAAAAAATACTAAGACTTAAAAGTGAACCTTCAAAACTATGGTGATAAGATGGTTCAGAGTACAACTGAGACATATGAATAACAGCCTGTTGAGGACGGTGAAGAGAATGTAAAGCTCAAAGAGTTTTGACTGCCAACAGACATGGAATTAAAAAGGATGTAGAACAGCTGATGTGGGTAAGCAGCTGTACTCTACAGGTCCAAACCCAAAAACGTGTAGAGCACTTCAGAAACACTTGTGAAGACAGCAAAGAGCACTCCAGATGAAACGGACCCTGCAAGGAGCAGCCAAGACAACATAAGAACAAACACCAATTTGGAAAAAAAAAAACATTATGAGGCACAAGGAAAAAACAAGGCTAGCTGCATTTTTGGCAGAGACCTCAGGGCTTAAAGCCTGAGGAATCCAACAGATGAGGGTGATTGTGATAAGTCATAAGAAGTTCTACCACTGAACTTTGATACTCCAGATCATGATATGACAATTGGTCTTTAAATTCAGTAAAAGTACACATAAATTTAGGGTACTTGCTGGTGTTTCTATTCTATTCTATTTTCAAACTATGAAAGAAGTTGGAATTTACCATGTTTCCCACATATGATATTCTATTATCCTAAATAATTTTGACCCAAGACCAAACGTCAACTTTAAACTTCAGAACTTGTCAAGACATCCAGACATGCCTCTGGAGAGCAGGAAAACTAAGACAGGGTAACCTACCCAGTAGCTTGTATGCTCCTTCTAATACATACAAAGCACTTATAAAGAACCTTTTATTGCAGTAGGAAACATCATGTTTGTTTTTTTCTGAACAGCTACACCAGCCAGGGTGATTGTTTTTATCTGCACCAGCCTACATGCCTGACAGCACTAGAGCTTTCTGACATTTTGGTAAAGGCTTCCCTAACTGATTTCAATCTGTGGTAGGTTGACTTTATAACAAAAGACCACACAGGACCAAATATAAATAGGTTATACTATCTGTGCACACATATGAAAGGACAGTTTTATTGTAACTTCATATGCAAAGCAAAAGTTGACTAAATTGAAAGGCAAGAGACACCTGAGCAACATAAGGTAGAGCTCACTAAGTGTTTGCTCTTCTTCCTTGAAAGTAAATAAACCTATTTCATTTCTATTGCATCATTTAAATTCTCTGCGAAGGAACCAGCTTTGTTACTGAGATATTGTACTCGAACAATTGTTTTCAAAGAGTGGTTCCAAAATGCATTAAATCAAAACCAAAATATTAATTTAACTTTTCTTTGCTCTGAGACCTTTTTTCTAAGGTTGCAGTGATAATGAATAGTGGGACTAAAGGGATCACTTACAGCCTTGTTGTTTTCTGGAACTGCTGACTAACATGCACCCACCTACTACTTATACAAGTGTTTATTCCCATGAAACAGTTAAAAAAACTACTCTGAAAGTGTTAATGAAAGGTCTATGGAAGGTCACAGTTGGACCTAAGAACAGTTTATTAGTCAAGGCTGAGCTACTGAGTAAAGTCACAGATGTTATGTTTGTGCACCTGCTTCAGAGATTAAAGCTGATAGTTTAGCTTGTTTTTCCAAACTTCAATTTAAAAAAGTAACTGACTTTTTTTTTTTTTTTTTTGGATCTGTTACCAGGGCTGTTTAATTCTATAAACCTCTTCTAAGAGGGCCAAGTGGAAATTAATCTCAATATTTGTTAAACAAGTTAGGGAGATGCAATGATATATTAAAAGGAAAAGGTAGGCAAAAATACTTGTGGCTTAAGTGGGCAGCTGACAATGTTGTACAGAATGCTTCACTTAGAAACAGTGCTGAGATGTAGACATTGCTGGGTGCTCCCATGCCTAGCTAGGACTCTAAAGCACTTCACAGAGCTAAAATCTCGTTTCAATCATCCACCACTTCATGTATAATTAAAATCACCTTTAAAAAGTATTCATTTTTCCTCAGTCATAAAGGCCAGTGTTCAAACATGCTACGTAAATATAGCAAAAGTAGTCTGGCAGTCTATGCTAGAGAAAAAGATCCCACCATTTCGTGAGAATTACTGTTTCCAAGAGAGCACTAAGGAGAGAAAGGTAGAAACCAAAAGAGCTATGCAGTGTGATTCAGCAATAATGTCATTAGCTTGAGGGAGTTCAACAGTTCCAAAGTTTTGCTGTATTAGAAGATCAACTCACATCCCATAAAGCTAAAGGGCTGGTACTGCCAGGCAAGAAATACCACTAGTTTCAATGCTAAAATGGTCACTCACATCCAGGAAGTAGCCAAAAGTTCAGTAAGCAAAGCAGTCTCCCCCAACTCTGATGAATCCCTAACTGATTACTGCAGTCAGTCTCCTTCTAGTTTTTGCCAAGCTCTTCAAGCCTCAAACACTGCGACAACAAAGCAACTAGTGGGACTGTGCTGAGAGCAGGGATATCCCACGTGGAGCATGCACACCTCAGAGAGCATGTCAGACAAGTACCAGGGCTGCAGGAAGAGAATACCTTTCATACTGTTAATACATAAAACTTTTCTTAATACTGTGGTCATTCCACCCTTGTTTCATTATTTTTTCCTTTGTGTTTTTGTGCATGTTTTATGATGTACATATTATGTTAGGACAAGAATACATCAATGTTTAGCTTACAAAAAATACATGTAAAATGCATGCTCAAAAATCTTGCTACAGAGAGAAGTGCATGAACAGAAATGGTTTGGCAGTGACTGCTTTAGAGCATCCTTGCGAGATTTTCAGTGGTATTTTTGGCAATTTCTTTCAATGTTGCTTTTGTGCAAGTGACTAGATAGATATTGAAAAGGAATGCAAACTCTGTTTATCCAGTTCTTGCAGGGAAAAAGGAAATCTTAAGAAAAGAATTACCTCAGACTGCTTTTCATCAATTTTTTGACTGTTATAATCAGCACAGAAACAGACTCAGTAGCATAGATGTTATTCCCATTACACAAAGCTTTAAAACATGCAGTGAGTTAAGTAAAATCCTTAAGCGGCACCTACTCAGCAAGAATAGTTCCAAAGGATCCTTGGCAGCAAGTAAATTGTTCCCAGCTACAATCTGTGCAGCATATTCATTTTAGTGCAACTAGAAGATTGAGATATAGGTCAAGCCTCACCCTGAATAAAAATCTTTTTTCCAGTGTCCTTGCAACGGCTGGCTACCTGGTTACAAAACTTACTTTCCAGAAGTTCCTCAGCAGGAACTGAGATTCCCAATCAGGCAACAAGGTAAATAGTTTAGGGGATGTTTTTCAGTCAGGGAAGTCAAACCAGAAAGGTCAGGGAAAACCACTGAGCTCTGTCTTATGCAAGAATAGGTACTGAGGTTCCCTACAGGTAAATGACTGCACTCCTTTGTCCCACCAATCAGTGGGGCAGTATGAAAACATCTGGCTACTGCTGAAGTTAGCCATGGAAGATGTAGGATAGTCAGAGGAAGCATCACTTCCTCTCTTCAGGCAGAATGAGAACATTTCTACCTCTTAGTCTGTGAACAAGAGGAAACAATACTGGCAATCAGAAAAAAAAAAAAAAAGGATTTTTTCAATGTTCTTAATGAGGGATCAACAGGGGAAGGCCATTGCTGCTGCGCTGCTGCAATGAGCAGAAGACAGCCAGTTTTGTCTGGAGAACACACACACACTTAGCATTTCTTAGCTGCTTTTGCCAATGTTACTTAATATCTTTCCCCAGTTCCAATTTTAAACTCCTTCATAATCTGCAGTAATATGTTTAGAAAAAACACAGTGCCCATTTCTTTAGGCCTGAATTTTCTTGCATTCACCTCAAGTTTTCAACAAATTAATTTAAACAAAGATATATTTTAAATATCCACAACTAAAAAAAATCCTCATTAAAAACTCCTCCTAAAGTCAGGAAATGTAAAACTTGAACCATTTTTACTTCTTCTTCAAACCCCATCCAGACCACACATTAGAAACAAATAAGCATTCAAAGAAGCATTTAATTCATGGTCCCACAGCTTATACCAGTCTCTACTACAGGAAGACATACTGTTACTGTGGGAAATCAAAGCATGAAGGGAGGACAACTTTCTTTTTGAATGATTCTTGTCAAAAATTGAAGAAAGGTATTCCTCTCATAGATTTCTGCCAAAGATGAACTCCAAACACCCTCTCCTAATTAATTGTGGATATGAACGAACAGCTTGACATCACAGCAGCAATTTAAATTTGTAAACAGCTCCTACACCTACAGTCATGTACTGTGCTTTCTTTGGCTTATTAATTGTATTAGTTCAATCAACTCCAAGTATATTGTTTATACAGGCTGAATTAAACTACCAGAACTTCATACTCACAAATAATTTTGTGATAGTGGACAAACATTCAAGACAGAAGAGCTGTGCAGTAGTACAGCCACTGCTGCACACTTGACCAGCCATTGTCACCTAACTTCCACATATACAACAGATGATTCATCTGACATTCACAGCATTATTTCACCTCAGCTTTTTCTTTACATACACCATAAATGAGAGCACATAATTCAAAAGTTTGGCTACATCTCTGTAGTTTCACAGAAATTGTGTGTATCCTTTCTGTAACTTGGAAAGTGGCCTGCTGGCTTATAATGGGACCTACAGAGCTCATATAATCTGAAATCAAATAATGTTACTTTAAATTTGAACGTCCTACTGCGTACAGAAAAATTAACCCCAAACTACTGAACTTACCTCTAGAGAAAATGTCAAGTTACTTTCCTGAAACAGTGTAAAAGCAAAACCCCAGTAGCATCGCATATGGCTGTCGTTAAGGTAGTGGCTTCTGGTTTTAAAAATAAATGCATGGCACATCCCCCCCACCAGGCCACGGTGGAAAGAAGGGTGTGGGAGGTAGAAACCCCAAGAAAGGAAGTAGATGACAACATATGAAAAGCACACAAAACCCGAGCTGCATAACAACAGAACGGGGATAGGAAAAAAAGTATGGGGACCTAAAGCAGGCCGCGTAAGGGTTCTCTATATATTGAGGTGAGAAAACCGTTCTGATAAGGCTGAAATCAGCATTATCAGCGCCTCAGGGAGAAAATCCGTTCTAGGGGGAAAAAACGCCTCACTTCGCTTTTACGCAGTGCAAGCAATCCAAAGTGGGCTCCTAACGAGCTATTTAAAGGTAGGTGCGGCACTGAGCAATGCGTCCTCCCCTATCAGGCCTACGGAGCGGCCCCGGTGAGGCAAAGCTCAAACCAGCCCGGCCCCACCACCCGCGGCCATGCAGCTGACAGGAGCCCCGCTCCCGGCCTCCCCTCCGCTCCGCCGCCTCAGCGCCCCGGCGATGTCGGCGCTGCCCTCACGCACCCCAAAGCCCCAGCGAGAGCACCGGGTCGCCTGCCCCGCCGTCACCGCCTCCGTGCCCCGCTACAGACACCAGGACTCCCAGAGATACCCCGGCGCCCCCTCCCCCGCCGCAGGCCCCGGGGGGCGATGCCGCCGCAGCGCTCGGGCCCAGGGGGCGTAAGGAGGCGGAGCCGCAGTACTCACCGGCCGCGGGCAGCGCTCCGGCCCAGAGCGCGGCCAGGCACAGCATCGAGGCCAGCCAGAGCGCCCACCGCCCCATCCCGCTGGGCTCTGAGGGGCCGCGCCGAGCGCCCCCGACTCCGGCTCCGTCGCCCCGCCCGCCGCGCCGCTGCCACCAATCGGCTGCCGCGCTGACGGCCAACGACGGGCCGCTGGCAGCGGCACACGCAAGCCCGGGGAACGGCTGGCTCTACATGGCCCGCTCCCATTGGCCGGCGGGGGCTCGGCTCGCCCGTCACGCCCTCCCGTTAGCAAATAGCGCCGCACGTGTCTCAGCCAGAGCCGCTGCGCGAGCGCTGCCTTCCGAAACGGCCCCTTCCATTGGCTCCTGCGCCGTTCCTACAGCACCCACAGTGCCCTGCGAGAGCCGCGGCGCCGCCTGGGAGCGTGTACCTTCAGAGGCCCGCGGCGGCGCAGAGACTACGTCACCCATAACTCCCCGCGCCTAACTGCGCAGGCTGCCAACTTGGCGTCACTGCCTGCAGCCCCGCCCATTCCAGACCGCAGAATTCCTGGGAACTGCGTACGCTGCACTGAGTAGGAGTATGGGGAGCATCAGTAAATTAACTGTGTGTCTAAACCAGCACAGATGGAGTATGTGAAAGAGTTTAGTGCAACTTTATCTTCAGAAAGGCATCAGTTCTGGAGAGGGGTTGAGCGCTGAGGGACTCAACTGTTCGGTTCTCACAGGAATTGCATCTTTCTATGGGTTAATTATAAAGCAAATAAGGACGGGAACTATCAACCCAGCCTTTAGTGGACAAACATGGCTAGGTGGAAAATGCCACCGCCTCACAGGACTGTGCCGTTACACAATGCTGTGCTAAATTATAAAGTGGGTTTTTCCCACACGGTCACAATAGTGTCAAGCCACCTCAGCCTTACAGCGGTACACTTGGGATCTCTGCAGGGCGAGAGTGGCCACCAGCGGCTGCCGTTCTCCCGTGGGACACAGTGGCAGAAGCTGTGGCAAGTGCAGTCCCAGCCAGGGCTGGCTGAGGGATCTTCTGCTTGCTGGGGCAGGGTCTGCAGGCAAGGGAATGCCTGCACTGCTCCAGCCAGGAGGTGTCTAAATAGCATGTAAGCGCCTCGGATAGAACTAACGAGTGGTTCTAAGTAGGAGAATACTGAAGTACCAGTCAGGTTTTTTTTCTAGCTACAGTACAGCTAAACAGCACACACGGCTAAACAGTTTGACAGGACGAAGCTGCACGGGTGTGGGAGTGCCGTTTCGGAACTGGTCTCCAGGGGTTTCACCAGAGCGCTTCTCTGCGCTCGGATCAGCCCTAAGTTTAACCTGTATGTTGGTAAATGGAAAAGCAGAAATCCACGTGCCTGTGAATGCCACCCCTGGGGCGGAGGAGGGGAGTCCGCCCCGTTTGGGGAGCGGCGTGAGCCCCTTGCGCGGGCGATGGCAGCGCTCAGGGAGCGGGATGGGTCAGCCTGGCACGCAGCACGAGGGGCCGTGAGCTGACCCGAAGCCTCGGCCGTGCCGCAGGAGATGGCTCTGGCCTGCCCAGAGGGCATGAGGGCAGGGCTGGGTGGGGCAGGCTTGGGTAGCCATGGCGGGGGCTACAGGGGTGGCTTCTGTGAGAAGCTGCCAGCAGCCTTCCCCTTGTCTGACAGAGCCAATGCCAGCCAGCTCCGAGACGGACCTGTCACTGGCCGAGGCCGAGCCCGTCATTGACACCTCTAGGGACGGAGGAAAAGTTACTGCACAGTGGCAATGGCTGTGGGACAGAATATGTGAGAGAAAGAGCTCTGCAGGCACCAATGTCAGCAGAGGAGAGGAAGATGTGCTTCAGGTGTGGGAGGTGAGATTCCCCTGCAGTCCATGGAGAGCGGTGAAGACCGTGGTGAGGCAGCTGTGTCCCTGCAGCCCTTGGAGGTTGATGGAGGAGCAGAGATGCCACGCCGGAGCAGGCGATGCCTGGAGGAGTCTGTGACCCCGTGGGAAGCCCACGCTGGAGCAGGCTCCTGGCAGGGCCTGTGGCCCACTGGGGAGAGGAGCCCACACTGGAGCGGGTTTTCTGGTAGGACTTGTGACCCTGTAGAGGACCCACATTGGAGCAGGCTGTGCCTGAAGGACTGACTGTACTCTGTGGGAGGTACCCACACTGGGGCAGTTTGTGAAGAATTGCAGCTTCTGGGAAGGAGTCACGTTTAAGAAGTTTGTGGAAGAGTGTCTCTCACGTGACATGCTGGAGCAGCAGTAGTGTGAGGAGTTCTTCCCGTGAGGAGGATGGAACAGCAGAAATGATGAGTGATGAACTCACTATAATCACCTTTCCCTGTCCTGCTGCACCTCTAGGAGGGAAAGGTAGGGAATTTGCAAGTAAAGCCTGGGAAGAAGGATGGGGTTGGGGGGGAATGTGTCTTTAAGATTTCGTTTTATTTCACATTGCCCTACTCTGATTTGATTCATAATTAATTCTCTCAAGTCAAGTGTGTTTTGCCCTGACAGTCTGACAATAATTGGTGAGTGATCTCTCTATGTCCTCATCTTGACCCTCAGCCCCTTCTTTATATTTTTCTCTCCTCTGCCCAGCTGAGGAGGGGAGTGATAGAATGGCTTTGGTGGTCACCTGGTGATGAGCCAGGGTCAACCCATCACAGCTGCCCAGAGCTCTTATGGTCCTCCCAGCCCATGAGTTGTTCAAGATTTCATTGAACAAATCTCTCCTCAACTTGACCCTACCAGCCTTCCTGCAAGCAGGGGTTGAACTAGATGACCTCTGGAGATCACTTCTAACCAAATTTATTCTACAACAAAAGCTCTGTGTGTGGGGGTAAGAGAACTGAAGGAACAAGAGAAAAAAATATAATGGGGGAAACAGATTTTGTTTTCTGAATTAATTAATAACATTCCAAACAAAAAAATTAGATAATGTTGCAGACTGAGTTAGTTCTGATTAATTTCGTATATGCTGTACTCTAAGGGCACGGTAAATTTATTACTGTGGTTCCATCTATGTGTGCAGCAGCCATGAAATTCCCATTAATTTTCTTAACCCGTTTTGCGTTTTTTTTCTCTAAAGTGTTGAATGGAAATTTAGATATTTTTGCAGTGTTCTTCCTCTCTATTCTATGCCAAAATGTTGTGGTCTTTTATGCAGCAATCCAAGTGACCAGACAAATGGTAAGGGCTTAAATTGCATCCTTGGTGTTTTAGGTACTCGTAGGTATGTTTTCTCAAACTATTATCTGATCTAAATTTTCAAGAGATTTTTTAATTTGACCTGTTCAGTGCTGCCTAGCTTTTCTGGCATTATGCAATACTAGATTTTTTCTAGCTAGGAGAATGGAAGCATGGGAGTTAAGTTTGGAGTAGTTTAGTGATATGCATTTTTTATGAATATTTCTCATACCCTTTTTCTTGTCTTCTGTCTCTGTAGTTTGATCATACAACTATCTATGTTGTACCAACATTACTTTTTACTTTGATTGTAAAAGCTTTCTTGTATTTTTTTAAATGAAAAACTGCACGGGTGGGAGATGTATGAAGCTTGGTAGATTTTGAAGAGCAATTTCTCTAGAGATGTCCTTGCAGAATGTTCTCATAAAGTTTTTTCATCTTGCTTTAGAAAAAATTAAAAGGAGAAAGCTTCAGATGTCTGTCAGGGAAGATTTCTGTCCTAAAAATACATTGGCTTTGTGACAGATATTTCTGACAAAAAGATATGTTAATTCTTTATTTTTTAAATTAGTGTACAAAATGTATAGTTTTAGGCACACTAATTTTCATAGCTTTTTAATTGTTTTTTTACAACTTTATTTTAGTATGTGTCTTTAAAGCTTTTGGATGCTAATTTCAGAGAAAATAATTACAAGAAGAATAATACTCCTATATTTTCAGTGTTCATGGCAGTTGGAGGGGTTATGATTCTAGCAAGGCCTATATGCAAACTAAGAGACACAATGCAGGTGTTATTTAAGCAAGCTAAGGGAGAAAAGGTGAAAATTGCCATGGTTAATATCACCTGGTTTGTAAAATCAAGTGCCCAGTAACAGGGAGTGAGGGAGAGAGAAGGCAGTGATGGAGAGGGGAGAGAAGACTCTTCCAGTGTATGTTAGAAAAGAAGTTGTTGGCAAGGCTTTTGTGAAGACTCCAGTCAAGATGAACAAAGATGTAGCTTAAAGAGCTGTCACCCAGTCTAGACCAGTGACAAATTGTAGAGGTTAGGCTACACTGTGAGCTACCAGCATTCACATAAACAGAGGTGCAGATAGCCCAGACCTGTTTCTCCTCTCCAAATGGTTAGGGTTGAAGCTCATTAGTGAAAACATCAGCCCTTGCTTTCTAGCTTCCCAAATACACCAGCATTAACAAATCTCTCTAGTGTGGGCTCTAATATCCATGCCTAGACTCATGGCCCTCACCCATTATGTGGGACTTCCCCTGCTTACCAGGAGAGTCCAGCTTGATCTTCAGCAGCAGAACAGATGCACACACTCATGCTCTGTTCTCACAAGCACACTTTCTCATGCATCCCTCAGATTAGCTCTCCCACTGGGTGGTGATCCCATGTTCATGCACTCACACTGTGTCCCTTACGTAGCTGCTGACTCAGAGCTGGAGTCTTTCCAGATACAGATGTTCTGCTTCATGGCTAGTCCCGCTTAAGGTTGGCTAGCAAAGTATATGTATGTGTACATGTGAATGTGCATGCACACATGTGTATGCACAACTAAAATTCCCTAGGGAAATATAAACATTCTGGTGTCTCCAACTGCTGGCCCTTAAACATATGGGCCCTGTGAGCCTGCTCCAGTTGCTGGCATTTAGACCCCACCAACACACACCCTGTTCCCAATGGCGAATGATCCCTTCCCCTGTTGCTGGCACTCAGATCTTAGCTGCATTCTACTCTGGCTCTACAACCTGGTGAACCTGTGTGTGTTCTCCAGCTGCTGGCAATTGGACATTGTAGCACTCATGTAGGACAGAGTGAGATTAAAAAGGCAAAGTCAGTAATAGAATTTATTAAGAAGAAAGGACACACTGTGTTGATCTTGTGTTTATCATGTGTTGATCACATGTTGATCATGTGGCTCAGACAAGTATCCTATATTTTTCCTCTACTATCCACCTATATCTCTACCTTTTCTTACTTTTTTTACTTCCCATAAAGAATCTATAATTTTTACAAAACCTCCACAAGTTCTTTTAACTTTTCCATGGTTTTGGTACACTCTCACAAAGACTTTCAAATATGCCATCATACTCACGAAGTCTTGATTTCTACTCTGTTCCCTCCCTCCCCCTTGCCCCTGCCTATGTCTGAGTAGTTCCTTTTCACAGCCCATCAATCAGTGACTGAAGAGTTCTGGTCTTTGTCTACCTTATTACCTGCTCATTAATGTTTGTGTGTCTGTTTGCTTTATTGCTTTCCTTGTTACTTCTATTACACTGAATGGTCCTTAACTGGAGAGCTTAATGAACCAGATGCTCTTACAGTCTATGTACTCTTAGAGTGGCATAGAGGAAAAATACTCTTGTTTATTTAAGATCCTGGAATCATGCTGCTTTTTGATTGGTTCTGGTTTTACCTCTGTTACTGAATTACTGCTATCACTTGCTTTTTTTCTGTTCATTTTCTCAAGGGAAGAGCTCCAGTTATCTTCAGTGAGATTTCCTACAGGATTTAATGAAACCTGAATATTACGTGCTTACCACAATTGTAATGTTAGGAATCCCAGAGGCATGAGTAAATTGCTTGTATATATTTCTTATGGGTACACATTGTGCTGAGAACACGATCTCACTGCCTAGTGTGGGAACCCTCCAGCAAGAACAGTTGGTGTGTTTGCACTAAAAAATGTTACCCAGCTGTCTGTGTGCTCAATGTCTTGTCTTTAGATGACAATGAATAGCAAACACAAATGAGTTTGCAGGTGTTACAGCATAACAAATGCAAGCCTACTCTGGAGATAAAGTATAGTGACATCAGGCTGACCTGTGTACAAGTCTGGTGAAAACGTAGTATTTGTAATTTAAAAAACATTTAAATTATTGTTTTAAGGCTGTGTAAAATCTGTAGAATTGTATTCTAGTCCCTAATTTTCAGAAACTGGACAAAATGAAGAAAAGAAGAAGCAGTCTAACTGTTAAATGTCTATAATTGGAAATTGCAAATAATGGTCTGTTCCCTTTCTGTACTGCTGAACAGAATCACAGAATTGTTAGGGTTGGACGGGACCTCTGGAGTTCATCTAGCCCAACCCACCTGCCAAGGCAGGGTGACCTAGGACACGTGACACAGGAACTTGTCCAAGTGGGTTTTGAATGTCTCCAGAGAGGGAGACTTGGCAACCTCCCTGGGCAGCCTGTGCCAGTGCTCTGCCACACTCATTGTAAAGTTCTTCCTCATGTTTAGGTGGAACTTCTTGTGTTTCAGTTTATGACCACTGCTTCTTGTCCTGTCGCTGGGCATCAATGAAAAGACTCTGGCACCATCCTCTTGACAGCCATGTTTGAGATATTTACATGCATTACTGAGATCCCCTCTCAGTCTTCTCCAGACTAAACCGGCCCAGCTCCAGACTCATCATCTTTGTAGCCCTTTGTTGGACTCTCTCCAGTGACCCTTGTCTTTCTTGTACTGAGGAGCTCAGAGCTGGACATGGCACTCTGGATGTGGTCTCACCAGGGCTGACTAGAGGGGGAGGATCACCTCACTTCACCTGCTGGCCACTCTTCCTGAAGCACCCCAGGATATCATTGGCCCTTCTGGCTGCAAGGGCACAGCCAGCTCATGGTCAGCTTGTCATCCAGCAGGACTCCCACATTCTTTCTGGAAGAGCTGCTGTCTAGTATGACAGCCCCCAGATTGTGCTGGTGTTTGGGGTTCTTCTCCCCAGGTGCAGGACCATGCACTTTCCCTTGTTGAACCTCATTAGGTTTCTTTCCACCAAATTCTCCAGCCTATTAAGGTCCCACTGAATGGCAGCACAGCTGTCAGGTGGATCAGCCACTCCCCCCAGTTTTGAATCAGCAAACTTGCTGAGGGTTCCCTTTGTCCAGGCTATTGATAAACAAGTTGAAACATGTACATACATGTGAATTTTGGAGTGTTAGTGTGTTTTTCACATGATTTCCAGAGAAGTGTCTTATGAGTTGCAGTGCAGATGAAATTAAAACTAATGTTGCCTGCAAGCTAAAATTTTCATATATGTTGCACTTCAGTTGCAGTTATGGATTTAGCAGTGTCAGTTATTTTAGTGGCAATTTCTAGAGTAGCCTGAATTACTTAAAAGTAAGAAAATCTCAACGGGGCTGAAAGCTTTCAAGGGAAAATAGGACAAGATAACAAGTACAGCGTGGAAATGGGTTCAAGGGTAAGTGGGACCTGGTTTTGATGTTTTTCTTCCTAGCTTGTGATCTCTTTTCTTGAAACTTTTTGTGCTGACTGCAGGCTCAAGACCAAAGCCAGAGTTCTGCTCAGTGATCAGGCAAGGAGCAGGATATTTATTATGAGAATAGAGCTGACTATTATGAGTTGGGAAACATCTCTAGAGCTGTAATTCTGGGAGGTACACAATGCCAAATGAAGAAAAGTGCATCTCTGAAAACATCATATTTTGCTATATTAACTGTTCCCTAGCTTTCTGTGAACTCTCAGGTATCTAATTTGTATTTACAGTACACCAACAATGTTATTTCTTGGGCTTTTTCAGAGTTAGCTCTTAAATATGGGTAGTTACTATTTTTAATGGTTTGCTTTGAAAATTCAGGTGGAAGAACAGAAAACAATCACAAGTTTTAAATTATCAATCATAAATAAACAATCTTGGCATTCATGCAGAGTGTAATTTATTCAGAAAAGTAGTTCATCAAATACTTGTGAGTAATGAACATACTTGGTGGAATTTTGTTTTAGGTTATTTGGGAACAGAGAATGGTAGAAGTTATTAACTGTATATATTTAGAAATATGTATGTAGAAATAATTTACATGTAAAAAACCTAATACTTGATATTAGAGTATTCAAAATGGATCTCAGCCCATGCAAGATTCTTTGAAGCTAATCATCAGAGAACTAACATGGTGTATAAAAAATGGGACTAGTAGAAAGCTGTAGGCTCTGACAAGCCCCTGTCCTGGCAGGAAGCCCTTGTTAGATAAAGGAAACTGCACAATCTCCAGACTGGGGTCTGACAAGCCCCTGCCCTGGCAGGAAGGCCTGGAGATAAGGAGTTCACACAATCCCCCTGCAGGCCCCTCTTTGGGAAAGAGAGAATCTTTGGTTACGGCGAGAAAAGACAGACCCATGATCCTCTAGGAAACTCTATGTAAAATACCCTAATACCCACTGGTTTCTCACCCTTGCACACCCACCTCTGTGCCCCCATAAAAGACCCCTCTGCCCCGAGTCGGGAGGATCCGTCTCTGGTCCCCCCTTCGCGGAAGATGGAAGAATAAAGCGACTTCTGCAGAACCACCAGCAGGACCTCTCCTCTCTCTATCCGGGCCTGGCCCTGGGGGTTTGCCTTGCAGAGCAGAGCTGAAATCACTGCTGAATCACTAAGAGCTGATGGCTGCTGAGCCAGGCATCTCTGCAGGCAGCCCTGGCCGAGGGCTGAGAGAAGCCACGGCCCCCTGGCAGACGGTTCCTCACGGGATCACCTCTGCGGGTCAGCCACAGCTTCTTGGGTCTGAGTCTCAGACCCAGCCAGCACTGGCCAGGAGAACCCCCAGCCTTACTTTAGAAAGCCAGGACTGAAGTATGTGAGTTGGGCTCTGTTCCTTAGAAATGGAACAGCACCTTGCCACCAAATGATATTGTCACACTGATTCACAGTTTCCAGTTCTATCAGTTTCATTTTTCTCATGTCAGGCCCTTGATGAACTAACAATGGTCTAGTGATCAAATATCTAGAGAGAGAATAATGGGAAAGTATCAAACCTATTTGATTTTGAAAAGATTTGCTTTGGTGAGAAAGCTGTTTCCTCTACTGGTTTAGCTGCTTCTGTTTATGGTATAACTGTAGTTAAAAGTGTAAGCTGCAAAGTGAGATGGTCTTGTATGCAGTGTGTGAATGAATGAGAGTTGAGTTTATACTGCATTTGACATTCATAAACTCATGTAATCTAATACAGGTCTAAGTGGCTTCATTTTCACTGCATGCTGTTCCTATGCTTGAGAGTCAATTTAACATACTTCTTAACCAAAAAAGTCTCATGGGAGAGAAGCAGAAGGTTCAAGGACAAAAGATAAATCAGTAATTGAACAGGGAGATGAGTAAAGGAAGCAGCAAGGAAAATGGGAACAACAATTACATGTTTTTGGGAAGAAAATGTCCTTGAGGAATTATTGCAAGAGCTGGAACAATGTGGAGGGAGATCACTGTAAAAAGCTCTTAGAGGAGGGACTGCCCAGATGTTCCCATGTGCGTATTTGTTGTGTTGGTGGGGAAGATAAAATTTACAGATACTTTAGCTTTACCGAAGCTTTGGCTTTCCCCTTCTCAGCAAGTGTGCCAGCCACTCTTGTGCCACTCACAAACTGCCACAACAAATGTATTGCATTTTTTGCCTGTAGCCCTACAACAGTCTTTGAATTTTCTTTGATAGTTCTGTGAATACATCAGTTTTGTGATCAATAATACTAAGACAGATTGAACATTCAGAATTCCTAGGAAAATATTAGAATAAAAAAGGGAGTGTATGTCCAAATAATTGCACTGTTCTGTTCATTGTATCTCAAAAATGGCATAAGAGAAGTTAATAGAAGATCTGAGGCTCTGAGGATGTTCAGAAAAATGGACTACCTTCGATGTGAGAGGAAACTAAATGGACTGGTTCTTTTTTCCTTTGAAAAGACGCAATTGAAAAAAAAAAACCCAACTTGTTAAATGTTTATGAAATCAGAAGTCGTATGGGGAAGATGGAGAATTACCATTTCATACAATCACAGAATGATAGAATGGCTTGAATTGGAAGGGTCCTTAAAGATCATCTACTTCCAACCCTCCTGCCATGGACAGGTGTGTCACCCAATAGACCAGGTTGCTTAGAGCTCTGTCTAACCTGGCCTTAAACACCTGTGGGGCATCCACAACTGCTGTGGGCAACCTGTTTCAGCGCCTCACCATACTCACAGCAAAGAATTTCTTCCATAGATCTAATCTAAATGTACTTACTCAGTTTGAAACCCTTGTCCTTTGTCCTGTCACTACATGCCCTTGTAAAAAGTCCCTCTCCATCTTTCTTGTAGGCTCCCTTCAGGTACTGGCAGGCTGCACTTAGGTCACCCTGAAGCCTTATCTTTTCCAGGCTGAACAATCCCAGTTCTCTTAGCCTTTCCTCATAGGAGAGATGCTTCATCCCTCTAATCAATTTGTTGGTCCTCTGGATTTGTTCCAACAGGTCTGTGTCCTTCCTGTGCTGAGACCTCAGAGCAGATGGGAACTCACCAGAACAGAGTCCCCTCCCTCTCCCTGCTGCCCACACTGCTTTGGATGCAGTCCAGGACATGTTTGGCTCTCCAGGTGGCACGGGCACTTTGCTGGCTCATGTCCAGCCTCTCACCCACCAACACCCCCAAGTCCTTCTTGGCAGGGCTGCTCTCAATCTGTTCATCCCCAGCCTGTGTTGATGCCAGGGGTTGCCCTGACCCAGGTACAGCACCTTGTGCTTGGTCTTGCTAAACTGCATGAGATTCCCATGGATCCATTTCTCAAGCTTGTCCAGGTCCCACTGGATGCCATCCTGTCCTACAGGTGTGTTGCCACATCACTCAGCTCAGTGTCATACTGTTTATATGTACTGGACTTGCACTAGTGTCTGAATAAGGTAAATAATACACAGATGCTTTTGACTGTTGGAGATTCACAGCAGCATCACCTACCAAGCAAATGGTTGACACCATTAATGAATATATGTTTCTAGTCCATTTTAATGGGCTGTAATTTCTGCAAAACACATATTACTTTGGACCGAGACACAGAATCAGGCTCATTTTGTGTATTCAATGTGTTCTGAGGAGACAAATTCAAGCCATGGGATGACATGTAACTGTGTCAGTAAAACACTGTGTTTGGCTTAATAAGCATGGCCTTTAGTAAGGTCATTCTACTATGGTAACAGCTCTCTGCTCCTAAGTAACTCATATTTCTGTTTTTCAAAAACAGAGTTAGGTGCTATTTCTGTAAAAATGGCAGGGAAATAAATTGGAATTAATTTTGGTTATTGCAATGTGTCTCATAAATTTTGTACCTTGTTAAAGGACACACGGGTGTCACAGATGGCTTCAGAGTTCTGGCACTTGGGTTAAGGTATTGCCAGTCAGATGTGATTTAAGGCCGGTTATTCATATACTGCTCCAGGAGTCTGAGTTTTCGAATGGATTGACTAGGGCAAGCATCCATCAGTTCATGCCATGGAAGGACAGATGATTCTGACATTGGGAAGGAGTACAAGCTGCACTTCAGCTTTTTTTTTTTCCTCTGGTGTGATTGTGAGTTTTATATGTTTGGCATATCAGTCTTTTTTGACTCCATAACATTCCTGCAGGACACTGGTGACCAGCTTACTTCTCCTGTGATCTCCAGTTTTGTCTGCTTAGCTGGTCTGTAAGCCATAGCATACAAACAGTTTTGATGGAGCTCTTTTCATGTTGCAAACTTCAGTACCCTCGGCTCTAAACTGACTAGATTAGAGATCAAACTATCCATTGGTTGTGCAGGAGGAGTTCAGGCTTAAGAATAATTTTGACTTGAGCAGAAAGCTGTCTGTCTGTACTGCTGCTGCTGCCATACATGTCACATTTGGATTAGCAACTGGGCATTGTTCCTCATCAGTGCCTGTTCTAAACACTGAAGTAAAATCTTAACAATTTAAGAAAAAGTGCTTGCGATGTAAACTAGATTTGTCCTGAATGTGTGGGGGTCCTCTCTACTGTGGAGTTTCCTGCTGGGTACTGACTCAGATACCTCAAAGCTTCTGAAAGCTGTGACAGCTGGACGCTGCAAGCAGGATTTTAAGGTTGTTGAGATACATATAGGTTATGAGATGTATGCATATCTACGTGTTCCATAGATACGCGTGCCCACCGTGTGTGCGTTGGTGACCTCTGCCAGCAGCGCGGGTTCCCCCGCCCGCGGTGCCTGCGGAAGCCGCCAGGTGTCGCTGCGGCGCCAGCGCGGGGGCGCGTGCGGCTGCCCGGGGCGCGGTGCGGGATCGGGGCTTGCCGGGCAGGGAGCAATAAAGGCTCCTGCGGCTGCTCTGAGCCTTCCCGCCGCCGATTGCGCTCACAAGTGGGGCTGAAGTCACCTTCCACGCTGCTGCTGTTCCAAGGGACGGAGCGCCGCGCACTGCGGCGGGGGCACTGCTACTCACAGTCCCAGGGGACGCGGTGCCCAGGGGCACCAACTGACACACAGGAAACTCCATCCTAAACGTGAGGAAAAGGTCCTTCGCTGTGAGGTGACTGAGCACTGTGACAGGCTACTCAGAGAGGCTGGGGAATCCATTCAAAAGCCGCTTGGATGCGATCCTGGCAGCCTGCTTTGGGTGAACCTGCTTTAGCAAAGGGGTTGGACGACATGGTCTCCAAAGATCCATTTCAACCCCATTCTGTCATTCTGTAAAAATAACAGGCCAAGTTCTTCTGGTTCAGAGTCCACATTTTGAGAAGTCTTGCTTTAATCTCTCAAGACTTACATAGCTCAACTGTGAAATGGTATTAGTTATGCATCCCTTCTCTACTGAACAAGAACTTGCTTGTGGAGTATTCTAAGTATTTTAATAATAAAGCTATTTAAATCTCTAGGTAAACATCACAAAGAAAGCAAATGCAAGGCAAGATTGACTTCAATACGTTAATAGCATGTAGCATCATTGTGCGTAATCTGCCTCACCAAGTTGTAGAATAATAGCTGATTTCTTCATCATGAAAACAAATGTTTGGAGACTTAGACATTTTAATCTCTAAACATATTTGAAGTATGTGTATCCAAACACAAGAGGAACAATTTATGTTTATATCCTTTTTCTTTACTTTTGTGTTTTCTAGCTTGTGGGTATTATTATTATTATTATTTTTAATGTTTTTGTTTGTTGTTTTATCTAAATGGGACTGACTTCTTCAGGTAACTTTTTTTTTTTCACTTTTGAATTTTAGGCAATTTATAACTCAAAAAAATTCATTTTGAAAAAGCACTATTTTCTGATATGAGATGGAAAATGAATGGTGTAATTTTTATATAACATATTCCAGATTACCTGTTGCTAAGTCTTGCTGTCTGGTTTAGAACTGCTCTTTCAGTATTAATGGAGATGTAGCTGAAGCTTGATGTTACAGGTGCATCCAATTCCAGTTTTGTAATGATTAGTGTTTGTTTTTGTCCCAAATTTTATGTCTTTGTTTCTTTTTGTTTATTGACTGCTGAAGTGAAGCAGCATATTGTGAGGACAGAAATAGATCAGCATTTAATGTATACTTGTACTTACTTAATGTATACTTTTCTACTATACTGTAGAAAAGATTGGCAAAAGATATGGAGGCGTTAAAGAAACTGAATAAAGTTAGTATCAAAATAGCACTGTTATTTTATATGTATTTTCTAGGGTATTTTATTCTGTGGAACAGTAAGGCAGAGATACTGGTATCTTCTTAATGACTCAGGAGGAGGAGCAGTTCAAAGATCAGGGTTTCTTTGTGCATGAGTATTACAATCATGTATTTCAAATAAAGCAAAATGGGATTGGGGACAGCCCTAGATATTTAAGGCTGTATGGTTAAGTGGCTGCAACTGCTGCTTTGCGGACGTGTCCTACACCTTTCTGGTTGTAATGGACTAGTGTTGCAGTGCTAGGTTTAGTTTAGCAAGCCGCAGCCTTCCCTGAGAGCTCAGCGGAGCTGCCTTGGGCACTGCGACTATTGTTGCCCTCCCGCAGTCCGTTTCGGACGGCTCCGCAGTTTTGCTCCGGTAGCTGTCAGCTCTATGCACAGTGACAGCAAAGGACGTGAGAAGGGTCTCTCCGTGAGGGGTTCCGAGGACTTTTAATGTTACATGTTAGCCTGCCGACCCCCAGAGACAGAGAGACTCTGTGATCCGGGCGCAGGGGGTTTTGTTAGGAGCTCAGGGGCAGAACATGGGTGGGGTTGGGGTGCAGGAACCAACAGGGAGAGCCCGAGGGAGTGGCCAGGGCTAGGGACAGGGGAAAGCGGGGGTCGCAATATGGGATCGGAAAAGCAGTGGGTAAAGAGTTCACCACAGACTAGAGCCATTTGAGTTTGTTTCCTCTACCATGCTGAAAGTTTGTGACTGAAAAGTAGTGTAGCCTGCTGACTCCTTGCTTTAAACTCAAATTTCTCCAAAGTTCATGGAGAAATAATTAGGCTCCAGGATTTGTTAATGAACTGGGCCTTGGCTTCATGCTTGGACTGAGAGTGGCTTTTCTTCTGTGATGTCGCTAACTATATGCATAACACATGCACAGCAGCTATATTCCAGGGGTCAGCATTATGAGCTAATGGGGAACTTCTTTAGATCAGAAGTCTCTAGCCCTCCTGTCAATCAGACCTGCAGACCACAAAGCTTTTAGGTTTATAATCAGACACTAGTCAAACTACTGAACGGATACCCATTTCTTCCTAATGATATCCATGGTCTCATCATATCAACCACGATTCCCCAAAATTAATTCCTGTAATTCTTACCTTAGTCAGTGCATAGGTTCCCGAAAATTGTCTTGACATTCAAAGATCCTGCATTCCTTCAGTTCTCAATGTGGATATAGTAATTTGAATATAGGAGACCTAATTTAAAAATGTCAGCTATGTCAATTACTCCATCTGTAAAATTAGAAATATTAATTAGGTTAAAATTAGTTCATTTGAAAGAGACTTGTAATCCTTGAGTAATCTCTTGGAAATATAATTATTCTAAAACCTCTCATGCATTAAAAATCTCTTTATAGTGTAGGAAAGTAGGTGTTGCAGTCAAACAGTTTTCTCCCTTCTTGGTAATGTGTTTATTTGTACTTTTGAATAAGAAAGAAATAAATAACAGTTATTTTGACTCTGTTTATGTGAATTACAAGTAATTGTACAATTTCTATTAGGACTGCTAAAAATCTTAGTTTAAAATGAAATTAGTGAGACAGGTTTTCCAGGACAGAAGGCATCATGTTAGAAAGCACTGTGATTAACATTGTGCCAATGAAATCATGTGCCTTAGAGGTTTAGTAATGGGCTTAATCCTACAAGAACTTAATTATTTTGATGTTCTGAAGAAAACTTTGAACTCTGTGAATTCTTATGTGATGTAAATAGTCTCCCAGAAATGCATGGCATCACTTGTACCTAAAACCAAAGTGTGGTGAATGCTTTACTGGGTCAGATTTTATGAAAAGAAGCCCATTATAAGGAAAATTTTTATTCGACCAGAAGCAAATATGGAGTACAGTGCTCTCTGATTTTTTCCCCCCCCTAGGTCAGGGGATACCTGGTGTCTAATAACTGATAACCTTCTGAGTTAGCCCAATCCTTCTTGAACTCTTCCAGATATCTTTTTTTAATCTTCTACTACTTGATGTACATTTTATCTCATATATTCTCAAGTGCCAAATTACAGCAAGTATTGTTTTTCCTGTTTCAGCACCTAGGATTTGAATAATGTTTAAACCTTGTTTTTTATTTTGTACTTTTAGTTTTGTATGTCTTACAGAAAGCAGAGAAGTATGACATTAGGAAGCAGTATGTTCAATTTTAGTAAGGAATATTGTGCCTAACACCGACCTTTAATATATGCAAAATTGTATTATCCCAAAGAAACACAGTCTTCATGGAAAATGGATGTATTTCCATTGAGATTCATTGGGGGAAAAAACCCATTCCTTTTCCATCAGCTTTCTAAAATCCCAGAGCATAACTCCAAATGATTTTATTTTTTGAAGCATAAGTACTTCAGCAGCTGCAGCTTCATATGAATAAACAGAGTATGCATGTGAACTACAGTGAATGTATATAAAATTACCTGCCTAATACATGATATCACCATGCCATAATTCTGGGAGCTGTATGAGGTCTGTGTTCAAGTTACATTTAGAAAAGTATCTGTATGATTCTCTTGCACTTACACTTGCCTTCTGAAAAGATAAATCTCAGATTTACAAAGAAATGTTTTATGTGTGTTCTGGTTAAGCTTTTATGAGATGCTATATCAGCAAACAAGAAATTGAATTTCAAAGGATAGAGGAAAGGGACACAGCAGATATAACAAAAAGGACTAATTCTACCTGTCTTGTCTCTCAGACTGTCTACTAAATTCTCTTTTTCTCTGTGTGCTTTAAAGCAAAGCTGCAGAAATAAATAAAAAAATTACTAACCTTGCAATAAAATTCTATGGTGACATGTCCTTCACATCCGTTGTGAAGTGTACAGAAAAAGCAGGGGTTTTTATGCTAAGTTTTGGGACAAATAACCTCAGACATGTGGATGCTGAGATGGAAGTTTCAGAAGTTTTAGTTCTGTATAAAGGAATTTAGCATATGCAGCTAAGCTGGAGCAATAGAAATGCCAGCTGACTTGCCTGAGCAGTCACACTGCTGTCACTCTGAATGCTGAATCCTTTAGCCAGCACTTGCATTGGTGTGGAGTAGAAAGAAATACTTGTCTGGATAAGTGCAAACAGCAAACATCTATAAAAATAGCTTGATCTTTGTGGATAGTTTGAATAGTGAAAGAGCTACATTTGGAGACTAAATTGTTTATTGTGAGTTGCTCTCCCAGCTTCTCTAGTAAATGATCTCATACATCAGTGTTCAGTGCTTTCTCAAATAAAACACCAGTCTGGCACTGTGCTGCCGCCTCACTTCCATTCACATGCTGCTACATTTACCACCAGCATGCATATTTCTCTCCGCAGAAGATATAAAAATGGGCAATGCTTGACGTTATTTTGCTTTCCTTTTCCGTCTCTTCGTTTGAGTCCAGCTGCCCATGGACACAGAGATCATACATTTTTCTTTTTAGTATAATCGCAAATGCCTTTTTGCCTTTCTTGGAAGAGTTGCAACAAGAAAATCACTTTTTCGACCCTCTTTTTTTTTTTCCTTTTAATAATCTTGGTCAAGGCAGTAGTTCATTTTGTTTTTGCTTTTTATCTGAAAAGACAGTTTAACAGGCTAATCATGAGACTGTGGGTAAAAATGTTTGAAGTAGTTTCTAATTTCTGAAAATGTAAGTGTGACATTGCTGAGGTCACCTGAAGCAATCACTCTGCACTACCATTGTCAAATCATGGAGGTATTACAGTTTGCAGAGATGAACAGCTGAACAGTCAGAAGACAAGTCTGGGCACAGATTGTGATCATATCATAGATCTAATATCCAAGCAAAGATTGTGATCATATCTTGGATTCGATAGTCCCATAGTGCTCATGGGCTGCAGAGGAGTAAGAGTTTACGGACATTTACACTCCTCAATTTGAACAGATGATGACAAACATGTAAAACCTGTATCAATTCTTCATGTAATCTGCTCAGTCTAGTCATCAGCAGATGTCTGAGTGTTTTGGGCACATGGGTTGGGCTCATACTAGATTGAAATAGTTCATTTATGTGTAATACTCTTGTCTGTGTATTGGCTTGAATGGAAATAAAGCATGCTTTATTTCACTGGGACTTTGGGACATATAGTTGAGAAAGAATGTGCTTTTAAGTGCTTTGTGAGGTAGGGGCCAATGAAAAATTTTTTAAAGGATTAGGAAGCAATTGACAATAAAAATAGCTCTGTTAATTTAAATCTTTTAATATATGCTTCTTATGCTGTGTTTCAAAACGCACTAGTAATGCACTAGTGAAAGTCTCAGAAATTAAGTGATTAAATTCTCAGAGAAGGATGCAGGAAAATTCATTAAAGTTACATGAACTGTAATTTGTCATGAGAATTAGACACTTTTTCCTTAATCTGTTCAGAATTTGTGATCTGTGGAGTACTGAATCCCAAGTAGATGGTGAAATGTGTTATTCTAGGGAATAGCCCCCCAAAGATGGGAGGAGAAGCTTTGTCCATTGGGGGATTTACAACTGCGTAGTGAAAACATTGGGGAGTTAAGCTTATTATTGTTCTTAGAGGATGGATTATTCTGTGATTCAGACACAAGGAATCTGGTCCTAAGGGGTCACAAAAGGGGATGGAGGGGAAATAATACAGTTTTTCTTTAATTTGTTTAAAAGTAGTTGAGTCATTTGAAAAAGCCTTCCCATTCTTCTTTTTAAGGCAGACCCTTGCTCACTGAAGATTGGACTTTGTTGAGGCAATCTAATTTCATATTTAGTCAGGATGTTTGACTGCATTGATAAGGGAATCAATAAAGGGTTCTCTTGTGTGAGTTGTTTGCATGGTAATCAGAAAAATTACCTTGGAGAAGCCTGGCATGTTCATATCCCCAGCTAGGGAACAAGAATGCTCTACCACTGGTTAGGGGGAAGAAAATGCTCATTGTAGAACATCAGTTTCCAAGTTTGAGACACTTGAAGGGCAATTCTTCTGGATTTTCTTGGGTCTTATTCTCTATTTTCATGAAGGATCACAAAGTTTGCTACTTTATCCCTTCTAATTTGTGAGGATATAGAAGTTTTATGGTGATACAGGTGTTGAGCTCAACTAAACCAGATCATGATACTTGATGAAAATGTCCAGCCTTTATAACAAGAACTAGAATAAACAAATAGAATTCAAGTCAGTTTTGGGTATTTTTCTGCCTTTGAGCTCACTAACTAGGAGCTAATTGCCTTTAATGTTTTGACTTTCCAGTTTTGTCCTGTGATTTTGTATAGGTCATTGATACTGTGGAACAGCATTTTCTTCTCCCATCCAGCCGCTGTTCCACTGTCTGGTGTGCCCTCTACAAAGTCAAAAAGGAATAATTTCTATCAGGATTATTTTGTCTGTCATCTTGATGGATGTCCCCAAACACTTGAAGCCCCGTGGGGAAGGGATTGTCAAATGCACAAACCCAAGGTAGGAATTAACTGTCCGTAAGACAATCCAGGTAGAGTTTGTAAACAGCCTACAGGATTAAATGTTGTTCACCATTTGAATAATTAGATGAATCCTTACAATGCCAACGTGCAAGATTAATTTACAGTGGGTTTCCAAATAGCTACTTGCTCTCTTGCTTTTTTTGGTAAGCTGTTTGTGTCTTCCTCTTTACCTGCTGGCATGCCAGGCCTGCACAAATTACTGATGTGTTCATCCTTGACTGCTTTGGAGCAATGCCACAAGGGGAAGAGTGCTTGCCTTTGAAGATTGATTCCTGTCTCTGACTGCTTGGTCCAAAAAACCAAAGCAGCATAACTACTTCAGGAAGATTTATGTCTTCCTGTGGCACCTAGTAGTCAGTTTGCAGTCAATCTATCTGCTAGGTGCCGACTTAATTTGAGAGAGTAGTGAAGTTTTATTTTCTAGTTGCTGGATATGAAAAACTGCCCAACTTATCTGAAGGTGCTTAGTGAGATTTCAGTTAAGGTGAATAACTCTCTATCAACTAGAGAGAGAAAATTGTGCAATAATAAGCAGTTAACCAGTCCCCCAAAAGATTTTTATGGCAGAATGTATTGAAGACATCTGCTAAACGGGACAGTGCCAGCCCCCGGGCCATATGCTTCATGTCCTTGGCATATGCACAACTAAGAACAACAGCACCGAACATATTGGGAGAGGTATGGACGCCATCTCCTCCCACTCCTCAGAGAAACAGAATTGAGTAAACTTTTGCTGCATAAAAAACTCTATTAGAAATTCAACAACCCTTAGGCAATGATCTAATCAAGAGAAGGAGTCAGAACACCTCCATGTCTGTCAAGCTCCAATGGTCACTTTTTAACAAACTACAGCTCAGAATCTACCTTTGTTTTCTGTTTGTGTTGGGAAAGGTTGGGGTTGCAGAGTTTTCTATCTCTCAGCTCCCTGTACACTGCTTTGAAACCATGAAATGGAGAGTGTGTGTCAGGGGTGTTGGTATCCAAGGTGAAATATTTTCTGGTTCTCTTAAAAGTGATTTATTTCAGCTGTGTTTCTCACAGATAACAGTTCTATTTTTACATTGTACAACAATTAATTCTTCTAGGTTTATCTATTTCCCTGTATCTTGTAAAAATAATAAAAAGTAGTTGCCTGCATTCAAAGTCAAGTGAAAAGAATTGACGCAGCAGTTCTCTAAATTTTGCTTGCAGTTTCATTTGATTTTTTTAATTGAAGTGTGTTTTCTTCCATGTACATTGTTACTTAAGACAATCTTACTGTTTTCTTCCCAGTTCTTTCAGTGTAAAACTGACATAAGGGCAATTTGTCTAACTTGATTTATACTGTGTCCCTGTGTTAAAGCAAGCCACAGGGGGTAAAGTGAATGCCAAAATCTAACAGTAGTAAGATGGCATTATTAAGGTATATTATGAAGGTGTATTATGATTAAGGTATATTATGAATCAATCTCTGCTTGATTGATGTAAATTGGGCTGAGTTAACTGTTGCTAAACTGAAAGCAAAATTATAAGTAGTTGTTGTAATGAGGTACCTCCACAAATAGTGATGCAGAACAGTTAGAAATATTCAGCAGCTGTTTGTGCTCTGTTTTTCGATTCTCTTATGGTAGGTAGAATACATTTATTCATTGTAGTCAAAGTACAATATGGGGAGTACTGCTAGAAGTAAGTGTGTTATGACCAGCAGTTCTGAAATCCTACTAGATACATAAATCTAGCATTTGTGTTCTGAGCCATTTATTAAATATTAAAGAGTGTTGGAGAGTGGACAAGCTCTGTAAGGATGCTGGAGTGCTATTGCAATAGAAATACTTAAGGGAGTCATAAGGAACTACCCACCACTCAAGAGAATAGTGACTTTCGTAGAAGTCTTGGCAGCAGAACAGAACAGTTTGGATCCATCTATAAAAGGTTAGAGATGAAGAACATATTATTGTCAGTCAAGATGGTTTTATGGAAACGTGTTCTGTCAAAAAAAACTGTCATCACTTGACAAGATCAGAGATTTGGCTGATAAAGAAAGCAGAATGAATATAGTGTACTTGAATTTCTCAAAGGCATTTGTCTTACCACTCTAACATATTGATGGGGAAAACCAATGAAACTTGGCTCTAAGAGGTTATGTATTAGATGGATTAAAATCTGGCTTCATGGCAGATCTGAAAAGTTGCTTTTGGGAAGAAAACAGGATGTCTGTTTCCTGAAAAGGTACCTCAGGAATCCTGTTTGCTTTATATTATTCAGCTTTTTAGCCCTGTTCTGAAATGTTATTGAAATTATTTACTAGCAAATAATATTGTAATTATCATGCTGCATTATTACAGTGTAATCTAAATTATTATAATCATCACATTTCTTACAGATAAATAAAACATTTAATGTGCAGGAGTAGAGAATACTGGATATACCTATTCCAAAAAACTCCTGAGAAGGAATAACTTAGAGTAATAATAATGAAAGTGAGTACCTATCAGGATACAGGTTTTTACTGAAGTGGTGTTCAAAAGGTTTCTGCTGTGAACATTGAGACTCTGCTGAAAATTGGAATAGCAGGTAAACAAACACATATAGTTTTACCTCTGCATGAAATACTGGTAAGAGTGCTACCTTCCTATGTCCAGTTTAGAAACTTCTATCCAAAACCAATGCAACAACATTGATGGAACTTCAGTGAAGGGCATAAAAATGATCCATGTGTGGAGATGGATTAAAGTACATAGATATATTTCACTTCTTTCTCTGGAGTATCAAAGTTGAGTTAATATATATAAGTAACTCCAGATGAGAACATGATGCCCAAGTGGGGGAAATTTTGAGTCTTCTTTGCAATAACACAATGAAATAGATGAGTTTACTCTAAAAAAGATGCAATATTTAAGTGAAGATTGTTTCAAGCAGTTCATTAGGGAATATGGTAGACTTGCCCTCGCTTCTGATGTTTTAACATTTTAAGATTTTCTTGCTAAAAGCATACTTAAATATAATTACTAGAATCTGTATTAAAATTGAAAGAAATCATATAAGATGAAGCTTGCAGGCATTAAAATCTGTGAAGACCTGTGGTATGCTGGGGCATGCTGGTTTGACTGAGTTTGTCAAGACCTTGTCTAATGAACATCCTAAATATCTCTAAGGAAGAGTGTGAGGTAAAATGTAAAGCCGTGATTTGAGGGGAAGAGGATGAAACTGAAGTAACAAGGAGATAAGAATTAGTGAGGTAGTAGGAAAAAACTAAACCCTCAAACTGGAGAAAAGGCTAAGAAGAAAAGACATGTTAGAGAATGAACCACTCGAAACAGATGTTACAGTCTTAGCATGTACATATTTCATGCCTTTTAGTTATACCTTACTTACTACTTTCACCTAGCCCTTTCCATTATGGAGAAGAATAAAATGCTTCATTTGGGATTGCCACTTTGATTGCCACATATGATCTATTGGTAATTTCAATAACTTCCCTTTTAATTTGATTCATGTGGGATAAAGGTAGTTCTTTGCATTTTTGCAGCGGGAATTCAGGACTTGTGTTTTTAGCCCTCTCCGTTTCTGAACTACATAATACATCTTTTGGAGATTTATGAGTTTCTGAGTGCTCTTTTTACAGTATCTGATAGCTAGTTTGATTCAAAGATTTTCCACTGTAGTCACAGCAAGAGCTGCATTTATTATCTATCAGTTCTTTTTTCTACTACTGAAATGAGAAGGGTATCAGATATTAAAAATTGATTAAAAATTTTGCAATCAAAGACAACCCTCTGGATACCACCCACTTTTTTTCTTCTTTTTTTTTTTCTCCAAGATTCTTTATAAGGTCTCAGGGTCACTACTTAAAAAAAAAAAAAAGAATAAAATTTTTCTTGGGAACTGCACTAGCTAATTAAAACTATGCTTACCCTGTTGAGGAAAGTCATACCAGTGACTACAGGAAAGCTTGAGGTGCAAGTATGTTTACTGGCAAGTATGTTTACTGGCATATGCAGAAGTGTATATACACAATTTTTCAGTGATGTGAAAAATGATATTTTGTATCAGTGGGGGTGAGGAGTGCAACCAGACACAAGAAAGGTTTGTCAGTTTTTGTATTTCATTTACCCTCAAGTCCTTCCAGTTACTATTTTTTCCTAACAAGTCTTTGTAACAGTGAAGTTGAGAGACAAGCTGAAAATCACATTCATATGCATGAAAGGCTTTTGAAGCAGACAATTTTTTTCAGAGTTAAACCATGAAGACTGTAACAGAAAAAGAAGAGAGCATTTTTCATCTCCTGAACTCCCATTGCTATGCTAAGGTTCTTTGTGCATTTGTAACCAGCTACATGCCAGCACCAGCTGCTCTGAAGGGAACTGGTGTGCCAGACTCTAATGAACATGTGGAAGGCATGTCTGATAGGCAAAACAGTGTGTCTCAGGGAAAAGAGGAGGATGTGGCTGGTGTACTTTGTCATTCACCTAAAATATTTTCTGAGAGGTGGAAGGCAGTGCCATAATCAGCCTCTTGAAAAAAACTGCAGTTACTGACGAAAACATCTGTGCAAGATCTTTTGTGAGCCTTTACCTGAGAGTTGTCCAGGTGTATGGCCTTACTGCTGTACCAGGGGCTCTTGCAGCCATTTCCTGCTGCAGTTAGTTTTTGGCTTGGTTTGCACCTGAGATCACAGAATCTTGGAAAAGTTGGTTGGAAGAGGTCTCTGAGCGTATTCTCACCCAACATCCCTCTGAGAGCAGGACTGTCGGCACAGTCCAGGTCAGCTAGGGTTTTGTTTGGAAGCAGCTTGGAGATTCCACCATCTTTCTGGATTATGTCTTCCAGTGCTACACTACCCTTCTGGTAAAGACTTTTTTCTTCATGTTCAGCATGATCTTCTCAAGCTACTAAAACCTGTGGCTTTTGTTCTTTGCCAAGTTTCTGAATTTAGTAAAATGTACTATTTGCTGTCTTTTCTGCAGCAAAATTTCCTTCCAGTGCAATATCACCTTCTAAGATGACTCTTTATGAGCATTAATGGGCAATTTAAGTCTCTGTAGTCCATTCCTTGTGCTGGCAAGACTTCTGAGTATGGCCACTTTTCATTTTTAAACAATACTGTAATATCTGTGGGCATCAATTTGGCAGAAGACACAACTAAAAGAAACAGCTGTAATACTCTTGCCACAATCAGAGCCCTTGCACTTCCACTGTAAATTTAGATCACTTTGCATTAGATATTCACTGAACTGGTTAAGATAACTTTAGACACTTTATCACTGTAGTGTTATTAAATAGTTGCATACTAATGTGTTCAGATGACTTGTAAGCCTCATGTAATCAGAGGCCAGTTGAGCCATCACAGTGGGTTAAAAGGAAAAGACAATTCTGTCTTGCTGGTTTTATCCATATTGAAGTTAATGAAGCATGTTTTAATCATGGTGGGGTATTATTAGATTATCAGGTCTGGGGCTGATGCTCTTTTTTTGGCCACAATACTACAATATTAAATGAGCCCAAGTATGTTTCTGATGTGCTTATTTGCTTGTTTTGTTTTGTTTCTGTTTTTACTTTTGTTTGTTTGTTTTTGTTTTGGGGATTTTTAAAATTTTGTTGTTTGCTTGTTGGCTTTTTTTTTTTTTTTTTTTTTTAAATCTGATTGTAGTGGGAGTTGTTTAGCCCTAAAATCTAGTTACATCCAAGATGACAGGAGTTTCAAAGAGACAGCTTATACAGGATTTCCAAACTAGTATTTCTGGTCTGGTGAGAATATAAGGATAATTTAGAAAGAAAAAACAGGATTAAATTTCTGTTTTAATTCAGTTTACATCCAGTTATAATTTTTTATTTACTTTGTGATACTTTCTGAGTGTAACACTTGGTCTGTGCTTGAAAAATACCACACGCTCGGTGGCTTTCAGTGACAAGAGGGAATGATGGGTGATGGAAAAGCTGAGCAGAAGGAGTTAGAAGTGTTTGTATGTGCTCCATCATGGGAGGTCCATGTGTTACGTTGGGATAGTACTAACAGTATTCCATCTTGCTTTGTACAACAGAAGCTTTGACTTACTGTGCATATTAATAAAAAGGGAAGAAAGTTAAATGCTCAATCTCCTTCACTGCTGCTAATTAATAAGCAGAATTGCTATAGGACAGATATTTATCTTTGGGTTGCACACCCGTGTCAAATCAGACTAATTTCCTTCAGAAATCTGTTGTATTGCTACAGTTTTTTTCATCATACTGCAGCTTTGTCTTTAATATTGTGCTTAGACAAATCAGACTAATATGACATTATCAGTCAGCTGTATGGTCCATATGTCAGCCCGGGCTTGCATACATGCAATGTGGAACACAATTAGCAGGCTGCTTCATGCCCAATAAATCCATTTCCAGAGCAAATAGTGCCTGTGCATTTTTCAAACCTTTTTAAGAGCACTCCCATACAGTGTTTGGGCTTCTCCCTTTCAATCACTGATGAACTGCTTCCCTAGCTTGTTTCAGAGCAGTGCTGGCAGGGTAAGGAGATGAAGTCTAATTTTTTCTTTTGATGTGCAAGAAGGGTTGACCATTTCAGATTGTTAAATATTCAAGGGCACTTTTCCAGGGAGTGGTTTGTAGCCCTGGTGTTTTCTCCAAAAAACTTCCTCTGTGATATCAAATTAATATAGCTTTTTCTTTTTGAACGTAATGAAATGTAATTAATATAGCTTTTTCTTTTTTGTACATAATGAAATGTAATTTAATGCTGTCTTTTGCAGTTGTGCTCAGAGATGGCTGGATTTCAATATTAACTGAACCACACACTGCTGCTTATATAAATTATAAAACATACTGAGATCTCTAGAGAAGGAGAATCATTAAAAAGAGGGACTGTTGTTGCTATTACTATTGTTACTAGAAGTAATTATTTCTTTTTATTTCTGGAAATTCTATACAGCTTTTTTTTCTATAGGAGCTCTCATTGTCTTGAAGCAGCCTTAGGAAATTTTTACATACAGTCTGAGACAGATTTTGTTACCAAAGTAAGCCCTCCTGCTGACAGAGTTCTGTGTTTAATTATTGGCAGAGCTGGGGAAGCACTTGGCTTGGATTGCCTGCTGTTGATCTTTTTCATGTAGCCTTATGTGAGATCTTGATAATTCTGAATTGCAGCTCAAAGGAAAGAGGACCACAGTGTATTTCAAGAATACTGCAAAGAATTTATTCTATTTGATTTGAAAACTTGGTTTGATAATCTTTTTTAGACATGTGTAAATGATGCAGTTCCTTTTAGCAGCAGGACTAAAATGATGATAATGTAGTTGGGCGTTCAGTGAGGTCAGTGAGGTACATATCTACACTGTTAAAAATGCATTTTGAAAGAAATGAAGGAATTGTTATACCAACAAATGGAGCACTGACTTACCTCTGGGGTTTTTTTTCCTGCATTTATGTGTTAAAGTTTTTAATTACTTATTGACTATACCCTTATTGTGATACTGCTTGCCTGGTTCTAACAGGAAGTGAATACAGCAGCAGACAGTTTTGTTGTGGTTTTTTTGGCAGATAGAATGTACTGATGCCCTACTGACACAAGTGGATTTTTGCTAACTTATAGATACAAGGGTTTGCTCACTCCTTCAGTTTCTTTGAGTTTGGTGTGTCCTCCTGTGCCCTATGCATTATAATCTTGCAAACAATTATTTAAATCAAGCCAGTCTGTGTCAAACCCTGTACATCTAAACGTGGATATTTACCTTAGACTAGTTTCCCTAGGTCCCCTAGTGGTAGCAATGGGTTCTTTCAGGAGGCAGCCAAGGACAATGTCATTTAAGCGGTAGCTATAAATGGTATTTTGAATGCTTGTATTTCTGTCTGTGTATGGTATGAGGTGATTAACCTTCTTATTTAGGCACCCAAAATTAGATGATATGAAACCTGCTTGCTTTTGGGATTTCTCCCCATGTTCTGCAGTGTCTGGATACATATAGGATGTTAATGATCCCATGTGCTGCAGCCCAGAGATGGTTTGCCTTTATGACAGAAATGTGCTGTTATTAAGCAGCAATAACTCTGGAGTGTCCCTTTAAGGTATCACAATGTTGTGTGACAACATCAGCTGTAGTCTTCTGGCACAGTCACCAAGCAGGTGTCAGATGCTCTTTTGCAACAGTCTCATGATAGGAGAATGGAGCTGTGCAGCCACTGGCCAGTAACAATGTAGTTTGACACTTAACTGATGAAGCTTTTCATATTGTGAAGCTTGCTTGTAATGTTACATTCCTTTGAATCCTTATTTATTCATCTTGTTTGCCTTGTGCAACAAGGCCATGACCCCAAATGAAGTCTGTGTTACAAGGAGTAAGAATGAAATACCGTACCTGTTATTTATACCTTCCTTTCATGTGAAGTACCTTAATTTCTGCAGAGAAGCATTTAATAGTCTGTTAAAATAGCTCTGAATTTGTGACATGACAAGAACACAAGAATAAAATACAACTACAGCAAGCTCCCTGGAAATTAATTTGGTTCCATTTCAAAAGCACTGCTGATGCCCAGGTGTGTGTGAGAGGAACATGTTATGTACAAACATGATCTATTTGTGATAGGGGGCAGCTTATAATGTCCAGAAGATGCATCCTGTATCAAGTGGTGGGAAGAGAAGTGCTTTCTGCTCTGTATGCATTATTAAAGATAATAACCATCTGGTGGGTGGAAAACTGGAAGAAACTTTACTTAGTGACTCTTTTCCTTTAGTACCTTCTCTTTATAAGAAATCTTAAAATTGAAATATTTGTAGTTAAATGAGCAGCATAAAATAGCTGGAAATTGTTTCAACTTGCTTGTAAGTGCCCAGTTAATTTCACAGTGGAATTATGGATGGTTTTCCAGTGCTTTTTATCACTAGCATACATTCCTATATTAAAAGTGAGGAACAGAAGACTTTACCTTGATATTACCTTTAGTCCCTGACTGAAGGATCTCAGAGCATGAAGTCTGTCTAGAGGTCTAAGGTGGGATGCCCTGTTCAAAGAATCACAGATACCAGAGACTGCAAATGGCTTAGGGACAGGGACACTTAAATCCAGAGAACTTGAAGGTTCATCCATGTGTTCATTAATTTTGCTGCAGAGACAGAAGCAGCTTTCATTGTCCTGGTACAGGCTGGGGGCTGACCTGCTGGAAAGAAGCTCTGTAGAGAAGGATCTGGGAGTCCTGGTGGACACCAAGCTGTCTGTGAGCCAGCAGTGTGCCCTTCCTTGTGGGCAAGAGGGCCAGTGGTATCCTGGGGTGCATCAGGAAGAGCACTGCCAGCAGGTCAAGGGAGGTGATCCTGCCCCTCTGCTCAGTGCTGGTGAGACCACACCTGGAGTGCTGTGTGCAGTTCTGGGCTCCTCAGTCCAAGAGAGACTTGGAGCTCCTGGAGTGGGTCCAGTGGAGGGCTACAAATATGATGAAGGGTCTGGAGCATCTCTTTCACAAGGAAAAGCTGAGGAAGCTGCGCCAGTTCAGCTTTGAGAACAGATGACTGAGAGGGGACCTTATCAATGTCTGCAAGTGTCTGACAGGTGCCAAGAGGAAGGATCCAGGCTCTGCTCAGTGGTTCCAAGCAATAGGACAAGAGGCAACAGGCAGAAACTGATGCACAGAAGGTTCCACCTGAACACGAGGAAGAGCTTCTTTACTGTGCAAGTGACTGAGCACTGGAACAGGTTTGCTGTGGAGTTTCCCTCACTGGAGATATTCAAGAGCCATCTGAATGCAATCCTGTGCAATGTGCTCCAGGATGACCCTGCCTGAGCAGAGAGGTTGGACCAGATAACCCACTGTGGTCCCTTCCAACTTTACCCAGTCTGTGATTCTGTGGTTCTGTGAATTCTATTCAGCTGGAAATTCTTGTAAGACAGGTGATATTTTGAAGATTATTTCTCCATGCTCTAGATCCAGATCTGGATTTTGGATTGTCTGCTCTCTAAACACAAAGTTTAAGGTTACTTGGTTTTAAGTTGTTAAACAGAGAACCTTGCTGAGAAATTCAGAAGCAGGCTTATTTGGTACAAGTCTGAGTAGTAATACAAGGTCTGGATCTTGGTTAACACCTGGCATTTTTAATCTGTCCAGTTTCTGTTTCCAAAGCTATGAAGTTCCCAAGCAATGGACTATTACTGCTGTTTTGAGAGGGTTTGTTCCATTGTCGTTCTTTCATTCCCATTGAGTAATGGTGTCCACGCTTTCCAAACTTCCCAAACATTTGCAGTTAAGGGGCAAGACTATTCCTCACTTTCTTTCTAACATCATGACTGTAAATACTTAAACATCCATCACAACCCCAGTGGACCTGCAGGGTAAAGTTATCTGTTGATTCATCTGCCTACTTTCCTGTCTGTGGGGACTTTTATAATATAAGCTGTTATTGAGAAAATACAATTACCAAGAAAGGTAAAAGTAGGGTTTTTTTTTTTATCATTTGGGACCAGCAACCTCCCACAGGAGGAGATCCTACATGTTTGACTTCAGTTAACTAACTCCTTCTTTCTGTCTGTCTCCCTCTAGTTTCTGAAGTGAAATTTAATGATATTTTGGTCTTTTCTGTTCCAGTGGTGCATCTGCTTCCATTTTTCCTTCAAGTGTTTTTATGATTCTTCCTGAAATGTCTGTTGATGTGACATTTGCTCAGTTACCTTTTTCACTGTCCTAGATGTAGGCATTTTAGCTGTTTCTAATTAAAGACATAGGCAAGCAGCAAAAGATACTAACAATAACAGCACTGTTATCTCCTCATCGGTGGTCTGTTCCTACACCTCCCTCTTACTCAGGCAGTTCTTTCTGGCCTTTTCCTCAGCTTATGCATTGTTATCAGGTCCAAGCAGATAGATTGGGTGGTGTTCCTGAGGAGTTAATTGCCATTTTCTGAATATTCCCCATTTCCCTTACCTACTGTAGTGTGAATTTTTGCCCATCAGCCACCTCTCCCATTAAATGAAAAGACGCTCTTCTGGGAGAGTCTGTGAATTTCAGTGACCACAGAATCACATGTTTAGAAAAAAAAAATTATCTGTGATGTACCTAGAACCAAACTCACACTGAATTAACCTGGACTGTAAACTGATGTAATAATGATAGGGACAAATCCTGACTATGCATGTCAGTTCGTTGACTAATTTGATAGAAATTAGTCAAGTAGGTTGGGTCTTACAATTTGAAGTGCTTGATATTCTGTCAAAGCAAGGATGTTACTCAAAATCTGTAGCATATCCTTGGTTTTCTGTATAGCTTTCTTTGTATTACCTTAACTACTGAGCCAGAGAAGGGCATCCTTTTGTTCTCAAATACCAAAGGAGATGCACACCTCTGGTCTGTCACTTGTTAGTTTCCTAGAATCATAAAAAATGGTTCAGAATAAGACCTCATAGTAACTCAGTGTGTGTTAATTTTTTTGTACTCAAAACAGCATCATGGAGGGTGAATCAGTCCCTTGCTCTTTGATATCTGTGATCAAGCACTGCCCATAACCTAGCCAGAGAATCACATTTGTATGGTTATTACCATGGAGGTAGATACTGAAATACCTGGATCTCAACTTTGACATGGCCCAGAGAAGAAGAATGCTTTGATTTCTGTTGGCAGCTCCCTGTGTGTAAACTGAATCACTCCCTTTTGCAATAGCAAATTTGTATTCATGAAAGCATTGACCTCTTAAACTCTACTGTGCCACCTTAGGACACAGGCAGGGGTTTGCTATCCAGTTAGTGCCTGTTGCTGAGAGTGGCAGCCCTGAGCTGCACTTCTCCCAGTTTCTGGTTTCACACACTCTCTACAATCTGCTGCCAAATGCAAACGTTCCTTTCTGCCTGAGAGTTAATGGAAGCACTCAGCAACATACAAAACACATTTAGACTCATAAAACATAAATAATACCATTTGGTGGTGACATGCTGTATTAATGGATAGATCAGTCATATTTCCATGCCATTATCTCAAGTCCTTGCCTGAAACTCATTGGCTAAAGGCAACCGATGCAATACATTTTATCTTAAAACCTCCTCAAAACCTCAAAAACTTTCTTGTCATCTTTGAAAGTTGTCTCTCACTGAAGTGAGAGGACGTCTTTGCCCAGGAATATCCCTTCTACTGCCTCTTCAGAGCCCGCAGAACTTTTTGCACCATCTGTGTTAGGGTTGGACATTGCAGAGAAAAGAGCTCAGCAGCACTTTCAGTTGACTCTGTGGCTCTTTTAAAGAGGGCAGATGGTCCTTTCTGGACCTTACCGGACCGACCCTACAAAAGGAAATATGGGGCAAATAGAACCCTTTTACAGGTTCTAAGTTAGAATGGGCACTGCATTCCCAAGTTGATTAAAGCTGGTGGCACAGGGTAAGGCACTAATTTGTTTAGTTCACTAAAACAGGCCATAGTTTGCCCTTTAGTTAAGTTCATTTAACTGTAAAACTAGACCAACCCAAAGAAGGGATACACCCATGGAGTTTAATAATAGTTCCCAGATAGTGAATATTTACTGAATATAAAATTCTCTTTCCCCTAGAAAATGTTTCTGTTCATGTGGGCCTTCAGATAATTCAGATTACAATGTCAGTATCTATTCATGTGGTTTAGTTTGTGGTCTGGTCACAGTCTTTGGTGCCTGCGGCATCTGTTTTACTGATACTCAGCCCAAGTCTCCTGGTCTTGTTTCTTTATTGTGTAGAAACTACATGGCATTTATCTGTGTATCTGAATGTTACTTTGGAATTGGATCCTAAAATATGACTATTGGGATTAGGAACTCAGAATTCTCTTTCACTCACTGCAGTGCCTCTTTCATAGATCTTCATTACTATCCTTCTTCGTATGAGTTCTTCCCACTTGATGGCAGTACAACACTTACAGAAATAGGGAGTGCAGCAAAGCCTGAAGACTTGTACCTCAGCAGTGGTGAAAATGCATCATTTATGGTAACTGCTTACTTAAACTGCCATGTGCCTTGTTTAAAATGGCTACATCTGTGTACGTTCTCCCTACCAGGCCCCAGCTGTGAGATTTTTGTAATGTGTATGTCCTGCTTAACTTGGTTTTCCAGAAACTAACATTTTAGCTGCTTGTTTGTAGTAATATTAACCTTGGTACAACAGGCAAGAATTTGTAACAATTAAGATGATGACTGTTCTCTAATTTGTGAAAGCAGTGCATGTAAAACAGAACTCATAGTTCAGGAAAAGCTAGAACATAATCTCCAAGAACAAAGAGAAAATGTAGTAACTAAGAGACTAGAGCCATATCAATGACCACAGTGGTCCACTTCTGGCTCTGTCTGGCAAGCCTTCGTGGTACATACCTAGTTTTCAACTCAGTGCAGTAGGATCTGAGACACCTTGAAAACACTGTTGTTCTGTTTCTGATGCTTTGATCTTTTGTGCTTAATTGATGCTGACAAGTGCTGGAGAATATCTGAGTGCAGTGACCTCTTTTTGCCATTTAATTTTCTCATTTTAGTTTGAAACCAGCCCTATGTAGGACATAAATAGTGAGGCTATTTACATACTGTGTTCTGCTCCAGAGGATCACCAGGCAATTTTCAACTTAATACGCTTGGCATTACTAAAATAAAGCTACTTCTGGCATAAATGTTAGGGCTGCTTTGGCTGTGGTTATAAACAGAAATCTGGACTCTGTGAAAAAGTGCCAGGGGAATATTTTATGTTTTAAGAAAGAAAAAAAAAGCCTTTCTTCTAAAGCTTTTCTTTTTTTTTTTTTTTAAATGGTTTTTGCTGCAAAGCATGTTGTATAGTACTGCCTACAGCTGCCTTAGAAGGATGAAAGGTTGGGGCAGCCCTGTGAGCATTTGACACTGGGTCTGGGAGTCCAATTATGCCAAGCCTGATGATGAGACTCTTAAATCATCCCTTCTAGCATTTTAATTAAAGCAATCAGGCATAAGACTGGCAGCAGAACCACTTATGGAGAGTATTTCTGTCTAAGGTTGGAAATTAAAGGAAAAAAGATGGTGCTGAGCATGGGTAAAAGAACCTTAAATTGCTTGAGCTCTTGTGATTGTAAGGAGGTAGGTTGAGTGACAAGTGATATTAAAGTGAGGATTCCAAAGAAGTGGAAATGTTAAAGTCTAAGAGTAATCTGCAAGAATGAGAGGTTGTCCTGCTTTTACTTCATTCTTTTCATTTAATGAAATCATATTAACCATGTTTTATAGTACTTTGTCTGCAAATAGGTGCTCAAAACCAAAGTTCTGTCTTTCTGCATTTTTTGTTCGTTATCCTACAGCCATGGAAAGGTGGAGTTAAATGCATGAGGTGCACTCCTTAAAAACAAGAAGACCCAATTCTTTCTAGGGTGGAGTACTCTAGACTGGGTTTATACCCTGCCATGGTATGTATATTTGTTGTGGTCCTGGCTAGGATGAAGTTAAGTGGTTGACTTCCTTCAGAGCAGCTCACAAGGTGCTTGTGCTTTGTCTAAAACAGTGTTGGTGACGCCGGTGCTTTGACTACTGCTGCATGTTGCTTGCACAGTGTCAAGGCTTCCCCCTGTGAATAGTCCAGCAGTGGGCAAGAGATTGGGTGGGGACATAGTTGGGACAGTGACCTGAATTAACCAAAGGGATATCCCGTACTGTATGATGTGCTCAACAGTAAAAGTTCAGGGAAAAGTGGCATTTTTCTTCCCAAGTAACTGTTACATGTGGGGATGCACTGTTTCCTAGAGAGTGGCTCAACGTCTGCCTGCTTCCCAGTGGCAAGGTGTGAATACCTTCTTTTTACTTTGCTTACACATCTTTTGGTTTTCTTATTAAACTGTCAGTCTCTCTATCTATAAGCTATTTTCCTTTGATTTTTTAAATTATTGTCTCACAGGAGAGTTGAGTGATCCAAGGAAGGATGGGTATTTGTTTGCTGGCTAGGGTCAGCACCCTGTGCTATTGCATCCTTCTCAGGATTTTTGTGCAGGATTGTTTGGGAATTGTATTCATGCTGCCTTTGTCCTTCACTTTGCCTAGCCTTTCCTGCTGTCCTTCACTCTCACATAGGCCTGTCTGCAAAACAGGATCAGTTGAAGCTGATAAAATAAAAAAAAAAGTTCCTTTTAGACAGGATGGTACAAGGTGAATATTCAACTTTTCGAAGGGAGAAGGTCTGATGACACTCATTAATATCTTCCAAAGATTCCTAAATATGAGGTATGTATTCCTAAACTGATAGGTTTTGAAAAACACTTGACTAAAGAGCATCAGGATCTAGAGCTTTTTTGTAGATACTCTTATTTCTGTAGCAGGCTCCACTGAAAAACTGGGTCTGAGCAAAAAGGGGAAAAATGGATCTGAATTCAGACTTTACAGCTTATATTGTTAAAAATTCCCACAAAAGAATTTGAATTAAAAGATGCCAGTGAAATTAGAGTAGGTTACAGAAGTTTGTTTATTGTCTCTGTTACATAAAACTTGATTGAATTTGCTTTACATTTTTGGACCAAATCATGCCCAAAGCCATTACTAGCTGCTTTGAGAATATAAGAAGAGGATTCAGATTCTCTTAAATTAAATGAATACCAAGAACAATAAAATTATGAAAGATTTCAGTTTTTGATTTCTCTTCTTGTTTCCAGACATCTAATGTAACTGCTGCAAATTCATCTCCTACACTACTCAGATGAGAAATCTGTCATTAGAAATATGACTTTTGAAATGTCCATCTTTCCATAGGAATCCATAATTGGCTAATCCTATTAAAAAAAAAATTAAAAAAAATAAAAATAAAGGAAAGTAGGTAAAATAGGAAAGCAAAAGTACCAAAGTTGATATTACTGAAAATATTAGGCTCTTAGACCTTCTGCTACTGAAATAGCTGAGCCCTGCTTTGCTGCATACTTGAACATTCCAAGGTTGTTAGGGGCATTGGCACTGTGAAATTTCTTCTGGGGAATCATGTTTGAACTTCTAGTTTTATTAATTTCATATGGTATTTCATCCCAACAAATAGGAGAAACTGTCAAACCACAAATAATGAGTACATTTCTTCTTTATTATTATTTTTATTCTCACTGTAATAAGGTAAAGAATACACTTGCATGTGGTTCTTGCATCATTTTGACTACTAAAAAATGAAACAGCGTGCCTTGCAATTTTCCTTTCCCTTGCTCTTCCCTTTGGTCTCCAGCAGGGACTATTTTGAATGTCTTCAGTTCATTAATAGCTGAGTATCTTAGGACCACACTAGTGAGACTAGAGGCTTTTCCCTTCTTGATATTCACAGATTCACTTGCTTCCCTCCATATTTCCAATATGGAGATCATCACTGGTCTGGGCAGGTCATGCAGAATGTGCTCTCTAGGTTCAAAGGACTAAGCAGCACAAAGTTTTCATGGTGTGGTTTGGGTTGGAAGTGACCTTAAAGATCATCTGGTTTGAAGCCCTTTCCACAGACAGAGGACCTTCCTGTAGACCAGGCTACCCAGAGCCCCAGCCAGCCTAACCTTGAATGCCTCTAAACCCTCTTTCTGGTATCTTGTTCCTTTCTGTCAGCCTGCAGCCTTCTGCCTGTCCAAAATATTATTGACCTCGAGGAGAACAGAATAGGGGTTGTATAAGAACTTTGTATTTCTTAGTCCTATAACTGCATCCTGTACATAGAACAGATTCTTTTTAATTATAAACAATTTGCCTTGATAGCAAGATTTGTGAAGCTTAGTTTCTCTTCAAAGCTCAGGCAAATATCTGTTAGTTGATGTGAATTTTGCAGTTTCAAGATTAATCAGTCACAGACTGCCCAAGCAAAACATGTTCCAAATCAAAATTGCTTTGTTCTCTCAGCAAAGCAGAGTGAAGTCACTACCTTTGCATCATAAACAAACTGCAGTTCTCTGGAAACTGGTTCCAGGCCTGTAGCCCTCTTGATGAATGTGATCAGTCTTGAGTTTGAATAAAAAACTCAAGACATCAGTAAATTCTATGTAATTTAGTGTTTTGGAATATATTACACATGGCATCCGTGAAGCAAGACAGTTAATTACTTCAAGGATCTATCTGAAGCAGATCTGCCAGAGCCTGTAAATTTTAACAGGTATTGCCCAGTCAACTGTGAATAGAGCTTTATGTAAAATCCAACTTGGCTGTTAGGCCTGAAACCTGATTAATCCACAAATCTAATCAGGATTTGGTAATGTTAAAACTTTGGGATCAGGCAGCTCCTCTGGTGGAAGTTCATTGGCTGTAAAACATCACAAAAATTGTCCACCTCAGGCGATACTGAATTCTTAAAACATGGTATGATTAGTGTGGAATGCCAGAATAATGAGAGGTTTACACAGGTGTTTTCCCACTTGCCAGGTTAGTTTTAATTGCCATATGTAGAAGGCAACTTGTATTAAAAGGAAAAAGCAACAAGCCAAATTCAGAGGTGACATAAATAGCGTGTAATTTACACACAGCTATGGCAGTGTATGTGCATAGCAGTGTTATGTGGGCCATGTGCTAGGGGGCACAATGGCCAGTCTGTAGGCTGGGGATTGTGCTGATAGCTTCTGCAGCCCAGTCCTGCCTTGTTCAGAGTTTGAAATAATCCAGTTTGCAGCAATACACCTGAGTAGTGCATTTTCACTGGCAATTTGTCTTTAGCTCTGAATTCTCTCTTTCTACCTCCTCCTTTCAGCTAAATTTTTGCCAGCTTTACAATGAAGTCCAAGAGCTGAATGGCAGTGCTGGAATGCCTTCATGATGACTATGGTCTAGCTACATCTAGAGACCTGTTTCATGGAAGTGGCATCTTTTTTTTCTCTCTGCTGACTAGCCTTTTTGATGGAGTAGGCAGAGTATTCTCTTTCCCTTTAAAAAACAGGGCCCCAATTTTTAGCTTTCACTTCAAAGCTTAATTTTCCAGAGTAATGAAAATAATGCGAATGAAAGGGAAATTTTCTCTTCTGGGACAACTGGCAAACACATCAACATGAACAAGAACTTACTTATGTTGAGGGTGGCAGAGCACTGGCACAGGCTGCCCAGGGAGATCTCCCTGTGTGGAAACATTGAAAATGCACCTGGAAGAGTTCCTGTGTTACCTGTTCTAGGTGACCATGCTTTGGCAGGTTGGACTAAGTGATCTCCAGAGGTCCCTTCCAATCCCTTCTGTGTTTGTGATTTCTGCTGTGTTGTTTCATAGAGGGTCCTATATCCCCAGCTTGGTGGGAGTTTAAACCTTGCCCAGTTTCTTTTAGAAAGAGCTCTCACTTCTTTACAAGGTGGTTAGCAAACAGTTTTGCTCCTGAATAATTTTAAGGAGGCTCAGAAAAATCTTTACACTAGCAAATGAACACTATCTGCCAAAACAGAGTAACTCCTGTGTGCTTGAAAGCCACAAGGAAAACGCCACACTTCTTTTATTGCCACTTTCCTGACAAGTTTAAGTGTAGGCAAACCTGAAGCTAGTGATGTAATGTCAGTGCTCTACTCTATTTGTGAGCAGTTATTAGTTAATAACCACATAGAGCAGTCCTACATGAAAACATACAGCAAGCTAAATAATGCTGCCAACTATCAAAGCTGTAATAGATAATTTCCTATCTTAAACTATGTCTCCTGTTGAAAAAACATCATTAAATTGCACCTTTTTATTCAACAGGCAGTGAGCTTGTATATACCCTACTGTCCAGTTTTGTACTATCACTTACAAATGTTGAAAATTATGGTACAGCATCATCAGAACAAAATATTTTGCTGACCCTTTTCATAGTTTTTGATGTTTTTATTTTCCCCTGTTTAAATCTTGACATAAGTAGTGTTAGGTCTCAACAGCAGCTTCCTTTCAGCAGCTTAGTACATCATCTTTCTTGTAGTAAACCAGTGAAATAATAGTTCAGTGATTCCCCTGCTAGCCCTGTAGACTTAATACAATGACAGGACAGTGAGGTAGATGATTTTATATCATGTATGCAAAAGCTAATTTAACTGACCATTTTTCTGGAAACCTCTTTATTACTAATGAGAAGAGATGAAAAAAGCAGCTTGAATGGTCAAAATTGAGTCAGCAGAAGTTGAGTGTTTTTTAATATTGACATATTTGGTCTTGAAATATTTAGAAGCCCCAAAGTATCTTTCCTAAGGGGGCCAGATTGAGTACTGGCCTTGAGTATATTCTAGGTGCTGGCAGCAGGGACCTGATTGGGAAAGAATGGAGGGAGGATTCACTGAGAATCATTTCCTATATTAATTGATGATGCTCCACTTTTTTAACTATAAGGGGGAAAGGGCATTGAGTGTGTGCATGTGCAATGTGTCCTAAAATTTATGGCTGGGAATCTTTTTGTAGCTGGCAATGGCACCTATTGGTGACCCCTTTGTTTTATATTTCCTCACCTAAAGCTATTTAAGCAGAAAATTGCCTGTAAAGCAGCAGCTTGCTCCTTGCTCCAGGCACAAGAGGGAATGGAGAAAGAAAAAAGTTGATACTGGGTAAAAACTGATAGCTGGAAGCCACTGTAAAAAGTCATCTTTCCTATCTCCTCCCTCTGTGCCTGTTTTAAATCATTGACTCTTGGGTTCTCACAGTATCTGTTAATATCTGGTTATAAGCAATGCCAAGAAAGATTTAGAAAATGTGTTGCTGAGGAAAAATGAGATGAACAGCTCACTGTGTATCAGCAAGAGAAGTGGTATCACAGCCAGTTTTTGTGAGATCTACTGAGATTTGAGGGTGGACAGGAGAAGGAGGATGAAATTTTAGGAATAGGAGAACACTTTCCACAAGCCCTAAGCAGGTGTTATTGCCAGAGACATGAGCAGAATGCCAAGAAGCTCAACAAATATGTGCTGGCAACTTGTGCTGAAGATTAAAAAACTCATCATGAAGAAAATTATCTCACTTCCTGAGAAACAAAAGGAGATTTTATCCTCCTTCCCCAACTGCTTACAGAATGGCGGATATGGGTACTGCTTCACAAAATAGAAATAATAGAGAAGCCCTTTATGCTCACATCATTTAAAAAGTTGAATTATTTTTAATAGGAAAACCCCATTTGGGTCATCCCCAGCAGGTACTGTTGCATGGGGTTGTTCCTTTCTGAGGTGCAGGACACTGTATTTGTCCTTGTTGAGCTTCATGAATTGTCAGCTCATTCTTCTTTAACCCACCAGCCTGTCACCAGCAAGTAATGTGGCTGGTCACACACCCAGCACTGTATCAGGGAGACAGTGCTCACATCTTACTTTGCAGTCTTGTTACTAAACTTACCTAGTTTCCTTCAGCCTGTATTAAAATGGTCGTAAATCCTACCCACAGTGAGAAAATCTTGTGATCAGGATGATGGTTAAACAGTAGAGCATATAAACATTTTTTTTTTGCTAGGGAGGGGAATGGGATTGGGAATTCTGGAATATGGGTATTACCAGACATATTTCTTAATTGATGGAGCAATAATAAAGTCCATATCCTCATTATGCAAAAAAGCACTTAAAAGTTTGTCTCTTGACTTTGCCTTTAGTTTCAAGGTCTGGCTGCCTGGATTCAAATATGCACCTGAGCAGGCACCAGAGATACACCAGATACCTGCAGGCATCCCTGGCACAGAAGTGCTGCCAGAGCTGCTGTCCCTGCTGCCAGCAGCACTTCACATCAGCACAGGGAACTGCAGCTTCTCTGGCTGTAGGGCTGCAGTGCCAGCTTAGATTTCTTTGCATTTCAGCAGGAATTGTGATGAACACTTCTTTCTTATTTCCATTTAGCCTGACTCCTACTCTGTTCACATGAGTGAGTTAATTTACTCACATCTGCAGTGGGGAAGGAATGCAATTTTAAACAGGACCGTTTTGAGTTGTGAGTATGTGTATATGGCACAAGCAGTACTACACTTACCTAATAGAATAAGGCAATGAAATAGGGCCAAGGTGATCCAGTTTTGTTAGAAAAAAGGTAAATGGTGGAAATATGCACTTTGTAACTTGTCTCATAACAACAATTCTAGAATTCTCTCTGAAATCTGAGTAAGAGTAAAGCTTATCTTCTCTTTATGCAGAATTTTCTGAGCTTCTTAGACAGTAATGTCCAACCAGTCCCGAACAATTTAATTGGATTTAGGGATTCATTCTTGTTCTTTGTGCTAGTGTGTGCATATTAGGCTTGTGAATGTCTTGTGAAGTGAAAAAGCATAAAGCTTTAGAAACTACAGTTTGGTCCCACATTAAATAAACATCTTCCTGCATCATTTGCAGTATCAGGACAAGAAACTTGTTTTCATGCATGTGAAAGTGATCAGGAGAGGTAACTGTGAACCTATTTGTATTGTTAAGTATCTACTGGGTGAAAAAAATACACTTTTGAGTAGTATGGGCTTTTTAAACTCACACTTTAAATAATTAGAGCTTTACTAAAGCAAGTAGAGAATATTTTATTTTAACCTTCAGGCTAATGATTGCTCCTTCAAGGAAATGGGCATACTTCTGTGAATATAAATACTTTTCTCTTTCAATCACCTTCTAAATCAATCAATTCTAAGGAGCAGATGCATTAAATTTTGTGTGGTTTTGCCTGAATTTCACAATGCTTTCTTGTTTACCAGACATGTCCTTCTCTGCAAGTTGTCAGCTTCATTATTAGGTTTTTGAAGACCCTGTAACCTTGAGGCAAAGCCACCCTATGCCTAACAAGTAGAGTTCTCTTATACAGAAAAATGTAAATACAGGGGAATCAAAAAACACCAAGAAAGTGCTGGAGCTCCATTTCCCTTCCCTTTTTCCTCTCATGGGTCTCAAGGGCTACAGATAGTTCTCATTACAGTTCACACAGTCATTTATCATAAAACAAGATGTAGGGATCTCTGGTATCTTTATTAGAAGTATGAAATAATTGCTAATAAATGCATGGACATTTTATGATAAAGTCTACCTGCATCAGGGTTTTCCTCTGATAATTTCCTTTATGTCTTTGTATCATGTTCTTCTGTCAGTCTGTACATATCAGCACAAGCTGAAAGGATGACGTGAAATTAATGGTTGCTGGGATTATATTTTCCTCATTGTCGGTAGTGTTGTCCTATGGAGTGAAGCAACCCATCTTTTATCCTTCGTTTGGTGTTTCTTACCTGTCAGGAGCACAAGTAGTTCTGATGTTGCATTGAAGGATTGGATTTGTGGCCCTTCCCTAGTGGTGAGAGGAGATCGGCAAACACATATGTTTGCCAATTTGGAGGAAATGGTGCTCACAGGCATTGTTCTTTCCCATTTTGCTTGAGAGGTTTCTGGCTTTACTTCTATTGTTACAAAGATATAAAGAAGGATTAAAAATCAAAAAAGTTACTCCTGATGAACTGTAAAGTAGAATTGTTTCTATCTCAACTTTCTGTGCTTGAGCTGCCACATCAAAAGTGTTGTGAGATCTACGTATGTAAGAGATACTGCCCTAGTGGCTTCTTCCAGTTCGGAGGCATGTTACATAATGTGGTTATATTTATGACTGAATGTCCTCCTCTAACTGCTGTGCCTTCCTTATCTTTTAAATTGAAAACTTATGCTTCCAACAATATCCAGGAAAAAAAAGAACACACGAGAGATCACACAAAAGCCTGCTTTTTTGTTGGAGACCCATTGTAATGTCTGGCTCTTGTTTTCTTGACTTGGATTGAGTGCATGGAGTGACAGCAACTGCATTTGAAGTCAAGCAGAGGGGAAGGTGTTGAATTGCTCAATCCCAAAACTCAACAGTGCCATGCCGACATGAAGCGGGAATCTACACAAAAGCTCCCTCCATGTGAGCTATAAAGTAGTCAGGCCACTTCTCTACTCAATTCCATCTTTTCCATGATAGCCCTTGGTTCCCAAGTGGTTTTTCAGCTCCTACTCAGATTTGTAATTTTGTTCCAAACCTCACCCTAGCTTTCCTGTGCTCTGTCTGGTTTGCAGTCTGGTCTCTGTGTCCTTGCTTTGTCCTTTTGGACTGATGCAGGGAGATTAGCTGGAATCCAGATTGGGACTGAATATTTGTATTTTTTCGAGTATTTTGAAATGGTGCCTTCCTGACTGTGTCTGTTTCCTGTCCATGGCTCTGTAGTCCTGTCCCCCAGACAACTTGGTTTTCCTAGAGCTGATAACACACCTCAAGTTTTCTAATATTAAATAACCATACCAGTCTGGAAAACTTGTTAGCCCTTGTCTGGGTTTATATGTCTTTGTAGTTTAACTTTATCTGTGCGTATAAAATTACTTAAACTGTAGCTAGTTCTGGAATCAGATAATTAGTGACTGGTCTGTCCCAACACTAATAGCATATTTTTTCAGTGGTAAGGTGACTTTTGTTGTTTTGAGCTTGTTTTTTAGCTATATTATTACCTGATTTACTTTACATCACTTATTTACATATTTAGTTCTTCCCCAAAAATACATGCCACATTTTATTGTATCATACCTGATACAGAGAAAGAATTGTGGCTAATGCTGAGAACCGTTAGGAGAGGAAAAAATGTAACCTATTTACAAAGTGCAATATAAACACACAAAAGCACTCATAGAATGGATAGACCTGGGAGGAAAAAAGTCACCATCAGCATCATTCTTCTGGCTGACAGCATACTGCACTGGAAGGATGAGAACTTGACACTGGAATACTTCATTTTAGGCATTTGTTACATTATTGATAATCCACAATAGGAATGGGATCATTTGAATTGAAGAAGTATTTCTTATTATTACATTATTTTGCTAGAGCATTGATTAATAACATGTTTTTTTTTTCCTTTGGTTTCCATACAAATTATGTCTTTTTGGTTGACCGTAAAGAAATTTTGTATGTAAAAGCTCTCCCTTGTCTATTGGAGTCTTACTCTGGTTTACCTGGAATCCATCTTGATCTTAATGCTGTAAGTAGAACATAAATGCCCTTGAGCAGAGCCAGCATTAATTGTGAATAAACTGGTGGTTGTTTGGGGCAAGAGTGTGGGTGGTGGTAAAAGCATGGTGGTAACCAAGCAAAGAAACTCAGTCTCCTAATAGTGGCCATGTCTGTGTTTGGCCTTCACTGGCTCAGGGATATTAACCAACAGATGGAGGAACTTAGGAACCGCTCTGTAAGTGGTCCTAAGTGACAGGAATGAATATGTACTGCCTAGTCCCTGAAATAAATGACAACAGCTATGCTGCCTGCATCTTGGTCAAGCATCTGACCCCGTCACTGTTGGGAAGAGAGACCATGCAAATACTGGGCCCAGCAGGAAGGATGGTGATGCCATAAGAAGGATGCCTGAAGACTTTCCATGCTTCCTGACATCTACTTCTTCCTGCTTGGCAGCTCTGCATTTTCTGTGTGTCACAAAGCAGGTGTTCTGAGGGTTAGCAGGAACACATTGGGGGCAGAAGCAGATGGAATCCTGCTAGGAGTAGGGAACTTGACATTTGTCTTTGGGAAAGAAGCAGTAATTTTGCTGCATAGCATCCTTATTGCTGTGCATACAGAATACAGCGACGCATTGCATTGGAACGGGGTAGAGACCTTGAAGCAGAATATAGCTGGCATTATCCTATCCAGCATATTTCCATGGAGAATAAGAGAACCCTATTATAAAATAAAAGAAATAAGTAACTCTTAGTTTCTCATATTCTGTCTCAGTTTTTAGACAGAATTGGAACACAACCAAAAAATCTGACAAATGCTAACTGCCCACATCAGTGGCCTCAGTAATGTTCCATGTGAGAGCAGGAATACAGAGTCTCTAGAGACAAACTGTTACTGGAATCCCTACTAGAGGTTAGAGGCATCTCTAATTCAAACTCTTCAGAAGTCTAAAGCTGGTACATGGAATCTTCTGACTCTGGCTCTGTCAAGTCTTCTGGCTCTTAAACTAAAAAAGCTCCTTTTTGCTCAAAGGGATGGAGCAGTTTCTTTCACCTCCTGCTTTGACTAGCTATGTGCTGTTGCTGTATCTGCTTAGCAGTTAATGCATTCTTCAAAAAAAGTGGCTGCACTAAAGTTCTCAGTGAAGAAAATTTCTGTTGTGGAAGAAGATAGGAAGATTTATGGAACTATATCTGAAACACTTCAACAGAATCCTGATGGTCACTGCAAATATAACTATTTTAGCCCTTTAGATCCAGGGCTAAAATACATTTCGTAGGGTATTGTTTTGTTTTTGTTTTTTTGTTTGTTTGGGTTTATTGTTTTGTTTGTTTTCTGTTTGGTTTTTGTAGGTCTTTATTTATTTATTTTGTGTGGTTTTGGTTTGTTTTGAGCTTTGTTTTGTTTGTTTGTTTTTGGTTGGCTGGTTGGTTTTTATTTCTGTTTATGTTTTTCTTGGATTTGTTTGTTTTGTTTTTCCTTTTTTTTCAGTGTTCTCTTTAGCACATGCCTGCAAGAAGGCTTTATTAAAGGATGGATATCATAGCACAGCCCTTGAGCTTGATGCCAAGATGTCTCCTCTCTGTGTACACTCAAAGTCACATAAAGGAACTGGAGCTATATCTGGTTGGATTGTATTTCTGATGGGATATTTTTAACAAGTCTGTTTCATCACCTGCATCACAAAACAGCTGGGAGCCTAAGATACGGTTCAGCGTCTTTTCATTAATGCTTTCTTCCTCTGCAAGATCTTGGAACTAATAACTATGACTAAAATGAATCTGCCCTCTGGCAAGGAATGCTGGACACGGAGCCATTCATTCTCACTTAATTCCTTGTGGGAAGATTGAGACTTAACTAACTTGCTGCTAGAAAAGGATAAATTTGCTGAGACTGTGAAACAGTAATCAAGCTATACTGAGTGGCTAGGTCATGGGCCAGGTTCCAGGTGCAGCTCACCCCATGCCACTGTGGTTGAATTAGCAGTAATAAAAGGTCTATAGAAAAACAAAATTCTTCTCTGGTGGTCATGGTGGAATGTAGGGTGATGTAACACAGCACATTGTGACATTATATCTGAAATGTATTTGCTAAGTGAGTGGAGTAGCATTTTCTATTCAAAGATGTTTTGGTGCTTTCTCATTCACCTTCTGACAAACCAGTCAGGGTTACAGCCACAATCTGTGCCTGGTGTTATGGAGGTGGGGGAATAGGAGGCTTGTTCCAGCTGGCCAAGAGTCTGAGTTCTCACTGGGACACAGCTGAAGGATTAAGGCTTACAGAGATCTCAGTTGCTGAAAGCCAGCCCACCTTGTGCCAGAGAGATGCTGGAGAAATAGAAGGTTTGTAACACAATCAGAAAGCTGGAAATTAGTGATGAAAAATGTTGAGAGCTGTCATTCTGAAGATTCTTATAAAAGTGGGTAGTGCTGTCCACTTTTTTGTCCCACTGAAGTGAGAAGCTTCCTGATTTCTGGAGCTTGTGACCTGGATTGAATTTCAGACCTTTGAAGTTTAGTGTGACTGAATTCTGAGAACCTGAGCAGCTGAAGAGTACATTGTATCTTTATGATTGCACATGAACAGCACAAAATGAAGAGTAGCTGAGCAGAATACTTAGGGAAACAGACCTGCCAGAAGTGCTTGCAAAGAATTAAAGGTCTTCTTTACGGTCCTGGTAATGAAGGGCTGAGTGTCCAAAGGTGTTTGTGACACAAGAGTTCACAGTCTAAGGCACATGGATGTGAAACAAGAAGTGGCTGTCAGCTGTCCTGCAAACAGTGCCATCATAAGCTAGTAACTTCTCTGTCCTAGACCTCAGTTTTCCACATTTATGTACCATATCTGTTTCATTACAACTGCAAGGGTCTGAACCTTTTTATTTTCTTTGATCTCCTGTGGGTCACAGGATATTAATGGTGCTTCCAGCTATAAATATTTTCATTCACAATTTTAGTAGACTGGTAACAGCTGAGAGAATAATTTTGCTTCATGTCATCTGGAGACTTGGTCTGTACTCTTTTACTTTTCTAACATGTCTCAAAGTGTTCCACAGTTTAAAAAATATTACCCTATTTTTCAGGGGAGCAAAACAAGGCATCAAGAAAGCAGTATTTGGCAAGGCACATGCAACCATTTTGTAGCAGAACTTGGAGAAAAGTTCTCTCCTGTACAAGCACTTCTAATTAATGCTCTCTGAATTATGTAATATACTAGTGGGCATGAGCAGATTTCTGAATCAAGCACTGCTTACTCTGGGCAAAATTTGGGTTTGGATAAGAGTCCTGGTCTGACAGTTTTACCAGATAGAATGTGTTTTTGAAACAGCCAAAACATCTGCTAAGCCTGTCACATGCAATTGTGATCTCGTCAGACCTTGTGTCATGACTGGTAGTAGAGCCAAAATCTCAATTGTCATTGAGGACTCTCTTTAAAATATTGCTGCACAGATATTCCTTCCCAGATATAATTTGCAATATATTTGAGGATTTGGAGAGGAAAGAAGGATGCATCTTGCATCAGTCATGAGGTATCTTCCAGGTTTCTGATGGTACTGGGGAAAAGCTAATTAACACAGCTGTTCCTGCAGTTAAACAAATCTCTCACTTCACAGATCACAACCTTCACATCTCTCTACTTTCTACGTAGGACCTATATATATTAAAATAGGGGATTAAGCAACTTTCATAAGAAGTTTTATGAATTTTGAAATGAGACCTCCCTTGACTCTACTGAAAGTCAGTGGGAACTGAACTCACCTGAATTTAGCTCTTAAATCAATTGGCTACTGTAGCAGTAGGCTTTGAGGTGAAAATGATTCACATTTAGCAGATAAAACCTTGAAAGCCACAGATGTAATGTCACTTCTGCTATACATTTGCATATTTTAAATCTTTTCATTTCTTAGTGTACTGGATGGTTGGGCTGTCCAAGAAAAGAGAGAAACCTAAATAGCATGTCTAATAGTATGTGGTATAGAATTTGATGCTTCTCACCATAAATAGGGCTTGGGAGCCATTGCTCTAATCACTGTTGATTATGGACCATGTTTGCTGGATACAGATTTGGGAGATTTTTTCATTATGTTCCCTGGTACACTGATTTCAAGTATGGCTTATTTGTCTCAACACAGAGTGATGCTGGTACATAACAACTTGGACTCAAGAGACTTGGAGACTGGGAAAGGAGAGTGGCTGAAATGTCTTTGTGGAGTCAAGTCAGGTTGAAGAAAGGAAGTGCAGCTGACCTTTGGCTGGTACATAGGAAAGCATTGAGACAACTGTATATTCCCAGTCCTAGAGCTCAACAGGAGCATAATGCCAGATTAATTCTAGCATGCTTTATTAATTCCAGCTCTGGGCTGTTCTTCAGTGCCATTAGTGGAACCAAGATGATACTAAAAATGCTGTGAACATGTTTGAGGTGCTGTGCCTTAATTTGTTATCCATCTGTGTGGAGGTGCCTTCCCCTGAAATCCTGGGGGAGGGACCCTGCAGGGTATGGGTCTGTCCCTGTCCCTGCTCCCATGTCACGTGTTCCCCATGCCTGTTCCTGAATGGTTGGTTTGGGGTGCCTGGACCCGAGAAGAAAGAGGGTCCCATGACTGGAGTCTGCCTGGGAACTCCAGCTGGAGGAATAAAAACATCCCTGAACATCTTAAACATATCGCTTCATCTTTCCTTCCAAGTTCATCGCTGTCTTATACATGTTGTAAAGATTCCCCATTACAACACATCTGGACCTGAACTTTGCATCTGTGACGCATTTGGGTAATCCACAGAAAGAATAGATTCAGGTGACTGTCACTTAGCAGGTCAGGTGGAAGACTCTGCTCTGTCTTCTCTTGTCGACAGGGCATTTCTGCCTACATAGGACAGTTAGAGGTCTTTTAGGTCTGTCACCACTGCCACAGGACCATTCAGAACAGCTCAGTTTGGGTCAGTTCCAGTGAGTGCTCTACATTCCTGAAAGGCAAGGCTATTGCAGATGTCCTTTGACTTAGATAAGCAAGTCACTTAACTTGTTTCTCTTGTTGAGCTCTCCTGAGGGCATAGGAATCACAGCTCAAATCAAGGTCTAGGTCCATTCCACTCTCTCTTCTATCTCGAAGTCCCCCAGTGGCTCAGGGGACACGACTCTGTTGAAAGCACATAAGAGTGCTTCCTATGCCTCTCTTTCACACTGACACTGATTTCTAGCTACTGGCTTTCCAGTCATCTGCGTCAAATACTGAAGCTGTTCTGCAGTGTACATCACAACCCCGTTGAAATGGTACCACAGTCCATTGTGTGCCAGGCCTCTCATATGCTTAGTGCAGTGTTCCTTGCCTGCAAAACAGGGAGAAATTTGTGCAAGTGGGTATGGAGTATAGTGGGAAGGGAAGGAAAGAAAGAAGAAGAAAGAGGGAGAAAAAAATGCAATCCACAGGTTACAAAAATCTGATTCTCTCAATGTGTATTGAACTCTGCAGAGAAGTTATATTTCTGTGTGACTCATGGTAACCAGCAATGTGTGCTATAATAGCCTTGGGTGAGATTGAAGTTTTGGTGATTGTGTTCACATTTCTGGCTCTCATCTTCTTTTCCCCGAACCTTTCATCACTTCTCCAGATCACAACTTTGCTGTCACAGGATGGGAGAATGAGTAACCTAACAACTTTGAAGGAAATGCTTAATAAAAATTAATGGATACAGCCCAAGAAGCTCTCCTTCCATTGTTCTTGCTGGGAGTGAAGTTTTAAGTGTCAAAGAAGTCATGCTGTCAGCTGAAGTATTTTGTGCCTGAGATGGTCATATTTGCCAGGTTTGACAGGTGCTGGAGTGGAGGAATATAAAGGGAGGTTGTTTGTGTAAGGAATTCAGAAATTAAATTAATTTGGTTTCTAATGGAAGTTCAGAAAATACTAGCAAGGAGAAGTACCAGCAAACTTTAAGGTTGGGGTCTCTCTTACCCATAGATACAGCAGATAAATATCTGTCCTATCACTTAAGTACCCACCCTTGAGGCAGCTATCTTGCATGCATTGTGTTTTCTGTGTAGGAAAGCAAAAAATATTTGAGTGAGAAGGAAATTACTCAGGCAAGAGATTATTTTTACTCTTTTATTCTGATATTCTTTCTCATATACAGATACCCCTGTCTGAGTGGTGGAGAGGTTGCAAGGTGCAGTAGAGACACCAGGAGTCCTTCCCATGGGGACATATGTATCTTAGAGAAACATATCTGGGGACAGATTCTGAGATGGACAGTAAACATGGCTCAGGTAGTCTGGCTCTGCAACAGATTTCCTCTCCTTGGACCATGTCAGATTCCCAACTGGTCATTCACATCTATCCTCACAGTTTTCCTGCTACCATGAATGCAACATTTAATACACTTCTTCAGCAAGCAGCCTACTGAAACACGTCTGTTGTTCCCAGAATGGCAATGGAGTCTGGTTTGTGTTTGCAAGACTTCATAAGACCTAAATAAATATCAAAGAAGGGTCAGAGTGTGTGCTTAATGTGTGAAAAAGCTTCATCTTCAGGTTTAAACATTGCTTGGTCAGTCATAAAAGTACACATTTACTTCACAGAAAGGGAATAGTTTTTAATAGTTGTTAATAGTGCTGAGGTTGTCAGTAATTTTAGAAGAAAGAGAAAGATCTCTCCAAAGGAAATCTCTCAGCTGCATGGATAAGTAGGAGTTCAGACTGGCTTGCCAGCTGGGTAGAAACAAATGTTTCTCTTACTTTTTGCACTGTAACTTTTGTATTTTAAAATAGCGTGAAATAGTGTGTATTTTGCAAGTAAAATAATTTTTTTTTTAGCTTGGCTTGGTTTAAGTTTGATTGTCTTCTGGTTATTTGTGATTAGGTTAACTGGAACAAGAGTTTGCTATTGCAGTGTCAGACTCTTGAATACAAAGTAACACCCAAGGATTACCTTCAGTTTCTCTTTTGTCTAGGCAGGTTTAGAGGTTGATAACATGAATGTTAGTGAGGAAGAAATGCCTTCTCATGAGTTTATGGAACCCAATGGTTTCAGAATATGGTATTATGCCCTGTAAACACCCAGTTCCTTCAACATTTTGTTAAGTTCTTGGCAACTTCAGCCTGCAATGAAAATAAGTTCTGCCATACATGTTGTATGAAGAATGATTTCCTGTTGCTAGTTTTCAATTTTCACTTTTCACAGTTTCATTGCACATCTTCCAGATATGGTATTATGCTACAGAAAACAGAAACTCCCCATCTCCCTTTACTGGTATGGTTCCTTATTTGATGTACTTCAATCTTGTCTCATCCTTTGTTGGCCCTTTCTAAAGCAAGCAGTTGAAGCCATTTCAGTGTCTCTTTGTGTGATCTTTTCAAATCCCTTGAAAATTTTTATTACCCTTTCCTGAACCTTTCCTTCAGTGATATAATTCTTTGAGGTGTGAATAACTGAGAAACCTTCCTCATGTTATAGATCCCAGAATATTCTGATTTGGAAGGGACCCACAAGGATAATCAAGTCCAACTCTTAAGTGAATGGCCTGTACAGGGATCAAACCTGTGACCTTTGCATTATTAGCACTATGCTCTAACCAACTGGGTTAATCTCAGGGTTAATAATCTGAGGGTTAATAGAGGACCCGTACAGCAACTGCATCGTATTTGAGATCACAGTGACATTTGTACTTGCCTATTTGTTGTTAATTATTACCTGAAACCTCCCAGAATCATGTTTGGATCTTTAATGTTCATATTGCATCAGTAACTCATAGTTATGTTGAGATTAAATAGACATGGATAGGTCTTCCTCCTTATTGGGCCTGATTACTGTTTACTGATTACTGATACTGTTACTAAAAAAAATTCAGTCCTGAGGCTGATCTTTGAGTAAATTTGATTTTCACTTCCATGGGACTTCCACTACCCTTTCGGGAAGACATATTTCCCATTAGACATCTGCCTGCATTGCTGAAGCTAATTTTTGCTTTCTTCAGCCCATCTTCTATTTTCCCTTTTCTCTGCATGTGGTCCAGAAATCATAATGAGTATTGCATTTGGGGAATTTGAGCATCAGCAAACTAGAAGGCTCTCCAAATATCCTTACAAACTTTCTGCTTGCTTCTTTTTTTTTAATGCAACATAATTTATAAAGTACACCACAAGTCTCTTGCTGAAGTGACAGAAGTTGCCATTCTGTTAACAAACAGACTGAATGTTAGAAAGCTCTGGTGATATCAGTCTGTTTAAGGAAACCTTAGAGCATGACAACCACTTACTGAGTCTTTCAGATTAATAAAGCCATACACAAGTTCTGGGCAGGGACAAACATTATCAATAAAATAAGAACTGTTTCCTGAATCTCATGGGTGTTGCAGTGGTAATAGCTTGAGGAAATTTCTCTTAGGCTCAAATAACCTATGCATTTTGAATCAGGCAGGATTAGGCTTCTGCCCCTTCTCTCATCAGATACTTCGGATTTTCTGTAATGTCTTGCACACTGGTAACTGGGAAACTGGCTTTTCTCTCTTTTTTTCTAAGTGTCTTAGAAAGGCAAGCAACAAACTTTTCTCACTTCCCCCTTCCCCTCCCCCTTTTCTTTCTTTTTAGTTAAGCTGGAGGGAACTCTTGAAATTGCCCTTATTCTTCATGCACAGAAGAGGATATATCAGGATTCCAATATATATTAAACATCCTGCAGTAAGAGTTCTGCTTGTAACGAATAAAAGTGAATAGCTTTGTGGGGTTTTTTTCCTTGCTGTTTTCATGGGCTAGTAAAGAGGAATTTGGCTGTAAAATACTCCCCATACCTTAAGGAAACAAATCCTGAAAGTTTCTGGAACTGTTTTTAAATGTCGGGTTGTGAAAAAACCACCCATAAAGAAACCACTTATCTTTACATCTTTGGTATAAATTTACTGGCTTGATTTACTGTATTTGTTTCCTGTGAAAAATTCCCATGGCATATATATGCTCCCATGGCCTGATTTGGGAATTCTTTAAATACAGTTTTGATATGTACAGAGGGAGTAGATATTGAGGAAGGCTTTGTTTATTGCATTGAACAAAACAAGTGATCATAATCAGCTCTCAGTGAGACCACTTACCTGATGGCAGGACTGCATTTGTTTAAACAAATTAAGATGAAATGAGTCTGCCTGATATTGCAGTACATGTAAATTGCTAATTGGAGCTATGTCACTGGAACTGCCTGTTTGGTGAAGATTTGGGTTAGGGCTTTCTTTGTCTGTATGTCATGTTAAATGCCTCTGGTGTTGATGGATCTGATACTTTCTGCATTGCAGCAGAGTTGCTGGCTTGATTGGAATACAGTTGATTAGCTTAAAGCTAAAGAGTGACCATGGCTGAATTTGGATATTCCCAGTGAGAGCTGTCTATATAATTACTAGTTGGTATGTGACTGAGCTTAAAAATGAAAATTAAAAATTGTCTTCCAGCATTCCCTCTGTTTGTGATTCCAGAGATAAGATTCCAGCCTGCAGGGTTACTAATCCAACAGAAAGCAGATTGTCTTGTGCCTTTACTTCCAGTCCTGTAAAATACTTGCACTCCAATAAAACCAGAGTAATAGGAATTAGTAGCCTTAATATCTAGACAGGAAATAATTGCTTTAGTGTTATTCTCAGTGACTTCTTTTGCAGTTTTGTCTATAACAATGGTAGATTTTGGGTTCAGCTCTATTTCAAGCTAGTTTATTAAGGAGCTTGAAATGGCTCTTGTAACATGGGTCTTTTATCTGCAGAAATCAGTTTGGATAAGGACATGAATCGTGAGCGAAGGGTCTGGTACAAGCTGAGCTCTGTTCAATAGATGTTCAGTACTGGTCTAGTGAAAATGTCCCTGCCCAGGGCAGGGGGGCTGGAACTAGATGATGTTTGAGGTCCCTTCCAACCCTGGCCATGCTATGATTCTATGACTCTATGATGATTCTATGATCATTTTATGATGATTTTATGATGATTCTATGATTCAATGATAAGACAACAACAATGTGAATGCAGATGTGAGGTGCAACTAATGTGAGGGGCTCAGGAAGGACTGGAGCAGCTTGGGCATTGCAGGTCACAGGCAGGCATGCCCAAAATCATGCATGAAAAGCTTGTGTAACACTCACCTGGATTCATCTTGTGCCCCACAAACAGTTCCTTGCTTTCTGAAGAACTGCAGTATTTAATGCATTTCAAACAGGAAAGAGGTTGTTGTTTGTGGTACAGTAACTTCTTTAGTGGAAATGTGTTCCTTCAGAACTGAAGCATTTTTAAAATCCCTTTGGCTATTAAACTAAAAATGGACTTTGTGACAGTATAGCAAACAGATGGAAGGAATATCCTGGAATTTTGTTTCTTCTCTTGTGTTGGTGGTGTTTGCCTTCTTCATTAGGCATTGCTTGTGGGTGCTTCCCTGCTCTCCCCTGCTGCCAGCATGCTGCCTGATATTCAAAATATGACACAGAGCATTCAGAGAGAGTAAAGTCTTCAATTGAAAATGCTCATTCCTAATACAAAGAGAAAGGCAAAACACTGAAATTTTTTAGAGTGGAAAAGACCAAAAATGAAGGAAAACAGCAGCACTCTCTGTTCAAACCAGAAATTACTAGAGTGCATTAGCCTGTAGTGCAAGAAAGCTTGCTTCATTAGTCCTTATTAAAGTCCATAACTCAGTTAAATTTATATAGATATGTAGCTTGAGAACTGTTGTTCCAGATAATTCAGACACAGACCCTCTCCTTTAATGCAGTATCAATCCTCTGTGGTAGTAAATTTTTCCATCAGTTGGGTAGGTAAACCATACAGGGCTAAATTTAGCTTTAGTGTATATAGAGCGTAACCAGAGAAATTTGCTGGATTCAGTCTGGTTCTGTGCAGAGTGGGCTCCATCTCGTTCAGAACTTTCTGCTTGTGCTCTTTTTGCCCAACACTCCTGCTTACAGGATTTTCTTCTAGGGGATATGAGAGCACATAACCAGTGGTACTTTCTGTGCAGGTTTGACTATGTGTGACAGGGAGATGCATCACTGGTGTAGCTCCATAGTGACATAGCACCAGAAAGTAGGAGTCTGGTTTGCAGTCACTGTTGCTGCTATGGCTAAAATTCATGATCTGTGGCTGAAATCAGATGTTGCTTGATATCTTCCTTTAGCAGTACTTCTGACTTCAGTGTCTTCTTCATATTTCTGTATGTAACTGTGCAAGGATGTACTGAGGAGGATGTGATTATCAATTTATGTAGGATGATTGAGAAACAAAGGAGAGAGTTATAAAGCATGGGAAAAACATGGACAGATATTTGCAATAAAAACAGAAGGATGTTTACCAAGTTCAGGAGCTGGCTAGGACTTATCCATGTCCATGCAATACTTGCAAGCATGAGACATCATTTTTCATGGGGAGTTCTGGAGTATAATCCATCATCATTCAAAACAAACCAGCCATTCTTTGAAAGCTATTCAGGTCATGAGATGTCACCACACCTGACCATAAAATCCATCATGCTGGGGAAACCAATGGCCAGTGCCTGGCATTGCAAAACACTATGAGGCAGAAGCTGTATTTATCTTCGTTAGAATTGACAGATCACTCCTGTAGCTTCAGATTAGCCCACACTGACCTACCAGCTCTATACCAGCTATCTAGTTTTCCGCAATATTTTTTTATTTTGTTTTCCTTATAAAATAACTGATTTTTTGTGTGCTTGATGCTTAGTTGTGTCAAACCACAACAATATTTGAGTGGAATACCACTGCTAGAATGACATCTGAGGAGATTAAAGGGGAGAGAACATTTGTACTGAATTACATAGCTGCTAATATACATACAGATTATTGTAAAAATATACATAAATTTTATAAAACATAATAGTAAGAATGCCTAGGCTTGGATGGTATTCAGCCAGAAGTTTTGAAGGTGTTCAGGGATGAATAGATGAATATAAACAATACAAGTAATCTCTCCCTGTTGGGCAGTGCACGTGATCAAACCCACACAGATGTTCCTGATGCTTTCTCTGGGCTCCTGGGATCCATTTTTGGGTCCCTCATTTTGCAAAGTCTCAAGGGGCTGAGCAGAGCCCACACAGAGAATAACATTTGGTGCTTTGTGTCCTCTCCCACAGTACTGGTGGGAGTTCGAGGATAGCTTGCTGGGGAAGAGAATCAGAAAAGTGAAACTGAGAAAACTTGTGGCTTGACATAAAAGTCAGGGGTGTCCAGGATGAGGTGTGCATGTGTCCATGCCCTGTTACTCTGATCCCAAACCCTCCTACACATAGTGCTACCCACAGCTGTTGGGCATGGGCATGGACATGCTGACCTATGGGCAACCCACACCCTTGGGACGTAGGCAGACACTGAGCGATCTACTGCTGGTGCACAGTACACCAGGGACACACACACTTATCATGCGAGCTTGCTATGCTTTATTGTTGGAGCCAGGTTCTTCTCAGAGGCTCTGGCTCTAAAACTCAGTCTTCTGCCACCTCATTGAGCTCATTCAGCTCCTGCGGTTCAGCCGGCATCTCTTCCTCATGGCGTCTGTGTCTCCTGAGGCGCTGGCGCTTGATGCTTGGGCCACGTGCTGCAAGTTGGCCCCTTGTCCGCCTTCTGCGGCGGCGAGAGCGGCTTTGGCCAGCGCGCTGGGTCTTGCGCAGGGGCTGGCGGCGTCTCCTGCTCCTGCTTCTGCGCCCTCTGGCCCGCCGGTTGTAGCCAGCCATGGTGGTGGTTGCTGAGTGCTGTGAGCATGAGCCCTGCTTTTATAGGGGTGCAAGGCTGGAGCCCTTTGTGATGCAAGCGCTTTACAGAGCCAACCTCAGCAGTGGTGTCCCAACGGCTGCACGGCAATGCTCCATGGCTACCTGGAGTGGGCAGGTGCCCTGTGGCTGCAGGGACATTGCTTCACTACCACCATGATGTGACAGGCCTGCTGGACACTGGCTTGACATGGGACCCCTAGGAGGGCTGGTTTGGCTGACCGGCAATGCAGGCAGTGTGGTGGGAAATGGCAGCACAGTGGCAGATGAGCCCATTGCAGCAGTGGTGCTCGTAGCAGTGATGGTGTTGCCATCTTTGCTTGCATGTGTGGCTTTTGATTTTAATCTTGATGTTATTTATTATTTCTTCTTGTCTTAGACATGAGTGGCACAAAGTTATGGTGATAATATTGTAAAACACTGCAACTACGGTGCCTTCCCTTGTATTATGTGTGACTTTGGCCTCATGGTTCAAGGGCAAACCAGGCTTCTGCATTCCAGGATCTGCCAGCAACTGCCTGTATGTGTGGTAAAATAGTTTCATTTCTTTTGGCTTTATTTTAATTTTTCTCAGCTGTAGGCAATATCTGACATAATAAAAATGCTGTGATTTTGCTCTTATGTATATTTATGAGATTGAGATCTGTCTTGACATTATTTAAGGATCTTGGGAATCTTGAAAGGTCTCAGTTGACTGGAAGTTGGCTAACATTGTCACAGTTTTCAAAAAGGGCCGTAAGGGTGACCCTGGACACTACAGAACTGATATTCCGACTTCAGTGTCTGGTTAGGTTATTGAGAAGATTATTCTGGGAGTTATTTAAAAACATCTGAAGGACAACACCATCACCAGTCACAGCCAGAATGGTGTCATAAAGGTAAAGTCTGCTTATCAGGACTTCCATTTTCCTTTTATAGCAAAGTAACCTACCTAGTTGATCAATGGAAGCCAGTTGATGCTATCTTTTGGGGTTTCAGTACAGCTTTTGATACTGTCTCTCACAGGATCCTTCTGGATAAAATGTCCATCACACAGCTGGATAAACATATCCTGTGATGTGTGAGCAGCTGGATCATGGGTTGGGCACAAAGGGTTAGAGTGAATGGGGTGACATCTGACTGGTGACCTGTCACTAGTGGGGTTCCATCGGGCTCCATCCATCCTGTGTCCTGTGCTATTCAACATTTTCATAAATGTCTTGGACTCAAGACTCGAAGGGATCCTAAGCAAGTTTGCAGATAATACAAAAGGGAGGAGCTGTTTATTCCCTTGAAGGCAGGGAGGCCCCACAGAGAGACCTCAACAAATTAGAGGTGTGGGCAGTCACTAAAACTGAATCATCACAAGGGTGATGGAAAGAGTTCTGTTGTTAGAAACATGTATTTATTTTAATTCTGACCTTATCCTTACTTTTCATTTTGCAGTGTTGATGAACAACCAGCCAATTTTTGGTATGCTTACTGAAAATTTTTCAATTCTCTTTCTTAAAAATGGGGCTATGATGTTTTCAGTAGGTTTATGTAAATTTAACTTCTTTCAACTATAGTAAGAACAGAAATGCTGGCCAGAAAACATTTCTGGTTTGGTGGTCGGAGGTGGCAGTTTCTTAATGCTTGGAAACTGGTCTCAATCCAAATAAGTTAGAGAATAGCTGCAAGTGAAAGCATCCAATGTGTTTTTTTCATGGCTTATGTGAAAGGGGTAATTGGTTTGTATTTTTTTAACAATATCTTGTAACATTAGAAATACTGCCTGTATTACTGTAAATGAGCAGTATGGTTTCTCTCTTATGTTCCACCAAGATTGAAAGTTTAAGTTTAGTTAGAGGTACAAAAGGCTTTTGCTCCAAGAGCAGTAAGTGATATCAACAAGTATGTGATGTCCCAGTAGCCTTTCATAATTTCCCCAAGGTGATTGTACCATCTAGTGTCGATGTAGACGTAGTAGGATCTATACCCTTTAGTAGAAAATGTTGTTTTAATTTGCAGACCAGCTAGTGTTCTGAACAGGGGAACAGGGGCCAAATGGCCTGTGGGAACTAAACTTTTCAGAGCTGTATCCAACAGAGCTGTAAATTCTGTCAGCTAGGAAGAAGAACAGAGAGAATTCTGGCTCCTCATTCTTGGAGATAGCTCTCATTTTGCCAAAGTCAGCATACTAAACCAGACTTGTGCCTAACATTAGGTCTTTTGGCTTTTATATGTTTCATATATTTGCTGCATAAACCCTTTCATTATTTGTACTGGTTTTACTTGAATTCTTTTATTGGTGAGTCTGTGAATCCCAGTCAGGACGAAGGCAGGGTATAGAAAGGCTCCCAGTCATTTTAATGGGATGAAAATGGAAAAAGACATCAAATAATTTTTGAACTATGTTAGTAAATACCTGAAATGAAACACTGCTTTATGATTGATAATGATTATTGCTGGTATGTTTAATTAATGCTGTGACCTAGACAATCTTTTTGTAGGCTCAGGCTTGAAGAGAGCAAAGGATTGAATTTAAAGGGTGTTCTTGTATCAGTCTGGTATTGGGTTCTATTGCTACTTTCCATGTCATAGTTTTCATAGTTTACATTAATCTAGAAGTTATTCTATCTAGATGTAATTATTTCATATCTAGAGGTAATTACAGGGCTTTTATCTGTACTTCAGACAATGGTGGTGAAAATATTGATTTGTTTATGATTTAATATTCTGTGGAGTAAAGTTGCTCTTAAGAATGATTGCTGAAATAATTCTCTGCAGCTGTAACTTTTGTGTCGTGCAGCTAATCAGAAATGTGTTAAATAATTTACTTCAGCTAATACTAATAAATACTGAGAAACTACTAATATCTCTATCATCTTCAGTTGCATAAACCCCCTTGTCAAGTGTGGGACCTAGGCAGTTGCAGCTATTCTGTTACTTTCCCATATACATTCTTACCTGAATCATATCTCTCTCATGTAGATATTTCAGCATTTTCCAAGTAGTTTATTGCCTTCTTTCTTCTTTTTCATTTACAGGTTGGTTGGAACGTACTTGTTGCACTAATGTTTCTTTACATGCATATATTCATTTCTGTAAAATACTTTCTAAGTAAAGGATACTTTAAAAATATTTCAGTATAAGTAATGTATCTCTTAGCATATCTTAGGATGTGATATCCAATAGTTAATGATTCTGCAGCTCTGCAATGAGGTGAAGGTCTGTCTGCCTGGTACTTATGAATACTCTCTGTTCATTTTGTCTCAGTTCTACTATGAGCAACTTAGCTTCAGATACTATTTCTCATTTTAAAGCTTTTTTATCTCAGCTCAACTTATTTTGCAAGTAGCAGCAAGCAGATGAATAAATTGCATCACTGTTGTAGGAACCTGATACCTTGAATCATTATTTTTGTTGGCAATTGATTTATATCATTAAAACATCACACTAGGAGACTGGCTTAGAGTCATCTCTGAAATGTTTCTCATGTGCTATAAGCTAGCAGTTTTTATGTCAAGACCTGGCAAAGGTTGACTTCCAGACCAATCAGAGTGATGTCTTAAAGTACAATAGTGCAACCTGAACATAATAATGCATCTGAATCAACTGCTGCAAAAAAGATTCCTCAGCTGTTATTTAACAGCTTGAAAATAGAGGGGAACATGGTACTGGCAAAAAAGATACATTTCAGAAAGTTTATTAGTAATAGGGTATAGGATATTTATCCAAAGTGCCAGCAAAATGATCAGCTGGGTAATGGTGTTGACACTTTTTCCTAAGAAAGGACATAGAAATCAATGAAATTTGAAGGGAAATAAGAGTGAACTGTAGTAACTTTTCTAATAATCTGAAGTGGAGAATTGTGCATCATCTTTCAAAATACCTCAAGATGTTCATGACTATTAAGAGAGTTTAGTACTAAGTGTGTTTTCCAGTAGTATGCGTCACTTGAAGTGCTACAAAGAAGACAAAAGCACCGAAATCTCTAAGCATCTTACAGAGGATTTAGATGAGGATTTGAACTAAAAATTGAGAATATCTTTCATAGAATCATAGGATCATTAAGGCTGGAAAAGACCTCTGTGATCACTGAGTCCAGCTGTTAACTCAGCCCCACCATGTTGATCACTAGCTTGTCCCCAAGTGCCACATGCACAAGCCTTTTTAAGACTTCACAGGATGGTGCATCCACTGCTTCCCTGGGCAGCCTATTTCAGTGCTGACCAGCCTTTCAGTGAAGAAATTTTTCCTAATATTCAGTCTAAACCTTACCTGGCACAACTTGAGGCCATTTCCTCCTGTCTGAACACTTGTTACCTGGGAGAAGAGGCCAACCCCTACTCAGCTATGACCTCCTTTCAGTCAGTTGTAGATAGGGATAAGGTCACCCTTGAGCCTCCTTTCCTCCAGGCTAAACAACCCCAGCTCCCTCAGCTGCTCATCATAAGACTTGTGCTCCAGACCCTTCACCAGCTTTGTTGCTCTGGTTTGGGCATGCTCAGGAACCTCCATGTCCTTGTTGTGAGTGGTCCCAGTCTCACAAATACCCAGTACAGGGGGACTCCAGTACTTTCTAGAGGCTTGAGTTAAGACTTAAACTGTAGCCTATAAAGGAAAAGATAAACTTGATCAGGGAAAATAATGACATAAAAGAGTCTTGAAAATTTTCTGTAATTTTTTAAATTATTCTATTGAGCGCTTAGTCAATGTTCTCATCATTCCTTTTGGTCTGCAGTTAATATCCTGAAGGAGGTGGGAAATTCTTTATCTAAACTTTAGTATTGTAATCTTAAAGAAATCGCTTCACAATGATACTTCTAGTATTAATCTATTATACTTGTAACTAATATCCAGTATGGCTCAAATGGGTGATGTTACAGGCTTATGAAATATTACTTAGTTTATAAAGTATGTCAGATATCAACAAAATTGTTTTGCAAGAGTCTTAGTCTTAGCTTCTGTAAAGAAACATAAAAGAGTGAACAGAGAATGGAGGTATTGCACAGACAGTGCATAAGAACAACCCTGCTAGCTCAGATCAAAGGATTATTTGTGTCAGCAGTCTGATTTAACACAATTCATCAGCTGTGGTTTGGAAAAACGCATAAAGAAAAACAAAATAAACTTCCCCAAAATACTGTCCCAGGTACTGAACCTTTCAGTGGATTAATCTTCTATAAGTCTGTCATATATTTTTCTGAAGCTACGTACATTTATTTTTGTATTTAATTTGCTTTTTTGTGGGCTTACAGCGGAGCATTGAGGAATTGGTTAGCATTTAGGTAAACAAAACGGTGGATGGAAAAGAGAGTGAAAATGGAGATCTCAGTGAAATGAAAAACTGAATTCTTCACACTGAATTTTGGAGTTTGAAGTAGGAGACCATGTAGAAGAGAGCACAGCCTGGATTCAGAGGCAGTGCCCCAGTGGGACTTCTGGGGGGCTGAGGTGGTCTAGCCAGTAGGAAGTGAGCAGGGTTGTTTCAAAGCTTGAAATGACAGGAAAATCCTGAACGATCTCTTTGTTCTGTATCCTCAACTGTACTATATCCTGTTAACAGGCAGGCAGATGCCAAGTTAATGCAAAAAACCTCCTTTTTTTTTTTTTCTAGCATCTTCTTTATGATCTTTCTTAAATTCCCCAAAAATCTGTTTGTAAAATCTAGTACTTTTGTCTCATCTGAGCCAGTGCTTTAAAGTTGGCCAGGTCTGGAACATGCTTTTCTAAACTTATCATTAATTGTTGTTGGCAATCAATAAATTCTGGATACTATCCCTTTGGGTTGAAAGCTTTGCTTTCTGGATCATTGTGATTTTTGTTGGGTTCTTATTGTCTTCCCTTAAACAGCATGCAACAAACCCCACCAGAAAAACTCATGCTCAAAAATGGCTCATATTGACTTTGGTGGAGTGGAGCAGAGTTCAGAAATAAAGATTCTGTTTTTGTATAAATATCCTTGATTTAACAAAAGGAAGAAAAAACCCCAAACAGAAAATGAAATGTAAAAATGATAGGTTATGTAAAGCTTTTTTTTTTTCTAGGGGAAATGTATTTTATAAGACCCTGAGGCACCTACAGCTCTTCAAATTGTTGTTAACCAGGAAGATCCATTTATTTTCATATTGTGAGGAAAAGACCTGTGCATTCTATTTTTGTTTTTAAACTGAGCAACCTAGAGAAGTGAAAATTTGCTGCCTTCCTTTTAGAGACTAGTGGTTTCTGTTTAGACCACACTAGAGATTGAGCATAGAAATAAAAGGCATTTTTAATAGTGCTGAATTCACTATTTTGATTAATTATCCTGTATCTTGCTTTCCTGACATGTTTACTTTACAAATGCTTTAGCTCATGGCCATAAGTTATTTTGAATGGCAAAGTGTATAATTAACATAAAGGTGAAAGACGATTATGTTTGTGAACACTGCTCTGTGCCCTCCAGAAGCCACTTATGTAGCCAATTTAGGTCACACATGGTTCAGTCTCTCAGAAATCTTACTTGATAAAGCCCCAAGGTACTCTCTTTTACTGAGCAATTAACGGAAAGTGAGTTTTTTGTGTTATTGCGGGGGAAAGATAATTTTTGTAAAAGGGGAAGAACCATATGAGACACACAAATGTTTCTACACATGGTTCTGCTGAAAGCTGAAAATGCAATTTAAATGGGCACTTTAGGTGGAGAATAATATAGGCCAAAATGCTACAATGAAAATGCTTATATATAAAGTGCAGTGGTTTATGTTTGAGATGTTCTGTCACCTTCTATCCTTTTTTCCCTGACTATTTGAATAGATGTTTCCCAAGAAGTCTCCCTATGAAGACATGCCAAAGAGGAATGATTCTCAACATTTGCGATATCTGTTGCATGATGAAACATACTGGAGGTCTTTGCTTATGCAGGCACATAATGACAATTTGGGAGTAAGTGGCAAGCATTACACTCTGATTTGCAGTCATTATTTTGAAAAATCCAACCCTAGACAAACAGGGTCTTGTTCATGCTGGTAATATGGTAGTCACTTATTACAATTAGATTCTTTGCAATGTAGGCAGAAACAAGCTATATATGAAAACATTGTACAATAACAAGATGTAATGGCTGTGTGTTATCATGTGCTACTGACAGAGGTTGGATTTCTGAAGCTAGCTAGACTAGGGGCTTTTATGTAAAACATCTTTATGGTGCTTCTGCCAATACATGATTTTGTGTCACCAGATACTGATTTCTTTGGACCAAGAGAATTCCCTCTAGTATCCTTGTTAGTCAGAAAAACAGTCATATTAGTCTTATAATCAGACATAATTGAGTTATTACTCCATTATTTAAACTCTCACAATGCAGAAAAGTGCAATTACCAAATCAAGACACAGTAATGGTTGAAATTTAATAGTTACTCTTGTGGTGAGCACATAGGAAGAGAGAAACAAAGATATGCTATAGTTGTGTGATCAATTGTATTTCCACTGTTTATTTTGACATCTATTCTTGTGCTAGCCTGATTTGCATATATACATAAACGTTGTAGGCATCCTCATAAGATGACCAAATTTTGCAGCTGTCTGGTGGTTTAAAGGTCTACAGTTACTCACGTGCTATAGCTTGGGCAAGGCAAAGCCAGTGCAATGCTGCTTAGCGTCAGAAGGAACTGCACTTCACTGCAGTAGGGATGTGGCTGTAAGCTATTTTTTCTTTATTAAAAAGGTATGAATCCACTGCCCTTGTAAAACAAAGGACAGAGATAAAAGCCCTTTTACTAGAAGGCATAGGACAAGAGTTGGTTAGCATGAGTGGTTCCCATTTGGTTTGTCATTGACAGGTTCTCTCTCGCCAGCTCTCCTCTGAACACACAGGAGCAATGGAGGTTGGCTGGGGGTTCAGCAGGAGCTGAGCATTAAACTCTGAAGTCCTCTCACACTCCAGCTGACTCTCTGTTGCTGCCTGTTCTCTTCTGAAAAGAGAAGGGGGACAGCACTGACCTTCCTTGCAGCGTGGTGGGGAGTACTATAAGGGATTACTGTGACTACTAGAACAGGCAGGCAGCTGTTACGGCTTTGCGCTGCCTTTTTCTATGCAGAAGCTGCTCTGAAATTCAGATGATCAGACTGTCTCACAGCCTGAGCATAAGAAAGGCAGGAAAATAAGGACCTATTCACTGGATGCCAAGTGGGTAGTTTTCAGTGCTGCTTTCAATGACATAATACTGCCTGTGAGGCTTTCTTCTGCTAGTGGCACAGAGGAGATCTCTAGATGTGATAATACTGCGTTGGAGTGTATGAATTAGTATGGTCTCCTTACACTGTGGAGAATTGGCTTGTTAGGGACGTTTTTTACACTCAGAGGACACAGGGAACATGAAATTTGTCTTTCCTGGTACATAATGTCCCCTTTAACTTAAACTACTTAAATAGCTACCTGCACTCTTAACACCTTCCAAGCCTCATTTCCCCAGGTATGGTTTATTTTTCTGCTGTTTGATCCTGCACTTCAGTACTGAGTGGTCCACTGATCTGCTTCCCCTGCCCTCATCTCTGCTGCCTACATGCTCTCTCTTTTCCTCATAGAAACTTCCCCTTTCCATTGTGAGCTCTCTCCTTATGGAAAATCCTTCTCCTTTCTATTTTTATGGTGCTGACAGGAAATAAATGAACAGTAATGAGGCTGTTAGATGGAGCTGACAGTTCAAGTATTTAATTTTAAAGAATGCATATATTACAGAATTCAAATTGGATGGATCAGATCCTTATCTGATATTACACTTTTATATTAAAAGAGTAGCTCTCAATTGTGCCAGAGAAATCTCTCTCCTAATGTGTTCCTGGGTTTTTTTAATGGTAGTTGATTTTTCTGTAGATTCTTGCTTTGGAGGGTGAAATATGTTATGGGCACTGTTTAAACACATATGAGTGAATGTGAAGAAATCTTTTTGGCATTGAATCCAGCTATTGCGAGACAGGTGGTTGTATCGCTGAAGTGCCCTCAGCCCCAAGAACACATGGCAGCTCAGCTGGTGCCTGTGAGATGTTCAGCAATGTGATGCTGCTGGGGCACTTTGCAGCACAGCAAGGGGATTATACACTTCTCTCTGGAGATCACACCAGTAATTCATCATTCAGAAATTTTAAAAACAACAGAAAGTGATTATTGAAGAGGTATAATTGTCACTATTCAAAATAGCACACTCACCTATTATTTATCCAGGACAGAACAAATTGACTATAAGAGCACATATTTTATTAAGTGTTCTTTCTTGTTGCAGCAACATGGCAAGCAACTGTAAGGTAAAACTGCAAAAACATCTTTGGCATCTTTATGTACTCCAATTCTATGTTTTCTGGATAAGGCTTAAGTTGTACCTGTTCTGACCTTGGAATAACTTTCAAAATTTGAGCTATTTTTTAGTTCTTCCTTTGACTTTCTTTGTAATTTTGTTTTCAGACACATTCTGTGAACTACAGGATAGTGAATGAAGAAATGGCAAAATTTTTATGAGGACAGTGAGGCTGGCCAGGATCTTTCTGAATTGACATACTCTCACACATCTGATTTAAAGGCAGCTGAGCAGCCAAAGCAGTTTCTCATATAAGCTGCTTCACAAGAGGAGTTCTAGGGGGTTATTATATGTCTATAATAGGCCCATGCTTGTTTATTTTCCTTTTTTTTTTTTTTTTTTTTTTTTTTTTACAAAGGTCAGAGTATTTGTTAGCTGTGTTTCTGTGTCTGTAAAAGTTTTCATTCATCTGTTTTTGTTGTCAACATGTGAGGAAAACTCAGGATGATGTACCACTCAGGTAAACTTTCAAGTTTATGTGCAGGATAGGTAGGTTTTTAGCTGTAAGTAGGATAAGGAACTGCTCGCAGCTATGGAGACTCTATACAAAATAGAATTCTAGTTCAAATGTGGTCCAGGTCACTAGTGCTGATTGTTCAATTGTTTTTGAGCTATTAGAAGGCAGGAGAAGATATCACTGCTGGTGCCCTGGCTGACTGTCACCTGAGAGATAAGACAGAATAAACTAAGTGTTATGAACTCCTTTGTCACCTACAGAATTGGTCCCATTTCACTGTAGAGACAGAATCATTTTCTCTCATCTCACTGGAGAGACAGCATTGCAGCAGGCTATATTTTACTTAACCAGTGAATGGAAGTGTTTAGTCTCCAGCTGGAGCTGCCAACCAAGCTTGAATGTGACTTTAAAAAATTTAATCCAATTTATGGCTATCTGAGATTTTAATTTTATTTGGAGCCAATTATCAGTAGAAAGGTCATCTGCCTGCTTGACTGTCACCAGTACCAGGCTGCAGATACAGTACAGCTAAATATCAGTATTTCTAGGAAATTGGATGTTCTCTGTGTCAAGGGTTTATTCTTGGAGCATAAAACCATTCTTGGAGCCAGTTCAAGACACTAGGCAGAACAGGTGCTGACCAAAGGACGTGAGTCTGTTTTGCCTATGTTGGATATATCAACTGCACTAGCCTGAGCAATTAAGATTCTTACACTTACTGAGCTTCTACTTCTGCCACTTCCCATGGCTATGGTGTACCCTAGAGAGAGATGTTGTGAGAGGTAAGGAGAGCCAAAATTTGTAGTAGAATGGGTTGCTGCCAGGCTGCACTTAACAGCTTGAATATCTGGTACTTTAGTAAGGACTTAGGCTTTGTGAGGGAGGGCAGAGAACCAAGACAACAGCTGTGCTGGTTGGACACTGTACAGCTGGAGACCTGGAGACACAACCTTAGCCTCACCTCTAAATGTTGCCAAGTGAGGCTATGGGAGGAGGAGGAGAACACTGCAGTTTGGCTGAATGTTGCTGCTATAGGTCAGTGAAGTAAAATCTCTTAGTGTTCTCGTTTAAATAGCCTGTTACCTTCTCTTCAAGCTATTGCACCCAGTTGCTATGTGCTTTTATACAGCACTGCAGCAGCTGGCTAAAGACAGCCTTATGTTTGGTTCATTGATCAGTTTGTATAGTGTTTTTGAGATCATTAGCATATGTAAATGAAATAAATAATGCAAAAGTCATTGAAGCTGATATCCACATAAGGATTTACAGGCTGCCAACTTGACTAGTTTTCTGTTCTACTCATGCTTTTAAGTACAACTACAGATAATCAGTATTGAAAGAGATTATAAAAGGGCTAATATGGATGGAGAAGGCAGAAAAGTAGCTTATCTGTGAAAATTACCTAGATGTAAAATTTAGAAAGTTGACCTAATGGTATACCTTAATGTCTCACACCCTTCAGTCTGCAGGGAAAGTGTTACATCCCACAGCTCTGCATGGGAAACTTTGACAGAATCTGGGGCTGCTGCCATCATTCTGCCAGTGCAGTCTGTGTGACGAGCCTCTCAGAAGGCATCAGCACGTGAACTTCTTGTGTGACGTAGGACCACCTCAAAGAACTGGAGTTTCACATTGTTCCTGTTGACATGGATGTTCAAGCAAATAGAAATATCCAAAAAGGATCTTCTTCAGGGAAATAGGAGATGCTGTGATTACTCAGGGCCCTACAGTCAGACACCCTTTATTTACTTCCTATACATCTTTAAATTACAAATTTATGAGCACTTGAGATTCACAAACATTTTCATATATTCAATATAGAAGCCAGGTATTAAAGGGCATGGAGAAGAAAATAACCCTTGTTGTTCCCTGGAACTGAAGGCAAACTGAGATTGCTAGGAAGTCCTTCTCTAAGGAAGTACCTTGAGTGAGAAAATACCAAATGATTTGAAGCAAGTTCATATATAGACAAATATCCAAAGTCCAATTTGTTTCGATTTTTTTTCGTTCAGCTGAGTTTTCTATAAAGTTTTTGCATTATGAGAGATTTCTCTTTTTGCAATTTCAGTTGAATTCTGTGAAATGGGATAAAGGTGAAATGTTACAGGGAAAAAAATACCACATGATAGACTAGGAGAACTGGAATTGTTCAGCCTGTAAAAGAAGGTTTCTGGGTAATACAATTGAAACCTTCCAGTACCTGAAGGGAGCCTACAAGAAAGATGGAGAGATACTGTTTACAATAGTGAGACAGCAAGATGGAATGGCTTCAATCTGAGAATAGGTTTAGATTAGATATTAGGAATAAATTCTTTACTTTGAGGATGGTAGGGCACTACAGGCTGCCCAAAGAAGAGATGGATGTCTCATCCCTGGAAATGTTTGAGGCCAGACTGGATGGGGCTCTGAGCAACCTGGTCTAGTGAAAGATGTCCCTGCCCACAGTGGGGAATTGGATCTAGGTGATGTTTAAGGTCCCTTGCAACTGGGACAGTTCTATAATTCTATGATTCTATGACAGAAAATGCAATGCCTCAATACAAGTTACTCCAAAACTGTCTTGTTGTATACTCTTCATCCTTTTGTAGAGTTTTTCTCAGTTTAAAATAAGGTTGACTAAGCAACTGAGGACCGTTTTGCTCTTTGTGTAGACACCATTAATGGTGTAAACACAATTTCCACAGAATTAGAGTGTTCTGAGTTGGAAGGGACCCACAAGGATCATGGAGTCCAAGTCCTAAGGGAATGACCCATGCAGGGATTCAACTGGTGACCTTGACATTACTAGCACCATGCTCTAACATGAGCATGCATGCAATATTTTATGGAAAAATCTCAGGGAGTGTATAGTCTAGAGAAAGAAGGTATGTTGGAGGGTAAGATCCTATAGGAGATGGAGACATGTAGAAGTTACTGTCAGAGCAGGTGGTATATCAGAAGTATGTAGGCAGTGGCTTTTACAAGTTTGTCTCTTTCACTTCATTATTTATTTTCTACCAATGGGAAGCTGATATTTCTCCTTTTGCTTCATTTTTTCAGTAGATCTCATATGTTCTTATGATTTTATTTTTCATATTATCATAAGCTGTGAACTTATGAAGGGAACATGTGCCAGTGCTATTTCTGAGAGTCACAAGTCAGAACTATTCAGATACATTTCAAGAAACCATGTCGCTTTTCATAATTTCTTTAGACTAATTTAGTAGGAAAAAGCAACAAAATGAAATGGAGAAAGAGATCGAAGTTCAGCTGCCATTGTATTTGCCATCACCTACTTTTGCATACAGAATATTATTTCATTGATGATACTAATTTGATAATTTTAGTGACTGAGGCAACAGCACTGTGGGATGTTGGCAAGACAGGTAGTAAGGAATCTAGCTGTAATTCCAGGCTAAAATTCTGTGGGTTTGACACAATAGCAGAGAAGCACTTAAGAATGCACTTTCTTGCTAAATATTTGTTACTGTTATTTACTTTAGGTACAGTCCCAGGAAAAATGCTTTTAGGAAATTTGTTATATATGAGCTTTAACAGAACTTTTCATGGCTGACATGTGGAATGGCCTTCTGGCCTGATGAGAGGTAGCACCTTCCTCTACCTTTTGGAGAACCTGCCTGACTTAACCTCTACAAAGTGTTGATTTACTTCTGATGTGAGATCTGACTCAAGGCAGGAAGCAGGAAATTGTAATTTATTTTAAAGATGTGAATATTTCATGTTTCATGTTGTGTTAGAAAGGCTGCTTGAGGGTTCCACTGATCAAAATAAGCCTCTGAGAGTCATTTTTGTCATCACAATCACAGTCTTTCCTCAAATCTAGGCTATGAGAAGCTGACAAAACTGGGGATGTATCTTGGTCGAGAATGGTCTTGAAAGGACTTTTTTGTCATCTCAGTACTCTTGCAGCTTCAGGAATGATACTTGATCCCTCCTCCTTGATCTCCTCATTTATGAGTATACCAGGAGGTCAGCACTGAAGTGGTAAGAAAACAACCAAGTTGACTTTCAGGTCACCAGTTTTACTGTGTCAGGACAAGAATAGATCAGGAAACATTGTTTTCAATTTTAACACTGAAAATTCAAAATGTGCTTGGCTGAGTCTTTGGTATGGGACTTTTCTGCGTATGTTGTTTGGCATAAAATATTTACTGCTAAGGATGACTCAAGTTCATTTCTTCAACCTGAAAAACTACTCCACCTGTGTGACAGACTGCTGGCTCCCTGCTGGGCATGAAAAATTAACATTGTATCACATCAAGATATAAAAGGGGAATTGGACAAAGTAGTTTTTCAGCTAATTTCCATTACTAGGGTTTTTTTTCCTTGTCTATTTGAAATATGCATAGAAAATTCAGAAAAGCAAAGAGTAAGAACCCTCAGTAGGCACCAGCAGGTGTGCAAAGTGCCAGCCCTATTGCCCAGCTCAGAACTGCTGATCTGTAGGTAGAGCTCCCTTGATATTTGTTAAGCCTAATGATTAGCTTCAAGCTTTCTGCTTTGGATGTTAGCCTGACAATAAATGGCATTTCCTGGAAATTTTTTAGCTTTGGAATAGATGGTAATAAATAAATAAATAAATAAATAAATAAATGTGGCTCATCTGTGTATTTGTGAGGAAATAAAAGGATACAGTTGAACTTCTTTTTGTCAAATTTTTCCAGAGAAGTTCTACCCTCTGTGCTGGTTTTGGCTGAGGTACAATTAATTGTCTTTAAAGCAGCTGATATGGGTCTGTGTTTTGGATTTGTGCTGAACACAGGGTTGATAACAGAGATGTTTTTGTTATTGATGAGCAGGGCTTACACAGAGCCAAGGCCTTTTCTGCTTTTTGTACTGCCACGCTGATGAGGAAGTTGGGGGGGCATGGGAGGTTGGGAAGAGACACAGCTGGGACAGGTGACCCCCAACTGACCAAAGGGATATTCCAGACCTTGTGGCATCATTCTCATTATAGAAAGTGGGGGGAAGGAGGACAAGGGGAGGGACATTTGGGGTGATGGCATTTGTCTTCCTTAGTCACTGTTACCTGCGATGGGGCCCTGCTCTCCTGGAGATGGTTGAACACCTGCCTGCCCTGGGAAGCAGGGAATTAATTTCTTGCTTTGCTTTGCTTGTGGGCATGGCATTTGCTTTTCCTATTAAACTGTTTTTATGTCAACCCATGAGTTCTCCAGCTTTTACCCTTCTGATTCTGTCCCCAGTCACTCTGGTGAGGGAGTGAGTGAGTGGCTGCTTGGGACTTGGCTACTGGCTGTGGGTAAACCGTGAGAACCTCCCTCCACAATCATCTAGTAATTCTGGTAACTCATAAAGTTTAATGTACTTGGTAAACCATCTTAACTTGCCATAGACTCTGCCAAGACTAAAAAACATCTTTGTCCAACCCAGAGTTTTTAAAGATAAAAATGAGAGAGTAACATGTCATCTTGCACAGAAGTGTTTCTGCAGCAGCAGGTTATTTTCTGTGAGGTTGAGTGCTCCTAGATAACTAAATGTTAACAACACAGTGTACAGCATCAATTATATGGGAGTAAACACATAGTACAGTCAGCCTTCTCAGGCTACAGCTCAGTGGTGTCCCTACAAAGACTGCAAGTATTAAAACAGCTAATGATAGCAGCATCTCCTTCTTAACATAAAAAGAAACAACAGAATAAAAATTCAGGGGGAAAATAAAAAAAATAATTGCAAATACTATATGAAGACATTTTTTTTCCCAACACTATTATTACTGAAAGTACTTTTAACCTAATCAAAATGTCTTTCATCTCAAGTGACAAAGTTGGTCCAGTAACTGTTAAACTCATGTTTTTTAGACACTACATGGTGTCCCCAGATAAAATGGGCTGCGAATTTACAACCACAAAAAGGCAGATCAGTGAAACTGAATGTGGGTTGTACATCTCATTTATTTTTCATCAATGATGCTGGATTATTTTTTATTTTTGGTATGACTCCGTTTGCCTCTGTGGCAGTAAAATGAAAATTGTCAACTTAATGGCTGACACTTGTTTTGCTTAAGATTTCTCAGTCTTGTGCATGACTAATACTGGGTTTCTAGTGCTGTAGAGAAAATTTTTGATGCAGATAAATCGATGCCCTTCAGGGAAAGTTTTAGTGGTCTTTAGCAGTGAGCTATTACTCATGCTTGGTAATCACAGGTGCACTTTAAGGCTTATAGAAGTGCATTTTGATTTTGTAAAGCTTATGCTTTTTACTAGCATAACCTTTCCATTTTTGATTTAAAGAAAATAAATGCTTACTACCACACTCTTGTGCTATAGAAAGCTTAGCTGTATAAATGCCCTCTGCTTCTCCATCTGACAGGATGAATCTGTTGTGCCTCAAGTGCATTGGAAACCCTCCCTATGGGCTTAGAGAAAAGAGGGATTTGGTGTCTTTCTTATGCAAATAAAGGGAAGAAACAGTTGTTTTGTGTTGCAAAAACTCATGGCACTACAGGGATTTGCATTTTTTCATTTAAGTGTGTTTTGATTATTCTAGTTCCCAAATCCCTCTCCTTAAAAATGTGAAGTCAACATAAATATTACTGAGATAAAGAAAGACTCTCTGCATGGTTATCAGTGTTATCAGTCAATAGCTGTACAGACTGGGGTTCAGTTCATGCCAATCTTTTCTTTGAAAAAGCCTTGTGTGTTACAGAATTCCTGAGACTTGTAACTGCCCCAGAAAAAACTCCACTGCCCCAGAAAAAACTCCACCAGTGGCCTGGCAATGCACTCTCAGGTTGGACTACAGGCTCTTGGTATTTCACTCCAAGCCCTTCATAGACATCATTTTCTGGACTCAGCTACGGATGTGGAAGAAGATACCGACTCATCTGTGCTCCATTGCTCCAGTATTTCTGCTGATGTTTCTAAGGTCAAGTAACATTGCAAAGAACACAGTCTAGGGCCTTCTTAACCTTACTGGAAAAAGATCCCAGTGTAGGATGTGGACAGGATGCAGCACTGCTGCACACAACTGATTCTCCACAGCCACATCAGGTGTAAATCAAGATTCCTTCCCTTCAAATGCTTTTAGCCTAAGGAGACATGATCCATTTTGGAGCTTAACCTCACTCTATCAAGTACTCTGTCAACTTCCTTTAGAGTAGGTACTGAAAGTGCTCTCAAACCCAGGATCATGCAGGTCAACAAAATCCATGCAAGTCAACTCATACCAGGCCCAAGATGACATAAGTGGTTTTGTCTGAAAAAATTAAGAAGTGTTGAATAGCTCAGCTGACATCTCTGCAGATGTTTTTGACTCTTAGTAAAAGGTGGAGCAGAACATGGTAATCATTCCCTTCTACAGTGGCATAGCTGGATCTAGAAGAAAGTGTCTGGGACCTCCAGTTCCTTCTTTTCCAGAGAAGAAATTTATTTTCTTTCTAATTCTCTGTCTTAGAAGCAAACAGCATTGTTCTAGATTCAGTCAAATGCTTTATTTACAGCCATCAGACAATCACTTTAAGTTCCCAAGCAATGTGGGGCAAAGACCCTCTTTGCTGTCTTCCTTTCAGCTGGAGTGGAGCAAACACTGGGAGTGTTTATGAGGGCATTTTGCTTCAGATCTCTTCTCAGTAATCCTGAGGCTTAACAGAGAGATCCTGCTTATTAATTCTGCTGTGAAGCACAAGCAGGTAAGCAGCAATGTCAGATCTCATTTTATCCTCCATAGTTTGTCACTGAACAACTCAGCATCCCTGAATTATTCACAACACAGAGTACCAGCAAGTGTCAAGATTGGTAACCATCAGCCAAGCAAGAAATCTTGGCTGGTAGTGGTGGTTTCGCACTCTCAGGAGTGCCTGAATTTGAGAAAATAGATGTTCTTGCTATTTCATACTCAGAACAATTCAATAAAAACACAAAACACATCACTGACTGTCTATGTGTTTTCAAATTCACCCAATTATCCCATTTGTAAAATCAAAAGGGTTTTTGTATCCTTGCTAAGATTGTTCTTATTTCAATTCTTCCCTTGTAAATGCAAAATAATTTCACTGATTGTATTAGAATCCTTTATGTAGATTCAACAGAAGTTAAGTTCTGGTCCCAGTATTCTCATGTACTGTGGATAATTATTGCAAAAACTGAAGTTAGATCCAAGGACCATAGCCTTCAACGATCTGCAAGATTTGGTGCACTGCTGTACTAGCAGGCCCCTATAAAGCAGTCTGAGTTAATTCAGCTGTACATTTTATTTCTATGGTAGAGTCTCTTGAGGCTTGTCAGGAAACTACAAAATGATGGATAATTTAGATGAGTGACATTATTGAAAAAGCATTTGCCCTGTGATTGAAGAAAAATGATTTGTTAAAAATAGTTTGAAATCAGGATATGTTAATCAAACTAGGAAAGTAGAAAAGAGAAATCCTACCAAAATGAATTCTGATTATGTGCTCCAGCCAGCCTTTCTTTGTCTGTGGATGTTTCCACTAAACACAGAGAGTGAATCAATATTTTTAAATGCTGTGTCCCTTAGATGAGCCCTGAGCAGGTTGAACAGCTTCTTCCATGGGTCCAGGAGTTCTCATTAGTAGTTAGAGAGTATGTAAGAGCTGTATTTGGGTGATGAGATTGGAACTACAGGGTAATGTCATTTGTTTGTAGTGATCCAGAGGTTTAGATGTATTTAATTCCCAAATAATCTGTTTCCTTAGGCTGATGATGTGATTCCTGCTGTACAAATAAATTTTGTCTGATGTGGCTGTGGGGATTCAGTTATGTGCACTGTCTCTGCAAAGAATATGTGAGCTTTGTCTGTGCCCTTTTTTAAGTAGAGTGAAGGAACCACCAAGGGTGTTCTTTAGTATAGTGGTTGACCTTAGAAAATCCAGGGCTGTCAGTGTCTCTTTTTTCTTGGTTTTAGTTCTGGTCTCTTTGAAATACAGAGAGGAACAAATGGGAGGGAAGAATGAGAAGTTTTCTTTCAGACATAAAAAAGCCCAAACCAACCAGAGAAACCCTTCATAAGTCATATTTCTCCTACAAAGACAGGAAAAAGAGAGAAATCAATAGCTGTAATTTCTAAAAAAATGAAGTGATTCTTTGATTTTGGCAGGGTGATAAAAGTAGACAGATAGCAACGGAGTAAAATAGTTGGGGAGCTTTCATGTCCCTTCAACATGCTGGTGAGGGGAACTGAATATTGTGCTCAGGAGCTCTTTCCTATTGCTTATTAGCCAATTCTTATTTTACCTGACACCTTATTACTACCTCCTTTTTTTTAATGTTTATGCAGAAATTTAAATAGATACAGTAATAAGAAAAAAAATCAATTAATCAAGCTTTACTGTTTGTAATTTGTGGTATTATATTAATTCTGACATTTTTTGGTCATTCATGTACAGTTTCTGGAAGAGTAGTACATCCAATAGAGTAAATCCAATTGACTTGTTCTCCCCTCAACCCCAAGGCAGTGCTCCTATTTTCCTTCCCCTTACCTGCACTTCTTTACAGTCTTTCAAGGCTTTTTTGTCTGTCTAGAGGACTGAAATACTAGAATTCCATATTTCCCATTTCAGGTCATGTTTGGCTAGAAAAGGAAACTTCAAAAAATGCAATGCATTTTGATGATACTGATGTACAAAATGTTTTCAGCCTCTGTCATCAGAGCATAGCTGCACAGTGATTATGATGTCTAGAAAAGTCAGAGGTAGTTTAGAAAACAGAATGCTGGCTGAAATTGATGGGGAAGGAAAAAGAAGATAAGAACTGAGTTGAAAAAAATGTCAGACACAGGTAATGAGGAAGCTGCTTTGATTGAAGAGAGAATTCAGGTTACATAGCATAGTCTCATAGTGATGAGAAGCTCTATCATTTATGATTTACTATGCCTGAGCTCAAAGGAGTTGGTCTATTTCTTGAGTTAATGAGTAAGGAAGTCTGTAACTTACTGGAAACTAAAAATATAGTAGGTATTGCTACTGATAAGGAAATAAACTTTTATTAGGACTGTAAATTTCAGTTTTCTCTTTTATTGAAGGTTTTTCATATTATGTGAACAAAAGCTGAAGAACCTATTGAAATGGCCTGAAATTACCTCAGGTGTTAAGGTAGTTTGGATGGTGAGACAAGGGAAGAAGGGGAGCATTTGGTGCAATGAACACAAAGTTAGTGAAAAGAATGGCTGTACTTCACTGAGTTCAACAGGTTGGAGTCTCAGCTGTGACAGTCTCAGGGACAGTCTGTGTGTGTGTCTGTGTGTGGCAGGTGTGGTCCAAACCCTTCACCCAGCCCATAGCCACATAATGCAGTGGGGAAGAGATACTTGGAACATTCTGGGCCTGTACAACTGCCTGAGGACAGCTGCAGTCAGGATGCAGGTCTGTCATCTAGATTGTTCTAGCTTGTACTGAGAACTAGATATTTTGTTTTCTTTACCTTTTTGCTTCTATGCTTCTCAGAGGTTAAAAAAAAAAGGAAAAAAAACCCTACAGATTTTCCAAATCACTTTTTTTTCCTCTCTGATGACCTTGGCAAGATACAGACTGAGTTTTGTCACCCATAATCAGGCTAGCAATCACTTTTAAAATAGTTTCTCTGAATTTGATTGGGAGTAATCACAAAGTAATATGCTTTACAATGCAAGTAAAGGGTACAGGAATCAAATCTTCATGATGTTGTCAGAAAATAGAACAAGATTAGAAAACGAAACAAGTGGTGTACATGTATTTTAAAGAATAATGTTCTGTAGGGGAGAAAAGGAATTTTCATGCTTTCTATCTGCCAATTCTTTTCTTCTTGCCAATAAGTGCAGTAAAATAAGCTTGTTCTATTTTTTTTTTTTTTACATTTTTCTTTCAGGGCTTACCTTTTTCCAAACTATCTCCAGTTTTAGAATAGCTACCTCGTGACACAAGAAAACATTATTTTTTCTTTGATCATCTGCTTTAGCATGTAGCTTGGCATAAAGTAAGCACAACTCTCCAAAAGTTTGATTTTTCATTTCCTTAAGAAGTGCAAATTTTCTTGAAATTCTTCTATCTGGAATAGAAGGACATCTTTCATGCAAAAAACCCCCAAGGGCTTCAATGAAAAACTTCACAGATTCCCTAAGCTCCAGGAATAAGAAGAGGACAAAGCAGTGGGTAGTAAGGAGTGGAGGCAAACTGTTCTTATCCTCCTGTAAATTAATGTCTCTTCTGCCATGACAGTCTACAATAGTGGAACTGTCTAATGCATCATCCTTACTGTAAGCAGAGGTGAGAACTAAATTCAATGCAAGTGTCTACAAGAAAGCACAAGGTGCTGAATGCTTTGTAAGTGGCTCTTAAGTTTAGTGCTGGAATATGACTCTCTTCACAGTAATGAGAAGTTAAGTGCTTTTTGTCTTAGAGCTGTTAATGAAAGATGTCATCCTCTATCTATAATGGATATAATACTTCACACAAAGTATTAAAGTAATGAGGCATGATGCTAAGAAGGTTTCTGCTATTAGAAATCATTGCCACTAGAGTCCAGGTGCTCATGTCTCCTGCAGTTCTGCTGATACTTAATGTCAGTACTTGTCAGCTGCGTACTTTATGGGTTCAATATATAGTGCACTAGCTGTTAGGTCTGATGTATGGATGAGGTATCATACCTACTAACACAGAAGCATTTTGGAGAAGACAGAAGAGGTTTGGATAGAGTACAAATAAAGATTAAAACTAGATAAAATGTATTGGTTTCGATTTAAGAACATATAATAGACTTAGCTACGACTAAAAATAAAATAAATGTAGAATGTGAGGCTTATTGCATTAATTCCTTGGAACTTGCAGTTTCTCACTGCCTATTCTGTACTGTGCAGAGAGATCGGGGTCCATATGTGATTGCTCAGAAAAAAAAAGTAGATGGTACTGCATATCTTATAGAGAACTGGGACATGAAAAATATTCAAGACAACAGTATGTCTGACATACTGTATTATGGGTAAACTAATTTGTTATGCTGCTCAGAAACTCTTTGTTCCAGAATCAAAATAACAGATCAAAGAAATTAGTTGTTTACTAACGGCCTTAGAAGGTCTTTATTCTTCAACAGAGTGGGGACTGGTGGTTGTGGGTGAGCTGGAGAATATATTCACATGTATTCCTGAGGTGCTACATTTTTTCTTTAATGAGTGATCATAAACACCTCTTTCATATGTCATGTCTAAAAATCTGCTCTTACCACTAAAAATCTAGTGTGTGGCTTGGCAAATTCAGCTGTATTCTGTTGGTTTGAAAAACAGTATCTCCTCTGTCTCTGGGGGAAAGTTATGGTGCTTGTGGTAGTGATGCCTGTCAGAAGTAGCGGTCTGCACTAAGTTATCCTTTCTCTGGACTGTAATGCTGTCCAGAGTCCCTCGGATGATTTAGTCTGTAGCCCTCTGAGGTATGTACAGCTCTGATTTGACTTGGTGAGAGGTTTGGCAGATGCAGCTGCACCATGCCCCGAAGGAGGGGTTTACTGCACATTTGTGGATCTCTCCATATAATTCAGTTTGCTCCTGTGCTCCATGAATAAGAGCCCCCAAAGGCTTTTAGCAGGATAATATTGTTAAATACTGCAAGTACCCTTGATAGTGTCACCTTGATACAGTGTCAGCTGATAAGACAGGCTCTCCTGTCTCTACATGACAAAGCATTTGCACATAAACAAAGTAATAAATGCTAGAGTCATATGAAGCCTGAATGTTTAACCAGTAATGAACAAAATGCTTTTAGGTCCTTGCTATTCATGCAGAGTTTTAATTATGTAAGCAGGAGGTTGGAGGAGCAAATTTGGGAGCAGGAGTACTTACTGAGTAAGTTTTTCAAATGAGAGGGTCCCCATGACCTTACAATGTGGCAAAGAGCTAAATAATTTTAATATCTATCCTGTGTAGAAAGGGGATGAAGTGAGGTGGGTTATCACAGGCTCTCCTTCACTTATACACTTGTCATGGAAAGTTGTCTTTTGAACCTGTGAATCTATCTGTAGAATTGTGGAGAGTGGGAGGTGTCCAAAACCCACAACAGGCAGAAAAATATAACTTAAAAAAAAATTGTTTTCCTCCATTTCTGAATCCAAGTTTAGTCATTCTGGACTTGCCAGCACAACTAAAAGGTGAATTAATTATATTAATTACATGCAGTCTTATAACAATAAATCAGTGAGTTTGAATAGAAAAATTCTGTGTATTTTGACTTGTGATGCCTGATAGGTGAAGTGAATTTTCTCAGATGCAGGTTTCCACTCTGCCTAATATACAACTTTACCATTTTCCATGTTTTGGAGACATGGCTGAAGCAATATTAAGTTTTCCCTGTTCTTATACTCATGGTAATTTTCTTGTTCTGTGTTACATGTAGCAGTGCAGGAGGGAAGAGTCAAAAAACAAGGAAGAATCCAGTCTTTCCAACAGGATCTTACTTTGTGATGGATTTCATTGCTTTTCAGTGCTTCAGTTTCTCCAGCTACAAAATTGCTCTTCCTTTATTTAGCAAGTTGACTTAACGGTATAAGCTTGGCTCATAGAAGTAGTACATGAAGGTTAAATGTAGCTTGTAAGTAGAACTTGTGCTGTTCTGTTGCAGGGAAATCATGAAGGGCATGCTGGATAGAAGGGGCTGGTCATGTTAATGGATAAGCATCCTCAGATTGCTTTACAGGGGTTTCCTTTCTTGTCTTATATGGCTGTCTATTTGGAACTCGAAGGAAAAAGCAGAAGGACCTGAGCCCGAGCTGGGCAGGTGGTGCCTGGGGGTGCAGCTGTGCCTCAGAGTGGGCAGGGGTTGTGAGTTGCTGCCGAGCAGAGCTGGGGACAAACACGGGTTGGGGCAGCTTCCCTGTGTGAAGACCTGGAATTTGTTTCTGTCCATGTTTCCTGATGCAGTTAAATAGAAATACCTCTCAGGGACTTGGGTAATTGTCCAAGTGCCATCTCAAAGATTGATGACGGTAAGAATTACTGAAGAAAAGCAAGAAGCATAATTGACAGATAGGTCCTCCATGGAAATGCTTTTTTTTTTTTTTTTTTTTTTTTTTTTGTAAGAGCTGAATGTATTGAGACTATTGCAACTGAAATTTTGCAGGAGTGAGAGTGCAAAATAAAAGGAGTACACAGGAACATTTATTTTAAGCACGATTGTCCTGACAAAAAAATGTTTATGGTGTAAGAGACTGGACTGAAATGACTATTTGTGGCACTCTTGTAATTGATTTTATAAGAAGCATTTTTTAACCTGCTGGCAAGCATTTGAAAAACTGTCAGTCTAGGGGGAAAAGAGATTTCTGTGTGTGGCTATTTTTCTTTATATTGCATAATGTACAAACCATTTGTTTCCTGAATAGAAGTTTGTAATTAAAACAAACTAGAAAATGTCTGGGAGATTTTTATGAGGAAAGAAGTGTGTATGGATGGGTTGTTTTTCTGAACATGTGGGTTTTTTTTAGTTTCTTTATAATAGCTGAATTTCACTTTAGGGTTTACAGTGCAGTGCATACAATTATTTATGAGATGCTGAAGTATTATAAAGAGAGCATTCTTTCATTAAAGAAACCCCTCAAAACCCACCCAGAGAAACCTCAGGATGTATTACATGGCTGCTTTTTATTAATCCTAATCTTTATTATGAAACTCAGAATAGCTAGAAATACCTTTATTATAAAACTCAGAATAACTAGAAATACAAAAGAAGTTATGCTTGTGGTATGTAGGTAAAATAGCAGAAGCATGTTTAATGTTCTGGCCAGACGTAAATCTTGTTCTACCTTTTATGCAATTGTCCTCTGTGCAATCATTGTAAATGTTGAATTTGTTCTTCATCAACCCTGCAGGTAGAAACATACATAGAATAGGAATGTATCACCAGGGTCAGTGAATTAATCCAATTCTCACACAACTCTGTGAGAGACAGTCTAGGGAGCAAACCTGCCTCAAGCCCACACACTTCACAGCAGTCAATGTAAGCTCTGCAACCAGAGGGGACCAAAAGCTGTAACCTTAATGTGCTTCCCATACCTGAGTGTTCTGCAGTGTCAGAGAAACTTGAACAATACCACCCATGGTTACAGTACCTTCCTCAAGAAGGGTGACCACTTGATTTTTATTCTTTTTTTACAAGGACTATTAAAAATGGTCAAATTTCTTCCTAAATACCTCTTAAAATGTTTTAAAATGTTTTTAATGAGTTCTTTTTGTTCCCACAGCAATGCTTTTGGGATGAGTTGTCTGCCATACATTCCCTTACACCTTTCCTGTGTCTTTAGGGGTTAGAATACCTTTCAGCTGGCCTTTTCCCACACTTAGGTCTAGCTTAGCCAGTCTCATACACTTGGTGTAAGTTTTACATTTGCTGCATAGATCCCATGGCCTCTCTTCTTAATCTTTGGCACTGTATAACTGTATATGGTTGGTTCTGTTCTCTGCTCCCTGGCTTCATCAGCCACCTGTACAGGATCATGGGAAAGGAAGAGCGCTGTGATGCTGCCTGCCAGCAGTTATGGGTGAATATTTTCTGCTTGGCATTCCTGGGAAAGGGCACTCTCTCCTCCTGCGTAGTGCTTTGGGCTCCCCACTAAACCACAGATAGATTTATTTCAGATACAACACCCAGGGTGTGAAGGGACAAGCCAGGAGAAAAGTAGATGTAACCATCGACAGAGCAGCACTAACCAGAAAATTTGGGGTAGGTTTTTTTGTGGTGACTTTGCATCCTTACTCTGCAGCTGTTTAGGGAGGTGTCTTATGTGCCTGTGAAGTTGTGCAGTCTGGGAAGCTGTGTCATGGGACTTCCTTTTGTGAACAGCTGTTGCTCTGATATCTGCTTTTTGATTTTACTGGCATCTTGAGTTGGTTCTTATTTCTTGAAGGAGTACCTTGTATTTAGAAAAAAAGGTGATTGTTTTTTTAAAGCTGACTATTTTTCAGTGAGCTTGTGCATGTGTGTGAATATGCTGCATGTGTGGTCATCCTGTAATTTACCAAAGGGCATGACTTAGAAAAAAAGCTAGAAACATTTTTCTTCTTTGAGAAGACAAAATGTGATAGGAAGCTCAGCACTGGAAGGATACATTTCCTTCATTATGCTTATTTCATAGTGTCTGCGTGATCACTTCTGGAGCCTGTATTAATTGGTGGATATTGCTCTGTGCATTTTAATATGAGGGTGAAAGTTTTGTTAAGTGGGACTTGAAGAAATAGTAAAAACTAATAATACTAAATAAAAAAAGCCCCAACTGCCAGGAACCTTGTAACATACCTAGCCAACTGAATGAACAAATATAACTAGAATAAACAGGCTGAATTAATGCCAAGAAATGCACTGGCATTCAGACCACAGCAAAATAAAGTTCAAACATAGAAGATTGCTGAAGATCTTGGAACTTACCTCAAAAATCCAAAGCCAAGAAAATATATATCTAAAAGGTAAAAAGCAGGCTCAACCCACCAGATATTTCTGAAGAAGGGTGCTCCACTTCTGCCCTAACATTAAACATGAATGTGGCACTCTTTGTATTTACAGAGCAGTGACACGATGGACACTGAGCAGGCACTCTCCTCTTTCCTTTGCTGCAGTTGGCTTTTATATTCAGTGTTCATACACTGACATAATTGTTTTTGGGTTTTTACATAATGAGAATGGCTGATAGTTAGAGAAAAATATTCCTAGAAATAGTCTTAGTGTGTGGGTTTTATTGTTTGTTCTTTTGTTATGTTTGTTGCCTCATTTCGGGACAAAACGTTTATCATGTCCTGTTACTTGAATACACAGCATCATCTCTCATTAGGATTCCTAATCTTAGTATATCTGACCAGATATTCAGATTCAGTATTTTGGTCTCACTGGCACACACCCTAATAAACATGGAAGCCAAAATGTTCCTGGGAGGGAGGTATTTCTGAAACGTCTAAAGAACTAGTGTAATTATAGTGGGATTTCCTTACTGCTATCTCTGCAGCTTCTCATGTGAGCTTGGATGATTTATTCAGACTTTTTGCACTTCACATTCCATTTATGCAATTAGCATGCCCAATTTTTCTGCTGAGAGGTGGATGAGCAAATACCAGAGCTACTGCTGAGAATGTTCTGGCATTAAATGATCCCCAAAATGTGACACAAATCACTTTTTTCCCTCTTTTTTCCAACACTGTATTCTTAAATTGTAAGGTATTCCAGGATTATCTCTATATAAATAATTAATAGAGTGATCTCCAGCTTGATTGAGATCCCTAAAGATTATTCTAATATAGGTAACAAGACATATTAATATCTTGCAGAGAAAACAGAGGAAGAGTCACAAGTCTTTCCCTCCATATTTGTTTTTGATGTGATCCATCCATTAAACTTTGCCATGCCCACACCTAAAAGGTGTCACACCTTAGATCCTGCTCTTTCACTTTCCCAGTGCAGTCAGTTGGAGTTTTGTCTCTGACTCCTGGTGCAGCACGAACAAAGTCCGTCAGCACTGGAGAGGAGCCCCTGGAGGCAGCTCTTCTGCCTGGTGATCCTCTCGCATCTCTCATCTCTCTCTGTCTTTTATTTCATTTCATCCCCAGGGTAAAGGTTTTTTCACAAGCCCTTTGGTCAAAGAAGGCACCTTTGCTGTCAACCCTTAACACTTGCATGAAGGGGACATTGTTGGTGCGAAATACATGCAAAATACAGCAGGCATTATAAAATAATGAACAAATCTACATGAGACAGACAGGCATTCAGAAATTCCCTCTAGTTCTCAATTCCTTAGTTCTTACTCTGTGTTCTTGGCTTTTCTTTTTTCAGGGCAACGTAATGGTATTTGTATACTTATTTGAATATATTATTTATATTTTCAGATCTTGATTTAGAGGAATTGGTATTGATGTCTTGATTTAATTAGCATAGGACTTGGTAATAGCTCAATAAAAATTAAATTACAAGCCATTCATTATTCCTTGGGAAATAGTAAGGTTTATTAGCAATGCCTCCAGAGTTAAGAAGTTTAAAACTAGAACTTTTTAGAGTTAAACTGGGGAACATTGGTTTGTTTAATTTAGGGTGTGATTATGCTGAGTAGTTTTTTTTATTTGGATTAAAGTGTCTTAATTTGGAGCCATAATTCCACTGTATACCACTGCACATTTGTTGATAAGCATACTCTAAAAGAAATCCTAAATTCTTTCTTGGAATCCAGTGGATCCCATGAGACATGAATTTTGTTTCCAGAATTGTTGCAAAAAGGAGGTAAATGGAAGCTGAAGCTGATTTTTATTATCAATTTTCAGTAAAAGTGTGGAATGATGACAGTTCATTCTTTGACATAAAGAATTTAATTCCTGCTGTAATGATGGGAGTTGCAATAATCTTGTTTCATTAGGAATATCTGAAAAAATTAATTTCTTCTTATATAAATACTGCAAAATTGGCAAGCTGAGAGTCCTTAGCTAGATTGGCTACTGTTTGAGTGGTACCTACTGACACGCTTTCATAGCCCTACCTTGGTGTGACTGTTCCTAGAGCCACTACTGTCTTTGTAATATCAAAAGTTGATGCAGGTTTTTAAAGTCTGTTTGCAAATCTTTCCTCAAACTTGTAACTTCCATTTAGTTTTAAAACTGGAGATGTAGAATTAGTAACATAACATTTTTTTTTATCTTTCTCTCTATTGTCCTTGCTTTTTTGTTAGTGGAAGCAAACCACTGGAGGGTTTGTATTTTGTTTATACTTTTTTCTTTCTCAATGGCATTTCCAGACTTCTACCTCCAAAAAGCTGTTCTGTCAGATAGGAGTAGAGAAAAGTGATAAGAAAGCAATGACAGGAGGTCTGAATGCTATTTAGAATGTTGCATTCAATTGCAGGAAAAATGTGAGAAGGGGAGGGAGAATAAAAGTAATGAAAATCTTTTGAAGCCCATTTTGTTAGGTTTTGGGAGCAAGCTCAACAGGAAATTTTATCTTTTGGAGATAGGAGAATTATTGGGGAGTTTTTAACAGAAATACTTGTCTCTTCCTCCTTCCTCTCCACATTATGTTTTAACTCTTGCAGAGACTCAAGAGAGCACAGAGCCCCAAAGAGCTAGTTCTTCTGTTAGACCACTGAATCTCCTTGGCAGGGGAGTTCATCTATGACATTTTAGCCATTGGGGCGAAACAGGTTGCTATAGAGAAAACTTCTAAGTTTAATTTGAGCTCCTGTCTTTCTGTAGTTTATCACAGAGTGCTGTTCTGCTGTTTCATGGGGTAATGGGCTCTGACGGCAATTTGCCATTAGAAGCAACCATTTACCCATATTCACTACCACAGACAGCAAAAATATGAATAGCAATGCCAGCAGGTTTCTGTGCACTCTATCTTCCTGACTTTATTCATTAAATACAGCATATTTTCCTCACAATTGATCAATTACTGCTGTTAACAAATGGTTTATTGCCACATTAACCTGCATTAATAGAGTCTTGTGTGAGAACTGGCAGAGATAACCAATTTCTCAACCTTTATAGGTTTCAGTAATCCCTTTGTGTCATGACATTTACAATTTTCTGGATTGAAAAAATGGGGAGGATTTTCAGAGACCTGGCTGTGAGAAGTATCCGGTAGTATTCAGTAGGCCCATACATATGGCATTATTCTTTATTCAAAAATGTCTGTTGCTCACAAGGCTTGCTGGAGTCTACCTGAAAATGTTGGAGAAAAATCTGTTGTGGTTGGGCTGATGGTGGTTGGGCTGATCAACCTTTTCCATCCAACAGCTTTAGATGTCTGATTCCTGAAGTCTACAAATACTCAGGTCCTGTTAAGAATTATAATGTGAAGTGTTCTCTCAGTGTAGATGGGACTTGCTATTTAATAATAATATTTAGTATTTGAAAATGACTCAGATTCTTGATCAACTGCCAAAGTATGAGATGAAGGTGCTCAATGTAGAGACTCAAGATGCTAAAGGAGACAGGCAAGGAACAATTTAGCCAAAAGGTGCTTGCTACCCCAGAACATATGGTTGATATATCTAAACGAACTCTCTCTTTGTAATTTTCCCTGTTAATTATCCTCTTAATTCCAAAGTGGATGCCAAGGAGGACAGTCTCTGTGAGTGCCTGGTGTATGCTTCATGGCATAGAGAGCACAGGTACTGAGCAAAGAGAAGTCAAAACTCTGCTGAATGCTGAGGAAATAGACAAGGTGTGGCAATAAGGATCCCTAGCCCAAACCCATACTTTAAACACTTCTTTCACTGGTGGGCACTTGCATACTTGGGGACAGCTTTGTTCCAGAGTCATCTACTCTGCAATCACCCATGTGCATATCAACTCATGCCCATACAGAAGAACAGAAATCCTTACAGGAGAAGGGGAGTGAAGAATGAAGTTTGTGCTTTTTATTGCCTAATCCCACCACCCAGCTACAGATATGCTTAGTGGAAAAAGTTAAGAATGATACTTCATCATGCAGTAAGAAAATGGACTCTGAGCATGGCACAATGTGTCAAAATTAAGACTCAAAGCCAGCTAAAGTCACACAGTTGTTTTGGCAGAAGTGGTGGGCAAGGTGTATGTACCCTCCTCTTCAGCACTCCTGAAAGAGAATGCAAATCCATCCCCACCTAGTTTGGGAAGGGAGCAAAAGTAATAGAGAAGGAGATGATCTGTAGGATTCTTTTTAATAGTATTTCCCTTGTCTCCTGAGGATTTTTTTTACTCTGTTGAAGAGACAAGACATTATGCAGATAGTTTGAAAAATAGCATTCTCGTGAATATAAAATAACTGCAGAGATGAGGATGCTGAACAGTCACTATGAGGCCAAGGGGCAGAAGTGTGTGATCTTCTCTGTGCAATATGAATTGTTTAAAGGCTGTGGGAAAGTTTTGGACTGTTGGTTGCATTGGATGAAAAGAATGACTCCCCACATATTACCTCCACATCGCTCATTTACGTACTCCTGACAGAAAACAGATTTATGCTGGGAGTTTGAAGAGTGTCCAGTACTGGGGCCAGTATTGTTTAACTTATTTATTAATGACTTGGACAAAGGGGCAGATGCCTCCTCAGCAAGTTCACTGATGTCACAAAGCTGGGAGGACTGGCCCATACCCCACAGTTCTGTGAAACCCTTCAGAAGGACCATGACAGACTGGGGAGATGGGCAGGGAATCATGGAATTGTTAGGACTGGAGGGAACCTCTGGAGATCACCTAGTCCAATTCCCCTGCCAAGGCACAGTCACCTAGAGGAGGTTACACAGGAACTCATCCACGTGGGTTTTGAATGTCTCCAGACACGGACACTCCACAAGCTCCCTGGGCAGACTGTTCAATCTGAAATTCAAGAAAGGCAAATGCAGGGTCCTGCACCTGGGGAAGAATAACCCCAAACACCAGTACAGGCTGGGGGCTGACCTGCTGGGAAGCAGCTCTGCAGAGAAGGATCTGGGGGTCCTGGTGGACACCAAGCTGTCTGTGAGCCAGCAGTGTGCCCTTCCTTGTGGGCAAGAGGGCCAGTGGTATCCTGGGGTGCATCAGGAAGAGCACTGCCAGCAGGTCAAGGGAGGTGATCCTGCCCCTCTGCTCAGTGCTGGTGAGACCACATCTGGAGTGCTGTGTCCAGTTCTGGGCTCCTCAGTCCAAGAGAGACTTGGAGCTCCTGGAGTGGGTCTAGTGGAGGGCTACAAATATGATTAAGGGTCTGGAGCATCTCTCTTATGAGGAAAGGCTGAGGGACCCAGACATGTTAAGCCTTGAAAAGAGGTGACTGATAGGGGAAGATATCAAGAGGAAGGATCCAGGTTCTTCTCAGTGGTACCAAGCAATAGGACAAGAGGCAACAGTCAAAAACTGATGCACACAAAGTTCCACCTGAACATAAGGAAGAATTTCTTTACTGCATAGGTGACCAAGCACTGGAACAGATTCCCCAGAGAGTTTGTGGAGTCTCCCTGACTGGAGAATCTCTTCAAAAACAAGATGTAATCCCGTGCCATGTGCTTTAGTTTGAGCAAGGAGGTTGGACCACTGACCCACAGTGGTCCATACCAACCTTTCATATTCTGTAATTCTGTGATTCTATAAAGTGACTTCAGATTACAAGATCCAGGATTTGGCCTCTTTAATTATTCATATACCCTTAAAATACCAAGAGGTATCCCATAACATAGGTTTCCAGATATAACAGTTGTTTCCTTTATATTTTCTAAGTGTAGTATTTTGTATCTGATTCTTCATGTTGCTGTGGATGGGATTTAGCAACTGTTCCTTCCTAGCCTAGACCAATTGCCTTGCTAAACTTAATCTCAATGAAATAAAAATACTACTTCATTAATAGTAAGCCTAACCTTCCTGCTAATTACCATCCTTAGCAAAGGGTTAAGTGTCATGCTATTTTACTTTTATAGCTGGCTATACTTTTCTAGTTGGTCTCATTAGCACTGACTGCCTTTGAAAATGCTTTTCAATTCATATAATTTTCACTTATTTCTTCACCCTCCAGTTATGTTGGAAAGGATGTTGATCGAGAAGAAATGGTGTGTTATGGGAATTGTGGAATTGGGAACCACCAAATAAGTCAGCACAGCTAATTTCCCAGTAAAGGGTATTTGTTTTAACCTTCTGTCTAATTAAACTAATTGTTCAACTAAGTAGGAATTTTACAGAGTTTAGTGACATTATTAAGCAGTGTTTTTGCTGTATACAGTAGGTGTAGAATATGAATACACGGGTGTTCTTTCAAGTCTTAAGTCACAGCTGCATATGGTGCTAGATGAAGTCACTTAAAAGGTGAGAGGGCAATGAAAAACCCCCAAACTTTTCAAAGAACTGTTAGGGACTTCAGGACCTTGATTTTGCAAATTTCTGGAGAGAGAATATTCTGCCACCTACACACAGTTCTAAGCATCCTCAATACAAGGAAGTTGTCAGTGTTATTCTGACAGAAGAAATCTAATCTAGTTATTGTAGCTACTTACCTTGTGGTCTTGTTAGGTGAATGTCATGTTATCTGACTAGCTAATTAGCCAGCTAGCTTCTGTGATATCACTGGTGACAAATGGAGAATTCTTGTGTCTTGCCTCCTTTACTCTGATCAAATCCCTCTAAGAGTCCTTAGAAATCTCATCTGTTATTCCACATGTAACTACTGAATAGCAGAGCTGTTGAATTTGCATCCACTCCTAATACACAGGATCTATTCCACCTGTCAGCTATGCCACTGTTTTTGTGCATCAGTGCAGATGCACAAAATTGTAAAGTGCCATATTGTAAAGAGTTCAGAGATGATCCAATAGGGATATGATTTATATTTGAACTAAATAGATAGCTCTTAACTGGATGATTCCCAAGTAGGTTGACAAATAGCCTCCTTTAAGTAGCCTTTGACCCTAAGTCATATGAACTCATCAGATAGGTTTAATTAAGAATCATAAATTGAATGCAGTAGAAGGAAACATGGATATTTGTGCACCATGGTGGCCTGAAACCCTCTCTGAATAGGATTCTTCCTCCTTTCTAACAAAGGAAGGGAGCTGACTTGTATAAAAAAACCCTTTTCCTGAGAGATGACGATAGACAGAGGGTGAATACCCTTTTTAACAGCATTGTGAAGCAGTCAGGGGCATCTTACGGCCTGTCTATGCAGCTTAACCATGATAGGGTGCAGGAAATGGCGAAACAGGGTTGTGTCTGTGGATGAAGAGATACACTTCTAAGAAATTACAATGAAAGAAGTGCCTAAATCCTGAAACTTTGGGCTGATATGCTAGCCCCAAAATGTGAATCTTGACTTACTACAGCAAATGAGTATTCTTACTAGCGGGAGTGCTCAGAAAAATTCATCATGTAAAAAAATGCACTCTTTTTTTTTTATCCTCTAGAAAGCCTTAGGGATTTGAGGTTTCTAGAAATCGAAACTGTAAGAAAAGCCTCAGATATCAATATATGCATAATACAGCAAAAGGATAGTAGAAATGCAAGGTGCAGGACAACTTCTCTTGCAAGTGCTTTACCAGCCAGCCTTACCAGAACACTGGTGATTTTAAAGACATTTGATTCTTTTGAGGGGAATGCCTCCTTTTTTGGGCTCTCTGTCATGACTGTGCTTCTCAGGGTTTAGGTTTCTAGCAAGAAAACGACATTTTTGAATTCATTATAGGCTTTCTCATACCTCAATGAATAAAGAAAATGAAGACAAGGTGTGTGCTTATATTATGGTTATTAATTTTTTTTTCTACTTTGTGGAACTTTTGACTTTAAAACAGCAGGGATCCTTTCCTATGCAACATCCTCATCAGAGAAAATGTTGACACATAGTGCTCTTTGATCACTTCAGCATGAGACTCAGTATAACTAAGTAGATGTATCCTCTAAATTTGATCTGTTATTGTAAATAAGATAACCACACTGAATAGGGAGGAAATGAAGAGGTGAAGCTCCCAGTTTTTCTGGTCAGGATGTAAGGGATCAAAGCCTGAAACACAGCTTCTAGAAAATTAATGTTGACATCATGTCACCTCTCTGAGACAGAACACAGTGCAGTGGCAGAGTAGCATACACACAACACTGTCATATTGGATCTATGGAAGGCAGCCACTGTGAGAAACTACGCCTGCCTTAGGAAACTTTTGGAGGCACTTGTGATACTGACTGCACTTTCATGCTTTCTGCATCTAATCAATTTGTTTTTTTCTTGAGATGTGCAGTCTCCATTTATTCACAGCAGATAACAATACATCATCTCCTGAACATACTGGCTCCCCGTAGGCCTCACTGCTGGTGAATATGCTTAATTACACCTACTGAGAAGAGAGCTTCCACACTGCTGTCTGAGGTTACTTATCCCATGCTCACATGGCAAGAAGGATATGTGGGACAGAGCTCTCTGCAGGTCACGTTCTGCCATTATGAAGGAGCCTTATTTCCATTGAGATTTTTATAGATCTGCTTGGAGAGCTATAGCATATTCCCTGCCACAGACAGTGACTCACACAGAACTGCTTTAATGGAGACAGATTTGCAGTAATCCAGGCGTAGTGGTTTTCTTTCACAAGGAATAATGAGCAAGAATTCAATGCAACTGTTTATAATGGTCATGAGAAGAACTTCTCTGACTGCTATGGCAGTTTGGGGTGTAAGTCAGCCCGGTTAATGTACCAGGAAACAGATAATAAAAATTTCAAGTGTGCTGTCAGTGAGTCAGTGGAGTTAGCAGACAATCATCAGTCTCAATTTCACTGTGCCCTGAGCAGTGCATAGTGTTAAGTGTTTTAGTGGGAGGGACCCAGACTGCTCAGCTGCATGCCATTGACCCTCAGCTGCAGAAATACCCTTTAAGTTAGAAGTCAGAGCCTGTTCTTTGAGATTGGATGGATTTGAGTTCTGTCAAATATTCAAATTTCGTGTTTCTGTGGTTATTGATGGAGACATCTGTCTCATGTTGGTTTCTGGTGGCTCTAAGGGAGAGTACAGCTGTGATTCCAGTGTAGTCCTTTCCCTAGTTATGTTCAAGAATATCTCTTAGTAAGAAATACTAGATCCTTACATGCAACTGTCTTTTTCTTTATAAATGGAGTTCTATACAAGAGCTAGTTATTAACACCTTTTGTATATTATATATATATGCATATATATAAAATATTTAAGGGAGCACTGACAAAAGGTTGTTTGCATGATGACAGGATCCTGATTGCAGAACTGAGGTGAGCAGCCATTGCATCAAGCCCAGGCTCAATGTGAGAGAGCACCTACCTAGCTGTTGTCAGTTGGCAAACTGTGGAGGGGGTACACTGGTGCAGTGGGGGAGCTGTGTGGCGCACCCAAGCAAGGACAAAAATCAGGTACTTGATCTTTGAAATCCTATCACAAAATATTTTTCTCAGATTAGCTCCATCAGAAACCTAGGCATTTTTTCTGGTATTCCTACCAGTTTCTGATTGTCTCTGCTTTAGGGATTAGAATACCTGTATTTGTTGCTGGTTTTTAAATGTCTTTGTTATTTTTCCTTTTGATTTAGCTTAAATAATTAGTTTTTCTCCTCTATTTCTACATGAGCAGTCATACCCTCCATCAGTGCACACTTTGCTTGGACAAACAGCTGCCATTTCCTAATACAACTGCTCCTTTCCCTTCAGGAACACTCTTTGATCAAATTTAAGTAATTTTTTTCTCAAACAAGACTGAATAGAATAACATTTTTTCTGGTATAGCCTTTTATGATCTAAATGTACAATACCAGTCTGTTTCACTGGAAATAGTCTATCATGAACATGCTATGAATTTAGCTTATCATGCTCAGAGTCACATTTCTTGATATTTACAGTGATAACACTCCACAATTGTTGTGCTTTCTTTTTTTTTTAGTTTAAAAAATATGATTCTCCACTTAATAGCAGAAATTGTAATTCTGGTACAGAGCCTAGAAGCACAGTGTTATGAAACACTGTTTTTTCAACACTTACAGAATTTATAAGCAGCATGGTCTTCCTATGAAAAACCCCCAGACGTTCATATATGTTGACAATTCTTCCATTTCTGGCACTAGAAAATAACTTTGTCAGCTCCTCTTTATGTCCTGTTAATTCAAATATTACTGCTATATTAGGCTGCTATAGAACTCTAATCACCAGCAATCTTGCCCTCATAGTAGATAGCTATTTACCCATCTTACAGTTCTTCTGTATCTTCTGCTCCTTAAATAGTAATTTTTCATCTGAGACCACGTTGCTTTATTTCCTTAAGTCTGGTGGATTTGATTTTACCTAATTTCCCTAGAAAATCACCTACCTAGCAAATAAGATCATGTTGTCTGTCATGGTGTTTTGTATATGATACTCATTCATTCATATTTTGCCTGATTGAGATCACACCTTGTAGTTGCCAATATCACTTTCCCACCTCTAGTAAATAAAGCCACTACATTTATGATTCCTGATTTGCATGTTTCTGCTTCTGATTTGACATAAACTGGAATTTTTTCCCTTATCACTTTCTATTTCTTTAATGTTATATCCATCGTTTCTGAGCAGCCCATCCTGCTCAGTGTAATGTCCAGTCATGCTTACTGTGCTTTTATGTTTCCTTAGTGTTTACAATCATTCAGTTTCATGTCCTACGTCAGGATTTGTGGTTCTTCCTTCCAGTTGTTTGTTGCCTTTGTTCTGTCTGATAACTACAGCAGCTGCTTGTGCCTGAGTCAGTGTTGAGTTTTGTATTGTCAGACTAATTGCATCAGCCACCTGGCTACTGCTCCCATCTGGCATCCTTCTGGCCCTTCCTCATCTCTGCAAAAATCCATTGAGCTAGTTAAGTACCCAGACCTTCAACTGATCCTCTGCAAAGCCTTTCTGCTCAGCGTGGTCTGTTAAATACAGGATTCAGACAGTCTCTCACCCATAATGTTTAAAAGTTTTGGGAGAAAATACGTTTTTCTGATTCCTTCATGGCTTATTTCCGTGAGTAAGACTTGTTCTGAATCCTGTCCACAGTCACAGGAATAAATGTAAAATCCATGGATGGATTATTTTAATTTTGCAATTTTTTCTCCTACTTCTAATTAATGAAAATGTGAAATCACTGCTAAGAACCAAGTAAGAGCTGCTCTTGGCTTATGCTCTAGACCTTAAAAATTTCTGGCAAGTAACATATGTGGAAAACATTGGAAGAAAAAAACCATCCCTACTGTCTTTGAAGTAACATATGACATTCTTTGTCCAAACAAATCTATGCAAATGCTACCAATCCCTGTCTACTCTAGAAATGCAGGGTTGCTTTCAAAGCACACTGTCTTTGGCTCAGAAAACACAGGATGCTGCTCAGGAAGGCAAGGTTGATAATAATGGAAAGAGTTGTTTTAGCAAGCAAAGAGAGTATGTGTATGTAGTAGGAATGTTGCAAATACACAGAAGAGACAAACCAGACTGGCTCTTTCATTTCTTTGCTTAACACAATCCTGAATTTCTTTGCAGAAAGCATTGAGCCTTGCAAACAATGAAGCAGATTCTACTCTTAATTGTTTCTCTCCATTCATTGCAACGAGAAGGCAGTGATAGAATTAACTCTTAAAACCACTTCATCTGGATCTGGAATTGTAAGAAAAAGAATTGCAATGATTTGAACCACATGGCTTTTTTTTAAAAAATAAGAAGGCTGACAAAATTTTAAAGAAAATTTTAGAGAAGGGATGCTTCTCTCTCAATGACTTAGTAAACATGCTTATCTTCATGGGAACTGCAAATCAGCTCATGTTCCAGGTCTGCTGCTGTGGGCCATCTCCTACTGTTACTCAGAACAGAAAAGAATGAATGTGATGGAGAAAGTGAGGGCACTTCTAGCAGCCCTTATTCATTGAGCAAATTTGTGCTTGAGTGTTGATAACCCTGTAAAACTAAAGTTGTATACCCAAATTTCTTCAAACTTCTCTCCATCTCAACATGCATTAGTCCCCAAAATGACTATCCATAATAATTTTAAGTATCCCACAGTTCTTTTCATCTGGTGCTTTTGGGTCAGAAAGAGGACAGATTTTAGAGCTATCTGTGGGACTCATGACTCTTTGATATTGCCAGGAACTCTAGTGAACAGGTTGCCCTTGTGTTGTAGCTTATTCCTCTTCTGAGACAGGAAAAATGTGTTCTGGAACTCTATTCCTAGACTATTTCATTCACAAATCTTTACTGTCTTGGACAGAGATTTAAAGGACTACAGTGGCAACATACCAAAGCTACAGCAAAATGTGCAATTCCCTAGTTCCCAGAAAACAGCTGTGCTTAAAAGCTGTCAGCCAGCATAGCCTTTTTCTTTTTGCAAAACTGTGTATTTCCATCAATTCACTCTGCCCTGGACAACTCAAATTAAGGACTCTGTCATTCTGTTGCCATCTCAATTATGCATCCTCAGATGAAAGCCAGCATTGATGTGGATGCGTCCAGATAAAAACAGATTGCACCTTCATTTATAAAGTGAAATATTTATCTTTTGCTTTTATGGAAATGCTTTGCATTTGAGGTATGATACCAAGCACGCTGGAAAAGTTAATAGGTTCCAATTAATTATCTTGTGTTTCTCCTGGTTCAGTTCCAGCCTTTTAATTCTCTAAAGCTATCAGTTTCATTGCTTTATCACTTCCAGCACAACAAGATGTTCCAGGTCATAACTTGGACCTGTGAGCATAAGAGGATTGCCCAGCAATTCATTTCCCAACAGATAAACCCTGAAGGGTTCAAATGTGTATCCAAGTGCATCCAAAATTCTTTGGAGGAGAAAGCTCATTAGAACAGACTTCCTTTGATTTTCTTTCTTCCCTGGTTGGCTTTGAAATAGCATCATTCATGGCTTTGTTTTCAAGTATTCTTTTTCCCCTAACATTTCCATTTGTAGCTCTGAGTGAAAATTGGTAGCAGAATAATACAAAAATTCATGAGAAAAAGAACCTAATTTTTTTGAGACAATCATATAGTAGAGCTAGTCCAAGCACAGGTCAAAATGTAATGCTGGTGCTTGATCATTACCTGACATGTCCTGTCCTCTCTCTTGTCCTATTTGTTATGTTGCTTATAAGTCATGATTAGCCAGTGGAGAACTTGTTTTATTGAAAAACATGGCAATGTCCATGGGTTCTAAATTAGTTCACCAAATGCATTTGTAATCAAAAAGATTTAATGTAGTAAGTTTCATTGATTATTTATAAATTAAATGAGATCATCTTTTTCATTTCCTTCAGCCCTATGAATAATCTGAATGTTCACATGATTACATGAATATTTGTGGAAGTAAAACACAAAATTCAATGAGAAAAATAAAACAATAGAATTACAGTATGAATTCTTTATCACAAGCTAAGTTGTTCTTGATTACACATTCATCCTATTTTATTTCACACTAATGGTAAATATTCAAGGGAATGTGTTGCTAAAAGTTAAATGAAGGAGACCATGACTATTCCTTTTTATGATATTTTCAACTTGCTCTGTTGAGGCCTTTATTTATTCATTAGAATAATTGCACTTATCCACATTTCTCCTGAACTTCCATTGGAAACTTGCTGTCTAATGCTTTTCAACGAAACCTCAAAAGCTTATTTAAACTTTTGTTAAATTATGTACTAATTTATTTTCTTTTAATTTTAATGTCACTAGAAAAATTACATTTGTCATATTTGTATATGAATATCACTTGCTTGTTAAAAGTGTATAACAAAAATCTCTGGATATCAGAAGCAATTCTTGAATCAGTTAATATTAAAAGATAAATCAACATTTTTAGATGCAGTTTATAAGTCATGGCACTTAGGTAATTTCCTTTAACTTCATAATATTCTGTGAAGGTCTTGGAAAATGTAGACAGAAATGGACTTTTGCTCAGTATTTTGAAAAGTTTCTGGAAATGTCCAATAGCACCCATTCCATATAGAAAAGAGTGCTCCAAATCTGAGGCCCAAAGTGCTTTCACACAAATGATTCCTAATGAAAGCTCCAGCAAAATGGACCTATCTCTGCCATCAGCCTTCTCATTTAGGAGCTGACATAATTCGTCCTCCTTCTCATCTGCTGCTGCTCATTATCCAGGTGGCCTGATGTGCCACATTACACTCTTAGCAGAAGTATTCCTTTCAAAAGCACACTCCCCAGATCAGAGCTGTTTCTTTTGATTTGCTTTCTGACTTGCTGACATTTGCAGAGATGCGCCAGTGCATCTAAGTCCAAAAACAAGAAGGTAGAAAACACATAAAATTCCTTTTGCCTTTCATCTCTTCTGTCTTTGTAGTCAGAAAAGATTTCTATTACATTGGCCTTTCTTTTCTTCTTTTTTTTTTTTTTTAAATTTTTCTTTCATTTACTCTGATCTTATTAAAGTTGCTCATCTCTTTCTTGAGTCCTTCCAGCAGAGTTCTTAGCAAGTCTCCTCATGATGTGAGTCCTATGTAAAACATCCTTTAGCACTTTGTCGCTTGAGCTGCTCTGAACTATATTCCTCTTACATCAAGATGCACTGAATTGAAGCTGTAGATGCAATTTTAAAACACTGTGGAAAAGAATTATTTTACTCAAACTCAGGTGTGCCTTCAGAGGGTGTTGTGATCTCCTTACTCCATCTCAGAGTTTATCCTTTGTCAGTCCATGATACAGAGATTGCTTTCTGTCCCTTGGTATAGTAATGAACCAGCAGTAATAGTATGAATTCCTGCACTAAAAGTTGATAAATAAGTCTGAGGTTATCCTGTACTTATGGCCAGAGCCTAAAATAAAGCTTTATATTATTGCATGAAACTGGCAGAGATTATCAGCAGACAATTACCAGTCATCTATCTATGCATTAAATATCTGTGTTTATAGAGGGTACTGACTTCTGATGATTCATCTGTCTAGTTTAATCTATGATTAGTATCTGTGTGGGTGTAACTACACCTACGTGCAGATCATGCTCACAGCATTTGTTTCTGGGAGGATGAGACTCTAAATGGAATAATTCCATTTGAGGCAGTTGTGATAGCAGTCCCAATAGGCAAGTTCATGCTTCACAGAGTGAGGCCACAGAGGGCAGGCAGCTTATGAGCAGACAGTTCTACCTCTTAGAGATTTCTAGAACAAGCAGTGAACTGAAATCCAGGGAACAAATCTGCATCTCTTCCTACCCTGTCAGACACTGTTCTTCCCAGCACTTCATACTCTGTGTAAAATGCATAGGACAGTTGCAGCATCCTAAAATCTTTTGTCCATTATAATCAGTCAGGAAACTCCTGTTATGCACATTTTAATCTGCCTTCCCTCCCATCCCCGCAATTACTGAATCGAAAAATGCCATACAACAAGATTTTAAAGCTATAAGTAGATCTTATTTGTCAGTAGATTGTCAGTTGCATTTGTTCGGGGCTGTGAAATGAGAAACATGTAATACTTACAGAAGTGTCCCAAGCACTGGTTATGGTTAACTGAATTTCATTTCCCACAGCAATTCATTTTGCAACATTCAGGTCTGTATCATGACTCTGAAATCTCTGTTGGGAGGTGGAGGAAGTTTTCAGTTATGACTGAGTAAAAATGAAGTCACAAGAATTAGTGTTTGCTGTGAAGTTCTGAAAGTCATTGAGATTTTTATTTAAAAGTTGTTATTGGTCTGTTAGATTTCAGCTGGACAACTGAACTCTTCTGTAATGGGCTGGGCTTCAGCTTGGACAGCCAAGAGCCCAAGAGTCTAGCCACTGGAGAACCAGTCTGTAAAACTGCTATGTGATCTGCTGCATCTAAATGGGTGTAAGAATGAGCCCATCATTTGCTTTGGGCTGCTCATTGTTTCCATGTAACCTGGAAAGTTATCTCTTATTACCAGTTCTGACCCTTGCTCCTTTGTTTGAGCAGTCGTTTGGGTTTTGCATTCCCTGTATTCCCTGTATTTGGTTTTGTATTCTTACTCCATCCCTTCTCTTTTGGACCCAGACTCCTGACAGCAATCCTATACTTCTTGCAAAACAGCCTTCATGGCCATATTTCACTATTTTTTCTGACCCTTAACAATGCTATTGCCTTGCCTTTCAACTTTGATTTCACCTTAACTTCTCAGTTACTGAACTTTCACACAGTGTTGATACCAGAGTGTCTCCCAGCTTGATGGCTGCAACCTAATCCCAAGTGCTGGGATGCATTCTCTGCTGGATCCCTTCAGGAGTTCCCATAATTTAAACATGTTCCTGCACACTTACAGTTTTGAGCTGCAGATTGCAAACAGAAAAAAAATCCACCAAGCTATTTAATGTTGTCCAGTGATTTTTAGTAGAGGCTCTTGTAAGTACAGTCCTCCGATTCTGCCTTTCCCAGAACAGCCAAACTGAAAGTCTTCTTTTCCAAGCCTGGATGACTCTTGGCTCAGCTGAGGGCTGATATTTTCAAATCTGTTTAAGAAAGGGTCCTTTTTGCTTTTATGTCACAACTAAAACAATTAAATGGCATAGTCATCTAGGAAAAAGGATGCTCACAAGTGTTGACAAAAGAAGCTATTGAGTTCACCAGGATGGAGGCATAGTGTAGGAAGAGGAGGAATTCTGAATACAAGCAAAACTGATAGGTGAGAAAGTAGAGGAATTTGAAGTATTATTTCACAGTACAGCTTTCACCATAAAGTGAAATAATTTTAGATGTCTGGCTAACTTTTCTGAGAGGTCATGCTGATGATACATTATGATAGATGCAATGTTTTTATAATTTGTTTTCTTGAAGTCAATATGTGTTTGCTTTTGCCTAGCCATCAATAAAGCCTTCTTGATGACTTCCACGCAAATAGTTTTCTTAAAGTTACTAATAAGTAGCAGGTAGCTGAGCCATCTTACTTGTTTATTCTTTATATTTGGCAGTAATTATTGGAGGCATGGATTTACTGGGAGTGTCTGGAGAATGTTTCTCCTGGTTTTTACATCTAATTGTTTACCACTTGTATTGCTTAATGTAACACAAGGCTTCTGAAGAGCAGAATGCACAAGACCTTGAAGCTGTGGTTGTCCATAAAGTAAAATAATGTTGTGAAGACATTCTTAGTATTCAGTCATCAGAAGAGAACAGTAGTGTTACTTGTGTCTGAATTCGAGAAAAGTATTGCTTTTGTGATTATGAGAACCTATTCCAGTGTTTGAAACAGAGAAAATTGTTGTATGCATTTCATAGAGATACCTACCTGGTGTCTCTTGGACATCAGCATGGCTTTAATAGTCATAAAAGCCTTTTCCTAGTAGCTGTTTTCTGAAATATAAAAATATTCATTATTAAAAGAACATACAATTAACCTCAAATGAATCCTAAAATTGTGCTCAACTGTAGTGTACAACTAAACAGAGTTAATCAGCCATGGTTACTTAACATCTATGCAATTGTAGGTGCTTCCATACTAAAATAAAGAGTATATTAGTGAAGGTGTATCTTTCTTCTATTCTTTTTTTGAAGATGCAGTAGACATCTAAATGACACAAAGATTATATATCTTGTGATGATAGATGAATTACAAACATGATATCTTCATCTTTGATACAGAATATATTTATGTAGACCAAATGTATTATTAGAGCAATATCAGAATTTTTCTCTCCACCTGAAAGTGTGTGCTTGTAACCTAGTGCAGACAGAAAGTTCTTGCTAACCCTTTTGTCCCTCACCAAAGTCCTGGGCAAGCAGCTGCTGATAGCCAAGATGAAGCAGATTGAAAATTACAGGAAATGGTCTTCATAACCTCTTAATAGCACTGCTGGCATGAAAGAGTACTGTTAGAAACAACGTTCAGACTAGAAAATATTAATTTCTCATTATTTTTCTATGTTTCTTCTGAAATTTCATAAATAGATCTAGCATCTTAGAAAATGATTTGAAAAAACTTTTTAAGGGCTATGTGTTGACATGTGCTTGCATGGTGATATTTCTAAAGCTTTTAGCATAATTCAGTGTGATGCAGTTTAAATTCAGGAAAACTATTTTAGTGTTGGGCTTCCAGTTGAAGATTTTTCAAGGACACCTTAGGAAGTAAGAGTCCAGTTTTCATTGGTGTGGTATTCACTTCATGCTGTGATTTCTAAAGAGGCCTCAGCTCTCATATAGATGACAAATAAGGAACCAAACTCAGGTAAAACCATACTTCTACTCATATTGAACCCTTAGCAGCAAGAAGGATACAAATGAGTAACTGTAGGGTTTGAGTAGAGACAATTAAGTTCTTTGGCTGAAATAACTACAGGTTACCTTTATTCAAGGTAGATTTCAGTGTTGTGGTCTAGTTTTCAATGTTTATGGAGCATTTTTAAAATGAATAATACAATACACAGCATTGTATTGCTACAGAGATTGGGACTACTGCTGTGAAATAGTCTAGTATTTTTTAGTAAGTGTAGTAAGTAGAAAATGATCCATCAGGGATGAACCAAGACTGAAAATGAGCAACATGAATGGTACTCTTTAAAAAAAGACAAAAAGTCCTCCAAGACAAATAAACACTCACTGCCAAACCCTTATTTTATTAAATTAGCTCCCTTTGCTCTGCATTTGATGTTTATCTTTTTAAATGTCAGAAGGGTATATTAGATCTTTAAAAGTTCCCATTTGTGCCTTCCCTAAAGCTTAGCTGTATTTCAGTTACTGTCTGACATAATGAAACTGGTAAGCATTTTTTGCAGTTAAAGTGCACTGTTCCCGTTTTCTCAATCTGCTGCTGTTAATAGTTTTTAGAAACATATATACAGGTAAAATTTGCATTTCAGGTTTTGTGCTTCTAGTTCTTGTCATGGTGACAGTTACTTTGTACTGATTACTGTTGAGGCTGTAGCCCCTCACAAAGAAGGAAAAATAGTCATATATTCTTTTGCTGTACATGGTTATCACGGAAAAAAAAAGTGTCAATAGTGTGGAAAGTGTGAAGATTACTGATATGGTGGTTAAGAAACTATACCCTGGAAAGGAAAAGGAACATTGAACCAGAGTTCATGCTTGTCATCCTTTACTCAAAGGTAAGCTGAAAGCTGTTGTTTGGTCTGATTTTGGCCTGGGTTTCATATGATCTTAGAGGTGAAATAATACACAGGTTCTGGAGACAAAGGCACTTCACATAATTCCTGAGTTACTGAAAGCTTATGAAAACCTTTGCCTGATCTTCTGTCTGCAGCAACAGCTTTCCTTATGGTTTTCTGGTGCTATACTCCCGAGATAGTAACTCCTTCTTCAGGCTTTGACACAAGGGAAACTACAACCCAACTGAAAATACAAACAAGTAGGTTCTGATATGGCTCTTGTCACGTAAAGATTTTTACCTGTGTTTTGTCATCTTTCTGAGGTTGTGAATGCTTGTTCAGTCCTGCCATGTTCTACCAAGCAGATCACACTGATACATATGGCATATCATCTACAATTACTCTGTAAAGTATGTTATCTACTTCTGAGAAATAGAATGTTTTCCAATATTTTAGATTCGTTAATCATTTTGTTTGAATCCCTTTTGTATGACTTCAGAGAAACTTTCACAGGCAAAGCTATTGCCTAGAAAAACACCTTCTTGTCTCTGTTGGCAAAGCTTTTCTCGTTCTGATGTAAGCTGCAAAATTATAGTAGGACCATTTAGGACAATTATAGCAAAGTATCTCTTAGGAATAATGATTTAAGTAATGAAAAAAGAGGACACGGTGGGAAAAATGCAACCAAAGGACATAATTGAAGTTAGGTCAACTTCTGTGATTCATAACACCATGCTGATGATGCTTTTGACAAAGGAACTAGCAGAGTGAGTTTCATTGCATTTCCTTGACCCATTTTGAAAAAGCCTGCCCTAAAACTACAATACCTAAGGGCATGACAGCTGAACTGACAAAAAAAGAGATCAATTTAAAGTCTTAAATGGAAAGTTTTTCATGTGATAAAGTTGAGTGGCCTTTTCTTGAAAAATACTTGAACAAATTCATAAATACTTGAACGGATCGCTTCAGCTATTCCTGAGTTTTGATACATTAAGCGATATGATTCAGTCATTAATTTTCAAGTATTTATCAAAGTTCTCATATAAAATGATGCGGTAATTTTCTAGTATAAACCAAATTTTACAGACAAAATTATGAGAATTCACAGGAAGCTGTTGACACATGAGAAGCTGATGTGCCCCAGGGTTTATAGGCAGGAGTAAGTCATTAGCAAAATTTTTATAAAGCAATATCCTTAGCTAATTAGAACTCCCCTACTTGTATTTGCCTGACAAGAGAGGGAAGGAAGAGTAGACTAAAACAAACATCAGTGAAATGAGGAAATTAGAAGAGCAATTGTTAAAAGTTGTTAATCAAACCATTAAGTAGTACTTTTCCAAGCAGCACTGGTGTTAGGCTGTCCTGTGCTAACTGCGTGTATTGGAGCAGTGCTAAATGCCTTGGATCCAGCCATGAATGTTGGGCCAAGGGGAACATGCATGGATGTGTGGAAGCAAGGCTTCACTTTAGCTTGACTCATTATTTCAGTCAGCTTCCTTTCTCTATTTATCTGCGTTATCTGTTAAGGTCTCTGTCCATCTGTCTGTCACTGTGGGCAGTGCCAGAAGTGGAGCAAAGATCTAGGCCTCTCATAAATTAGCCCATGTAGGGTATGGTCATATGTGGCTGCAGTCTTCTTTTGTTTCTGAAAGCCCTTCTCAGTGAGTGCATTGCAGTGTAGTGCAATGGGCAAACCCTTTGGGTCTGTCAAGGACTGTCAGATCTTGGCTAAAAAAATGACAGTTCCCTTTTTAGACTATAAGTGCATTAGTGCACTCATAGTCTCTGCAATGAGAAAGTGAGTACTTTCTCAGTGCAGGCCTTTGATGAAGTGCCCTGCAAAGCAAAGATGGGAAGTGACATCACCTCTAGCTGAGCTCTGAAATCTGCCATTTATCTGTGCCCTTGCTGCAGGTCACCAGCAAATCTTTCCTCAGGCAGTTGATGTGTCACTGATGTTGCACAGGGGCCTCATGCTGGAGTAGGTACAGAAATCACCTTAGCTTAAAACAGCTTATTTCTGTCTTTTCTTATGACAAGCACTTATTAAGAGCTAATTGCTATGACTGGTTTGAAAAGAGATTAATGACTTTCCTTGCTAAGGAGCTCTTCTAGAGTCCACATATGAAATCCAATAATTCAGCTAAAATGGATTTTTTTCTACTGAATGAAGTGTAAAGAGAAAATATGTTTCATGTTCAGAAATACCCAGACGTAGTTTGTGTTTTCTGTGGTGACTCCCTTGATACTATTCACAGATACTATGTTTCTCTGTCTCTTCCCTATATTTTTGCCATCAATTCAGTGTTTGTGAGAAAAGCAAGAAATGCTGCATGTGCAGTTCTAGTCTCTCTGTGTATGATTCTGTGCCTTATTAATGAACTAAGGCAGGACCAAACCTCACCATGGCACTTGTAGTCCCTGTCCTGCACACTTTTCTCCAATACGGAAGATTTCTGCTAGATTAAGCAAAGAATGGTTTTAAGTTGCTTTTTGACATGCATAGCAGTGCTCCTACTCCTCACCAGCCTACTCTGCTGACATGATAAGCTCTATCTGTTTATTTTTTAAAAGAGTCCATGACTGGGAGCAGACTTTAGACTGATATGTACTGCCCTGAAGGGTTGCAGCAAAAAGCTCTTCTATTAAAGAGGGCAAAACAGGTCTGCAAGTTTTAAAATGAAAAGGGAAAAGAGAAACAGGTGGAATTTTGTTCTTTAAGCACTCTGTGATACAGTTACCCATCTAAAAAAGTACAACCTGTTACAAGATTTCTTAAAAAGTAAATTAACTTATCATAATGGCCATGCATTCTCTAGCCACAGAATTTACTTACTGTCATGCATCCATATATTTTAATCTCAGATTTTCTTAATGCAGTGTTATTTCTATTACTTATTAATTTTATATTTGCAAGTGAGCAAAGTGGAAACCAATTTAATCTGATCTGATTCTGCAGAAAGCCTGAAAGTAAGTTGGAGAACTGAAAACTGACCCACTTCTCTCCATAGGAAAGACTGTGAACTTTACAATTACTTTTCTTGGATTCAATGCTATTATAAACATTGACAGGCTATACACCAATAATTATGATAATCTGTAAGTGGCAGTGGATGTCTTTGCAGATGAGATGGAGATGTGCCTGAGACAAAGGGTAAAATTAATTTGGCAGAGGAATTTAAAGGTTGAAGTACACACAGTTTTGTCTCTCTTAGTGAGTAAAAATGCCCCAGCATATTATTATTTAAAGTGACCAGAGTTTTTACCTGGTGTCTATCCCTTTAGTACTCGAATAAGAATGTAAAATGCCTGTACTAGCCAAATCTAGGTGCCTGAGGTGACTATGAGAACTGGGTTAACCTAGATGCAGTGAAAACTCTCCAGTGCACTCTTCCAGCATCCAACAATATTTGATTCAAGGACTTCATCATCTGGAAGTAGTATCTTTGTATTTATTAAGCCATGATAGATTTTTGTTCAGGGACTTAGGCCAATTAATTGCCTTTTGAGTCCTTGTAAATACATAGTAGCTGCCGTGTTCTGTGACTGTGACTTCAATAGCTTAACTATATGAGAAGAAAGCTGCTGTTTCTTCTGCACCTGCGGCCCACTATTTTCCGTTGATTTCTCTACTTCTGGTAGAAGTGAGAAAAATTATTCCATGTGCATCTTCTCCGGGCCTATGAGCCCCAAACTGTCAGTACATCTTCTTTCCAACCTGTGACTCCCCTGATACATGCGCTGTGGATGATGACAAGTCTGTACTACCTGTGCCAGGTTCTCCTCTTCAATGGGCACTGCTTCGCCAGAGTTGTGCCTATATGTGACAGAAGAATCAATGCTAACACAGAGCATCTTCATGTAATGATGCTTATGCCTAGTTTGAAATGTATCCCTTGTATATGAGGACCAAATTCCTCTCAAGTAGAGAGTGCAAATCATGCCAAGTTGTGCAACAGTATTTTAATCTGTGCTTGGAGGTGATATGTGAGACTATTTTCCTTGTGACTTACAAATAAATCATTTAGATGGCAAGTTTAATCTTGAGGTATTTTTATTGCATGATGTTGTTTAAATAATGAAACTGGCTTAATGGGAGATGCTTTTTATAAACTGAATTTCAAAGGAGGTTTGAAATCCTGTAGATTGGGTTTTATTTCACATAATAACAATACTAGTTCAGTTTCTGTGCTGCATTGTAATATGGAGATGAGAATTCTATTTGATATTGCAGTGGATATTGAAAGATGATTGATGGCAGTAATTTTTCTGCTGCTTCACTGCGTGCCAACTCTATTAATTGCTAATTGTTTTAAGATACGCCTCTACCTATTTGAAATTGGGGTGGGGGGCATGGTTGTCCTAAAGTGATGGGGAGTGAGTGCTGTGAAAGCAAGTATGAGTCTTTAATTTACTGGGTCAGATAAGAGCTTAGATGTTGCTTTCTAAACTGCAACATTTTATGCTTGGTGTCCAGCTGTTCCATGATCTGACTCAGAAGGCTTGTTAATCCTGATGGCTTCCAGTTTACTACACAATAAGTAAGAGGCTTAAGAAGCAAAGTCTGATGGAATAGGACTTGTTTATTCAACCCTCAGCTTCCACTAACAATGTATTTCATTGCCTTGAGACTACCTCTGCTCTCCATAGCTCAGGGCTGGCAGGGCCTTTCATTGCTCTTCTTCCCATTTCAGGCTCTGGCTCCTTAATGGGCCATGGCTGACTCACAAAATAGATGTTCCAGCCATGCATTTGTATGGCTGACAGCCAAAGACAGATTGCCCTCTAGATGACAGGGCTTTCATTTGATGCTGCCTTTCTTTTAGTTGCTTAGCTTCAGACAAACTGGTTAGAAAATGCCTCCAAATTAGAAAGCAGGAGCACAATTCTGTGTTATGCTGTTGCTAGCAGTAATAATGCAAAACATTGTACATCAGTTCCCATCTGGTGTAGTTTTCATTTTCTGTGCTTTTTGTGCTGGAGCAAAAAATCAAGGGTAGAATATGTTACAGAATTGGGTCACGGATAATTCTGATTCAGTCAACTTTGTGTTCATTTCTAAAATCTGGTTCATTAGCAGTGGTTTACTGTCAGTGTGTCCCATTACTCAGGGTGGTGGAGCATGGTGGATTCTATGCTTCTGTCCTGTGACAGAAGATGGGAAATCAAGAGATAAACTCCATGCAGATTAAGAAAGCATGTAAATATGAATAGAAGAATTTTTTAATGAAGTAACCTTTCAGATGTTTATCTTATTGTGTTATCTCAGTATTTACCTTAAAATGTCCAATTGATTTGTCCTTGCAAAAGGATTTTTCTTCTACTTACCTTTCAAAGTACAAAAAGAAAGAAATTGCATTTTGCCAGTTCTTCTAATTTGAATGATAAGGGGAAAAATAGAGGAAAAAGAATTGTTTGCTAATCTAGTCTACTACAGTGCCAAAGTCGTGTGTTTTTGTTAAAATAAATATTCTTGGTTTTATCTTTTGTGACTGGATAATAAGAAAAATTACTGGGAATTCAACCCTCTGTCCTCCTCAGTGTAGTCCCTGCCTTTTTGGATGTGTTTTTAAAAACCCCAGGGAACTGTTGATTCAGTGCTGAGGTGATCGTGAGAGTGTCTTCTTTCAGAAGTGCAAGGGAAAGCATAAGAGCCCAAACAATCAGTCTGTGTAGAAGTTGAAGATAGATTTTTCAGATTCCATGTCCTTAGTATTGTCCATATTTCCACTGGGAAAAAAAGCATATGTGTAGGAGCTTTCCGCTGTGTACTCTGTCTCATGTGCTCCAGACATCCCAGACTAACCATGCATGAGCCCATAGGCCATGTATTGTCTAGGTAGACTGACTCTTGATTACAAGAGCAGTGAGTCCAGAGTCTGACTCAGGCACTGTGGCCATTTGCCAGGAAAGCCAGCAGATGGCTGCCATAGGTAAAGAGCATACTACCACTAAAGCAGGAGTCTGGTCATTTCAAACCAGTAACAGTGGCAGAAATGTTTGCCTACTGCTACTCAGGTCAGCAAATTAAAACAAAATGAAATTTCTCCATGTCTCCACTTTCAGGTGATGTCTCTACATTTTTCTGCGTGTCTTTCTCTATCATGTCCTTTTCTTCACACACCAAAACTAAAGGGAAATATTTTGTCCATTACCAAGGAAATTTAAACTCTAGATAGATGAACAAACTTGAAGTAAATGTATAATTTCAGAACTGTCTTTTGCTGTCTTTGTGTCATGAAGAGATAGATCATGAAGTTCTGTTATCTTCTTAGGATGCAAAGGGTTGCTTTTGTAGTTTGCATCCAAAATAGAGACACTGAACCCAGCAGACTGGACTGCAATGCCATCACTGCCCTGACAACACCTTGCCTTTACCTTTCATGAGTGGCTTCACTCAAATTTCCTTGCATCCTTCCCTGTCTGAGGAAGAGTGCCAGGGATTGGGATGAGAACAGCTGTGTAAGACCACGTGGACAGTGAGAGCTATACAGGATGAGATATTCAAAAGGTTTTCACAAGTGCCGTCTGTGTTCTCCTGTTCTAGTTAATTGTCTGTTTTGTAACTGTTTGGAATTTGTGGGGTGGGGAGGAACATGAGGGATGTGTGTCAGAGGCAAGAGCAAATGTGTGGAGGTAATACCAACAAGTGAATTTAGGCACATAAGACAGGAAATTTAACTGCAGTTTTAGCTTCTCTAAATGTAGCTTTTCTTATGAGCACCATTTGATTTTCGTAATCACTGTGTTTTTCCTACTCAGCAGTATTTTAAACAGTCTTTGCATTCAATGAAGAGATTTTATTCTGAAAAAGTAGGCTGTAAATATCTTTTTTGTGTCCTCCTCTTTGAGGGCTAACTACATGTCAGCTGAAGAGAAGGCCTTTCAGTGCCTAAAGGGAGCTTACAAGAAAGCTGGAGAGGGACAAGGACATGTAGTTGTAGGACAAGGGTGAATGGCTTGAAACTGAAACACAGTCGGTTTAGACTAGATCTTAGGAAGAACTTTATGGTGAGTGTGGTGAGACGCTGGAATAGGTTGCCCAAAGAAGTTGTGGATACCCCATCTCTGGAAGTGTTTAAGGCCCGATTAATTGGGGCTTTCAGCAAGCTGTCTAGAGAAAGGTGTCTTTGCCCATGGCAGGAGCGTTCAAACCAGATGATCCTTAAGGCCCCTTCCATTCCAAACCAATCTCTGATTCTATGTTATGTGGGTTCTGTGTTAGATAATGAAGCAACTGCAAGGAAATATGATGTTACTTCTGCTCATTGAACAGCCAGATTGCTGTTTCCTTCCTTCAACACCAGGTCCTCAAACACACTATACTCATCCGGTACTGTCATCCAAATCTTTGCACTTTGGTAGAAATAATATGTGGCACAGGATGTGATGGTATAATTTACTCTATGTGAAGTAAGCCTAGAGTTATTTAGCCTGGCCTGTGTTTTTTATGACAGAACATGAAAGAATTGTGTGTGACCTCTCATCAATCCAGTGCTGCTGTTGCCTGCAAGATAGTGTATGGTTCCTTCAAATGGATAAAAAACATGTTGCCCAAAAAGGAGCTGAATCACAGGATCCTCACCTCATAGTTGATGGAGCAGTGAGTGAGCAGGCTCATACAATTGCTGGTAACATCCTGGCTGGACTATACAGAGCACTTTCCTTGGGACACAACGTGCAACTGTGCAGCATGGTTGGTCTGTCAATAGTGCATGTCTGCCTGCTGTATTTCCTGCCCTACCCAGAGGCTGGAGGGAAGTGGCTTTACTTGATCACTTTCCATTTTACTGGATCCACAAATCTGTCACTTGGCAGTATGTGTACCTCTTCCACTGTCCTGCTGTCAGGAACTGAGAAAAGGTACAGTGCTGGTTTTGGCTGAAGTAGAGTTGTCTTCACAGCGGCTGATATGGGTCTGTGTTTTGGATTTATGCTGAACACAGGGGTGGATAATAGGGAGATGTTTTCATTATCGCTGAGCAGGGCTTACACAGAGCCAAGGCCTTTTCTGCTTTTTGTACAGTCCCACCAACAAGGGCACTGAAGGTGCATGAAAAGCTGTGAGGAGACACAGCCTGGACAGATGGCTCAAACTGACCAAAGGGGTATTCCAGACCATATGACATCATGCTCAGCATATAAAGTGGGGGGAAGAAGGAGGAAGGGGGACATTTGGAGTGATGGCATTTGTCTTTCCAAGTCATCGTTACCTGTGATGGAGGCCTGCTCTCCTGGAGATAGCTGAACACCTGCCTGCCCAAGGGAGGCAATGAATTAATTCCTTGTTTTGCTTTGCTTGTGTATGTGTCTTTTTCTTTCCCTGTTAAATTGATTTTATCTCAGTCCATGAGTTTTCTAGCTTTTACCCTTCCAATTCTCTTCCTGATCACGCTGGTGGAGGAGTGTGAGAACAGCTGCTTGGCTGCTGGGTCTGATTAAAGGTACTCTCCTGAAAATGAGATCTATAATGTCTAGAAATACTAATAAAAAAGGAGGCTAGTGGTCTTGTAAAAGGTGACATGTTCATCTTACTTGGCAAGGCAATTGAGTTGTGTGCTTCAGGTTGGAGTCTGTTTTCTCCACAAGTGATTGGCTTACAGCAGGGATCCTCAGCTGGGGTTCTGGGAATCAGTCTGGGTAGGTGGTGTCCTTGGTGCCAAGCATAAGACTTTATGCTGCATTTAGGAACCATGTTTGTAGCAACTTCTGCCTGTTTAAAGGGGAGTCATGTATGTCACCCCTTCTGCCAGGGGTGCAATAGCTATGGTAGAACATTTGAGTCCTAAGATCCCAAGTCTTACTAGTAATATGAAATGAAGTCCCAAAGGAGTTTGTGTAGCTTTCAAGTTACTGTTTGGTAATGTAGGACTGGGCAGATAATATGGGACAACACCTCCCTTCCTGTTCTGTCTGAAGTAACAAAGGTAATGGACATTAAGGTCCACTACCTGAACAGACCAGTTTCACCTCCTTTCCTCTTTTCTTGGCATTTTTCTTCACTCATGATATATTTCTTTCAGCACTAAATTTCATATAGTTGTTCCAGGCTTAGGAGTGCAGTTGAATCAGCAGGTTTGCTCTCTGGCCCACTGAAGAAATATGCTATTGCTCTCCAGTGACCAGCTATGAGAGTTACAGCTGTCAGTGATGTCAGGCAGCTTGCCCAGAGTGCGAGGTTTTAAACATGTCATCAGTTGTTAATGACTATAGGTCACTATTACATAGGCTGGGATGTGGAACACTGACTGAAGCCTGATGTATCTTTACCATGGCCACGAGCCATCCAGGGCTTTTTTTCAAACCATGTAAAGAAATTATCTGCAGTGTTATTATATGTATGTATTAGTGGAGATAATGAGATGCAATGAGTCTTGGTTTTTGCTCCCTGTTTTCAATAGTGCAATTCTGTTTGCCTTGATATGCTGTTATGGGAGACCAGTGATTAATGGGCAGACAGAAAGGGTATGGATGAAGCTTGCCTCCCTGAGAAGGCCAGAAGGTCTAGCCAGCCAGCCATTAAAAGCTCATTACTGCAGCAATAAAAGGATTGATCCCTTAGTATAGCTCCCTCAGAACTTTAACAATTAGCCCATGTGCAATTATATACTGGCAGTATTAAGAGGCTGCTGATAAATCATATTTTTTATTTCTAAAGGCAAGAGAGTCGAGAGATATTAATACACAGCAGCATATGGAATTAATATAAATTGGGAACTAATAAAACAAGCTGCTTGCAGTGGTGCTGTCATTGCAAAATTTTGAATAACTTGACAGTAACAAACAATTCATTGCATCTGGGCAGGGACCAGATTCTTCCCATATCATGTGATTTGGCTCAGAGCAAACATGCATCTTAAGCAGACTACAGACCTCAACAGAACTGGCTGGCAAAAATGAAGTTAGAGTAGCTTGAAGCAGTGGCCTAAGAAACAGACTGTTTTAAAGTGTACAGTACTAATTACTCCACTGTATTAGGTGCAAACACAGAACCGAAATGTAGTTCCTACTCCCCAGTGTTAAGAGTTTATAGTTTTTGAGATAACAATGTGTGACATGGTGTATAATGGATCTGGTAAAAGACAGGTTGTGAGGAAGAAACAAATAGAACAATGAGATTTTCATTCTCTGGCTTTTCTTTCTGTGTTTCCATGTGCTGGTGGCACGTCTGCACTGAGACAAGGACACCAGAGCTTTCTAGCTGGGTCCCATTAATAGTCTGACTCTGCTTCTCTGGACTTAGTTGTCAGAAACCTAGTTAAAATACAGGCCTGCAGCCAGAGTTGTTTGCTCCTCCCCAGGGTAGTCTTGCAAGATAAACAGTGCTTATGCAATGGAAATAAACTGCAATATTAAATCGATACACATACACCTCCAAGAAAGGGCTTTAGTGGCCTCAGCTCACCTTGCACAATTCTTGCATATTCCTCCTCTGCTTCCTCTTTCAGGTGGAGTGATTGCCTTTTCTGGGACTCTCCTCAGCACATTTCACAGCCCCCCACGGGACACACTGTAAGGCTCTTTAGAAATCAGCTCAAGAAAATTCTGTCTGTTAATATAGTTCTTCAGCTTCCAGTAATTTCCAGTGTTTTACCTTGAATAGAACATTACACTGATTTTGCTTCCTGTTAGGTTTGCAGGCCTGCCTGTGGGGTGTCTGGTGGATTACAGGAGTGTAGCAGGATGTGGGACATTCACCCTTTAAGTTGGTGGCTTGGTATAGTGCTACAGGGGTTGTGGATTTCTGTGTGCCCTCTCAAGTGATTTTAGAAGCACTATCAGCTTTAGGAAGATAAATTAGTAATAATACCCCATGGTGCTAACGCTATAAAAGCAGAGTTAGAGTAGGCAAGATTTCTGCAAAGCACTTGTTCCAGTGTCCATAAATATCCCTAACTGGAGTCCTAATTCTTTGATAACCCAGCTGCCACTAGATATGCCATGTTGCACTCCAGATATTACATGAAAAATGAAATATAAATTTGAGGGATGCAACATAGAAAAATGTCAGCTGCTCTTTCTCAGGATTTTTTGCAGAATTGTTTTTAAGCCACTGTAAAGAGCTGATTGAATAAACTCTCTAATTTCTTCTTCTCTTTCTTCCTAGTTGACCTGTATGTAATTTCTCTTCTGGACCTTGCACAACATTGCTAATATAAACGGGCATTGATCTATGTCCTTATTTAACTGCATAACTGCGTGTAGTCATTGGCTTTCCATATAATTAGCTTAAAGGAAACTCTGTTAATGTACCTGAATTCTTGTAATTTAGAACCTCAAAAGAGCTGGTAGCAAAGACTGTCAAGTCATCATTTTGTCTTATCATTTCCCAATTATATATATATTCACTAAATTTTTTTTTAGGATGACTACTTGATTTGCATCATAAATGCAAACTATTGTAATACAGTTTTCTGAAACAATTTCTTTCTTGTTTTTTTTACCAACTTCAATGGCAGTTGGGATTCTAAGAAGTCAGCAGAATCTTAGTCTACACTTGACTACACTTAAGACATGAATGCATTTTATTAAAAATAAAAATATATAGCTGAATATACCACATTTGAGAAAACTATTTGCTGCCTCACTTTAGTGGTTGATCTATAAAAGAAAAAGTTTATGAATTTAGGTGAGTTCATAGGTCTAAAGGAAGTAGTCAACAGCTGCTGCTGGCCTACCTAACCATGAGGGTCTCTACAAGGTTAGCATCAGAGCATGTCCTCTCCTCCTGCCTCAAAACAGAGACTCCCCTGTGCATAGATTCAAGAGTTCAGCTGCTGTTGCTGTAGCAGTATGTGCATCCACTCTTAGTTTTCATTCTCCTTTCATGACTCGAGTTCCTCTTGAGGGATGGATTGCATATTTTAAGGCACAATTTCAAAGCTACAAGTATCTGAATCATGAGGGAGTATTTAGAAAAGTATTATTGTGTGCTTGCCTGGTTTTATACTTTTTCCTTTGCATTTACAGTATCCCCAGAGACATAATATTGAGTTTGACTAACCTTTTGTCTGTCCAGGATGACTGTTTTGTTTCTGTGCATCTTCTTCAGAGCATACATCCAATTATAGAAGTTAGCAACACTCCAGGGATTTTCAGAAAGAATTGCTTTTCCTCACACGGGCTTTTCCTGTATGTTCAGTGCTGTGTGAAGGGTCTCTTATGTTACTTTTGCTGTCTGCAGCACAGCAGGCAACACTACGTCTTTTTTTTTTTTTTTTTTTTATATAAATCTTGCACTCAAAGGTACGAGCCATGAGGTCTCTGGGTGCCCTTGAATGACAGGATGTGGAAGAGGATCTCATGCCCTCATTTCCCTTCCACGCATGAAGAGCAATTCACCTACACAGAGAGTTTCAGAGTCTGGATTTAGGTTGTTGGCAACACTTTGTATTTTTAGGTGGCATTTCCAAAGAAAGTGTTGATGTGCAGAACACTTAGGTAGTTTCTGAATAGTTTTGAATATGCATCTACAAACCTCAGGATTCATAAGCAGCATTCTCCAGAAAATGGCTTTGTTTGTGCCCACATGCAGTGTGGTATGTAGTAGTTATAGCTTAGCAAAGTGTTTCACAAAGACACAATGTCATTTCTCAGCACAGGCATACTCTAGGAAATGGGAAGAATTCTCAAAAGAAGCAGCAGATAAGAAGAACTGCTTCAGCTGTGGATTTTGATTAGTTCCTCAGGGGAGGAATTGAAGTGGGGTCTAGTCCAGGACCTATGACTGAAGTTGTGATGGAGCCCAGACTAGCGTAGAGGGACTAAAAGAAGGGAAACAGATGTAAAGCTGACCTATAGTATTTAACAAGCTGAAAGCTGACTGGTCAAACCCACTAGAATGTACTGTACATACAGTGCAGTTAAGGCATAAGTTTAGCAGCAAATTCAATATTACAAAGTACTTCATGTTCTGGAGACATCTGAATTACAGGTGCCATGGGAGCTATAACCATGACTATTTTGGCTTTGCATTTTTATTCCTTTACTTCACACATCTTTTTTTGTGAGAAGAGCCATTTCGAAACCTGAAAAAAACTTTTTTGCAGGAAAACTGTACAGGTGAAAGTGAGCTGTTGTAACCTGAGAAGCTACAGAGAACAGGGAGTTCTTGAACTGAAACCAAGGTAGATTCCCTCTGCATTTGGGCACATGTTTCTGCAGTGAACTGTGTTCATGAACTCAAAGACTGCAATGTTATCCAAGATAAAGGAAATGCTAAGGTGATCCTTCAGTGCTATTATTTTTTTATTGGCAATGGAGAAAGATACTAAAAACCCATAATCTCCAATTATTTTCCCCTCACCTCTATCATCAGAGATCTTGGCAAAATTTTGTAATTGCTTAAACCTTATCCACCAGAGTAATCCTTGATGGTGTGCAAACCCTCCAGTGTCTCCTGCCGAATGAACTGCCTGAAGCAAAAGTGATGTTCTTAACATAAAAATACCCCATTTCAGCCAAAGCATGAGTCACTTTCATCTTCTTCTCATAGTAATAGTCATCAGTGTGCAAGTTTTCATGTTTCACCAGTTTATCAGTATCTTCTAACAGCCTGTCAGACCATCCTTCACCATGCTTCCATTCCCTTATCTCACCAAGACTGAACTTTGTACTTTCTCCTGAGCACCTTATTTAAGCAATTTCCTTAATAGCTGCTGCTACAGTACCTTGCGAGTTTCTCCTTTGCTTCTGGTTGAAGGACACTTGGTTAGATCAGGAAGGGACAGGTAGAACAGCAGGCCAGGCACCCGTGGTAGGAAATTCCCACTGCTCCCATTGATGGGGTCCACAGAGCTGACAAAGGTTTGTAGGGTTCAGTAAGTGCCTGAGTGGTAGGAAGTGACCTCTAGGATGAAACTAGGTTTAAGCACTCTACCAGCATCGGCATAATGTTTAAGAGCTCTGAGTGAAAAAATTAAATATCCTACTAAACCCACTTGTTGTGGGTTTCAATTTGAAACAACTATGGCCAATTGTCCTAAATTTTCAAGAGGACAAAAGTTAACCCTGATTTCAAGGGCCTTTCTAAAGCAACTTACTGTGTTTGTGCTGGAACTTTGCCATATGCTGAAATTGAAGCCATAGGTCAAGGTCATAGATTAATGTCCTGTTGCCTAGTTCTCTCAGCTTTCTGATGTTTTTACTTTTGGAGTCAGAGTTCTCACAGTTTTTCATGTAAACAATAGCTATGTTTTCCTAACTGTAAGAATGTTTACATACCTGCACTATGATAAAAATACCCTGATGGGCGTCTCTTGTAGCCAATGTGTTTGTAGAAGAAGTGATCTTGTTCACTCAATCCTTGTCCTGGTTAAGAAATCTATAAATTTGGAAGTTAATAAACATAGGCTTTTTTAGCCCTTCTGAAATCTCTCTTTCTTGTTTCTGAAATCTCTCTTTCTTGTTTTCTTTCTTGTGTCCTAGAGTGACAATGTCCTTCCAAATCCAAGCCAGAAAACTCATAGGTTTTGTTTTGGTTTAGAATTTGTTTTTTTTTTTTGTGTTCCTCCAATCCCAATACCTTTTCCCTTAAGTATTAATAACAGCAACTACTTTGCTCAGTACATTTCTCTTACTGTAACTTTTTTGTTTCTGGTCAGGCCTGGCTATATAAGTAATTCTTTCCTTGGACCGAGGAAGGAGTGCTCACAAAACACTGTACTGGCCTGGCAAAATGTGTGCAGGGTCTCTGCCTTTCCTTCCAGCTAGGGCTGTGGTTCCATCAATATGCTAATTCAAGGCAAATGAGAGCAGAACTCCCTACCTGCAGCTTTTTAAACTCAAAGATTTTTTAATCAGTTTCCTAATTGGAACCTAAGGGACCCCATTATGCTTTAATAACACAAAATCTAACTTTTTAAAAATCCTTAATTATGGGCTGCTTTTTAAATGAATTTGATCACTGAGAATAGCTATGTGTTTTGGGGGCGGGGGGAGGCAGTTGTGTCTCCTTTTAGAAGACTGGCACAGAGAAATGCTCTGGAATCATGTTGCGATGGATCCCCTGCCCTGCCCTGCCCTGCCCTGCCCTGCCCTGCCCTGCCCCGCCCCGCCCC
>JACBWW010000004.1:14814825-15029648 GCA_020086605.1 Lanius collurio | reverse complement strand
CCTTTCCCCCTGTCTGTGATAAAACCAGCAGGGGGGAAAGCTCTGCCCTCTTACCTCGCTGGCTCTTTGCCCAGGTTGGGTTCTCTGTCCCCTTCCAGGACAGATGGAATAAATGACTTAACATCATAAGAGGTTTGAGCTGTATTTCTCTTCTCAACTTCTGCTCTGGGGAGAGCTGTCACTAACACTGGCTTGAGTGGAGCTGCTCAGTCGAGGGATATATTAAGCTGTTTGTGAATGGTCTTGGATATTCTGAGACATAAGGAGGCAAGCTTGCCACAAAATTAAGCAGTGGACAGCTGATAACCCCCACAGAATCACATGTCAAATACTCCACATGGACAGTGCATTTAAGGTGTTGCCATCGTATCAATCCAGTCCCTATGCAATGATAACTTATTTTTTTACTTATTTGTTTTCTTTGTCTTTGCTTTATTGGTGACCACAGTGATTGTTATGTGTCACTGTGGTCAGATTAATCTGTGTCCCAGACAGTTTAAAGGACTATATATGATACTGTATTGGAAATTTGGAACTGACAATGTAGACCAATAATTTCTGTGATATATGTTCCAGAGGCACTACTAGAGAATAAATCTGTTCATCACAATGCTTCTGTAAGCAATTTCTCTCTAACCTCTTCTCGTGATTGGCACCAGACTGTCCCTGAGCTTGAGGATGAAGCATTACTGCTATTTAAGATTTTTATCGCATAAAGATAAAGGCCCTTTTTTTGGCACATGGACAGGCACAATCAGAAGTATCTCTACATACACTGCTATATTGATTGTCCAGTTTGTAAATCATCACTTGTTGTTTCTCAGCTTACAAGGGTAAGAAATTGTTTCATAACAAATTAACTATGGATTTAGTAGTTTGTAAATTTGCATGTAATTTCTAAGATACTGATTAAACTCCAAAACAACATTTTTTTTTTTTTTTTTTTTTGGATGAAGATTGTATTATAACTCCCTAGAGACTATCTTGTGCTATGTTTTCTTGAGTCCTGATATGGAACTCCGCAATGTTATCCCTGGACTTCAGTTACTGTCTTCCTAGTTTCATTTTTGGGGAGTGCTCATACCAGCTCTCTATACAGGAAATCACCATAGTCTAAAGAGCCTGCACTTAGCTTAGTGACTATGCATGAGAGGCACATTAACAGTCCCATGAGGTATCAAGGCAGTGAATCTCATTGATGTGTCTGTAAGTCTATGTATGTCCTGTATTTTTCTTTTTGCTAAATAACTCCTTTTTTTTTAAAGACAGCAAACAAGAGATGGTATCTACCAAGACACAGAGTTCTTACAGGGTAATTTGGTCCCACTGAGGGTTTGATCTCTGAAGCCATATTTGTTGCCAGCTTCTTGAGGTGTTGGCACTAATGCTTACCTCTAAATGTCTGATATATAGGTTGAGTAATAAATATGCTGAGTGATGACAGGGATCCGGGGGTTGTTCCTACGGAAACTGGCTACCAAGAGATGTAGGAAGGGTTTGATTTGAAACTTTGTATGGGGTTTGAATTTTGGTCCTGGAGAAAGGATTTGCTGATGGAGGGGTCCAGAATCACTGAATATCTATGTGCATTGAGAGACATGGTGGGAGTCTGTATATTTCTGCTAGGGGCTGCATTTTGTCTGAGTTTATTTCATCAAATATTATGCTCAAATAAGATTATTTTGGGCATCCATATTGTTAGAAGAAAAATGCAGACATCTACCATAAATAGTGCAGTTCTGAGATGACTTCGCTTAAAGGCATTTCCCCACCTCTTTCCTTTAAGCACGGGGGTGGCTGAGGGTGATTTGCACATTTGGTTGAATGTCTAGGATTAAGTGGGACAGACTTGGACTTAGGTGTATCAACAAGGTAATAAACTCGGTTTGAAAGAAGAAAGTGAGCCACTGATAGTAATTTCCCTCTGAATTAGTTCTATATTTGAGCAAAGGAAATCCAGTTGTAGAGTTGCAGTAACTACTGGCTAGAGGCAGCTGTGCTGCCAGCTGGGGAAAAAGAAGGTACAGGGACATCTAGTGAATCTCTTCCAGAAAGCTTCCTGAGGTTGTTGGAGTGTAAAATAGTCAAAATCAGTGTGTGCATGGTGTTAAATAAATGAGGGTCAAACAAGAAGCTAAAGCATTTCTTCTACCCATCCATCCCCACCGTGTAAGTCTGTGTCTGGTCTTTGGCCCTTAACTGGAAGGAGCGCACAAAACAATTGTAATTAAATTGTGGGACCATAAAGAAATCATATACAGTTGCAAGGGGAACCTGGAGGAAGTACCATGGGATATGTGTATGGACAATACCTTTTGAGGTAAGGCAGCTCTAAATCAAAGGCACACAGGTCAGCCTGGACTATTTGCCTTGGTGGCAGAATGAACTCCTTATTCCTATTTTACTGAGCTTTAGATATGCATTAGAGGGAAGATAGGCTGCTGTTAGCCAAACAAACTGAAATATTGTCAAAGGAACAAAATGGAGGGATGAGATCTAACAAAAGAGCAGAAAACAGGTGCAGGGAAGATGCATCACAGTTCATCTCTATCTTTCTATACCCAGGCAGGAAGAATTCCATCTTCTCCACTGTCCTAGGACATGCAGCATATCTTAGTATGGCTAGCTTGCAAACTTTATATTCCTACTGCAAACACATGCAAATCAAATATGTAAGTCCCTGACACTGCTTGTTCTGCCATTGCCTGAACTGAGAAAGCAGCTTCTGAAAAAGAAGTAGCAGACATCAAACTACATGACACATGCTCTTAAAAGAGAAAGCAAGTCCCTCTGCATGAATAATTGCATAATAAATAAATCCATTCTTTCTCAAAATTGTTGACATCCTAGGTCAAACATCTCTCCAGTGTAATTCCCCTGACTTGAGGGAAGTTACATGAGATCAAAAGTGGTCTTCCTTGTTTAGAGACTGAGGTGATTCTGTCCGTGCATTTTTCTCACAGTTTGGAAAATTATTTGCAAGGTTGTGTCTCTGCATGTCTGTGTGCATATTGTTTACACCTGTGCAAGTGCACACACACATTCATGTTAAACTTCAGTTATGTTACAAATTTTAATGCTACAGATTATTAGTTTAAATGCATTTTGGTTTTCTGTCAGGCCTTTTTTACCTGCTACAATTTGCCTGTTCATTTTTTATGTAAACTTTACTGTCCTTTGACTTGCAGGAAAGCAGGTTTCTCATTTAATTTTTAGCATTAAAGAACAGAACACTAAAGATGACATTTAAGTATCATAATAACCATAAAAGTGAATATAAAGTAGCAAATTCCTCTATAAGTTAGCTGTTGTTAGTTTCTTCAAGTAATAGGTGCTGTTTAATGTAGAGCTTCTGCTTCTCTTTCTTCTGTAGCCTGAATACAGCTACAGCAGAAGGAGCTGAATCCTTGCTGCCTCGCAGAGATCAGTTTAAAGATGAAGCTCCTGTGCAGAATGCTTATTGTGATGATGAGGTGAGGAAGAGCAAATACCAACTGAATTGGCAGGTACTGCAGTTGGCTATGAATCACTAGCAAAACAATGAATCATAACTTTGATCTCAAACCAAATAAACTTTCAGCCACTTAGAAAAAAAAAGGTTGCTTTTCTGGGCTTTCATGTCGTAAGTGAGAGCACACAAGTATAGATCTCCAGCACAATTTTAATTGCTTTGATTTTCACTGGAAAGAATGAAGAAGAGACCCTCCTAAATATAACTTCAAGAAATAAAGGCTATCTTACTATTTGCAGCAATTGAATGAGATTAAAATTGGTCGAGTGTGAAATAAGGGATGAGACAGTCAAGAGCTGGTATAAGGACCTGTTTCTGTCTTGGGTAGAACACAAGACTGTTGAACAGTGCTTCTGGAAAAAGTACATATCCAGCAAAAGTATTCTTCCTTAGTGCTCTGATGCACAGACTTCTTTTTGTCCTAAATAGCAATTTTCCTAGTGTTTCTATACAAAAATTTATCTTAATGTTTATAGAGAAATATACTGAGAAGTTCAAAGCAGAGGTACTTTTTTTCACACTAGTGACTACACTGTGAAAATGACTGTGGCAGGTTATCACTGAAGGCAATAGCTTCTCAATATATGAGACTAGAATATTCATTTTAGGAATAAAATTATTAGACTTTTCATAAGTACCACCAGTTTCACTGCTTTATTTTTTGAGGAAGGTTCCCTCAAAGATTTTCCTCAAGGTCTAAACCAAAAAACACAGTTTGAAAGGAAGGCTGAGGTGCAGAGCAATGAGTAAAAGTACTCAGTGCTGCATGTCCTGTTACTGTCCTGTTATGACATGCTCTGCAAGTCTTCTCAGAGCCTGGGACAATTTTAGACTTCAGCCTTGCACCAGGAACCTTGAAGCTTGAGGCAAATGTCTTGTGTGTGCAAACTTCCTTTGGAGCAGCTGGTGGCAGTTGGTGGCAGAAACAGAACTTTTAAGTAGCTGGATAAGGTTTTGACAAATTTTCATGTTTCTCTGCCAAGCAGCTTAAGAAATCCATCCTATTTGCATTCTATAAATAAGGTATTTATATGGGGTTTCTCTCCTGTACCTCTTAGATATGTTTCTGTGCCCTCTGGAGATCTTACTGTAAAGCAATATACTTCATTGTGATAAATACTGATGTTTGCCTTTTGTGTAGCTGACTTTTTACACCTAAATAAAAATTGCAGTTGTCTAATTAGAAGCTGTATCATGGAAGAACAAAAATATTAAAAATATCGGATTTATATTATGTACCGTTACATGGAAGGAAAACAATTTTAAATGAAATGAAGATAGTTGAATTAATCCTGCAAGATGCCACCTTAAAATAATAGCGATCGATGTACTCAGAAAGGTGTCTGTCTTGCATGTTCTTTGAAACTCCAGGTTCATCTCCACAAGCCAACGACTGCTGAAGCCAATGAGGTTCAATTGGTCTTTACCACTCAGGTGCTTCTTTTATCTAGGAAAATGAGAAAAGGTCAGGGATTTGGTGCTACCAGAACATCTTCCTTTCCTCTCTTCCCACTTTTCAATGCACAGACTCAGGCTGAGATTAATTATTGTGAATAGTATATTCAACAGGCATTTTCTGTGCTGGAAGTTACTGTGCTACAAGCTGACTTAAAGTACTTCATGCACAAGGTAGCTTTTTTCCTATAGCCAGCAGAAAGGTCTGAGGGAGAGCAGTAACATGCTCCAGAAAAAAGGAAAATATTTTGAAAAGTTTTGTGATAAAACTACTTTTAGGGTTTTTTCCAGCCACTTAGCTTCATAATTATCACATCCAGCTCTAAAGCTGTAACACGACACTTGGATATAAATTAGAGTTTCTTCCATCAATATGTGTTAGTGTAGCAAAGACATTTAAATTCTACATTTAAAGAATGGGTGGTTTCAAGATAAATCCTAAAGCTTATGATCAACTTTTTTGTGAGTTTCAGAGATAGATGTCTGCACAAAGAAGGAACTGAGGTTTACTCAGCCCTTATTTTCACTACACTGGCTGTTTTGTTTATGAGAAAAATGTCTGGATATGATCCCGAGCTGCCATGAGCTGTCCCATTTGAGAATGGTACATCAAATGCATGTTAAATTGGACAACTGTGTTAAGGTGGTGTGCTCTCATCAGATTTTTTATTGTGTGAAGTGTTGGTTGAATAAGAAAACCTCCCAACGTCTGCTGCATGGGGTCATAACCTTCATAAATGTGACCTAGAACAAAATGAAGTTCAGAGAGGTGCTGAGAAGGAAAAAGGTCATTGCACCGTCACTTCTGCCATGAAGTAAAGTCATCACACAGGGCTAGTGGACATCTGCAGCTCTCAGGAAGTCACAAAGATTATTGGGTGGAAATGGACTGTTTAATTTTGTGTCTATTTTTGACATTTTCTTGAATATACTGTGAACCTTTCATTTCCAGCATTCAGAGTTTTGGCAGTCTTTATTGACTGTCTGAAAGGCAGCAATTTGGATTTATAGTATATGGAAAAAGGATCATTGTCGCTATCAATGAATTGCATCCATATCTGGAGAGAAATAGAGCAGGAGCTTCACTGAATACAGCAGTAGCATGAGAGAGGATAAAGAGCCCATCATATAGTGGAAGAGCAACAGAAATAATGGTGTAGTAAGTAAGGATTAATGCATTGGGGATACGCCTCTATTTTTAAGAAAGGCATTAATTGTGAAACAGTGAAGATGGTTGGAATATGGCAGCAAAGTGCACCTTAAAATCAAACCACTATTAGCCTGTAAGAGTGTGACCTTTATTGAATTTATGAATTCATAAATTCATTATTCCTGAAACCAAAGCATATTAGAAATGACTTTGAAAAGTCAAAACTGGATGTGAAGGGAGTCAGAAGTAGATCTGTGGTATTTGCATTAGTCTACGTTTTTTCAGACATTCTTTTATAAATGCACCCATTTTTATGTAAATGCAGTGACAAAACAATATAAACTGATAAATAAAATAGCAGAAAAAAATCCCTTCTGAAAAATATGACTCTCTTGATGCCACAAGGGCTTTGATTATAGTCCATGTTTTTTTCACTATAGTGTGAAGAAGAAAACCAAAGTGTTTTGATCCCCAGAATTTTTCCTGTGGTTCATGGTTCCAAAACCATCTGCAAGACTCCCTCTCTGCTGATTTGATCTTAAGGTTTGGTGTTTGATGGCCCTTGATGTGTTTCATTTTTTGTGAAAGCTGTAATGGTCTAGTGGCTGTGCATGGGGTAACAGTGTACATCCTGTAAGCACAAATCACATGGTTTTTTTCCTGCACTTGTATCTTCCAGATTCTAAAAGGCAAAAAAAAGTTACAGCTTTTTTTTTTTTTTTCCTTTTGTCCCTCTTTGGTGGTGAGGACTCGTTTCAGCTTTCAAGTGCAAGCCAAGACAAAAACTCAAACTGTGCAGAAAATAAACACTACATAGATACTTCCATGGTGATGGAGAACATTTAGTAAAATTTCCAAAAGGCTCTCTGTAACATATATTGCACAGATATAACCAGTGAATACTCATTGGGATAATTTAAAGTAGCTGCCTAATTCTATTGGCAAGTTTAATTGGATAGATTATTCATCTTTCTTTATTGGCTCATTGCCACATAATATTTTACTTCATGATTGAACATCTGTATTAGTGTCCTGGAATTGCACACGAGTCACTTTTGTCACACAGTAAAAGTGTCATTAATGAAAGGCACCAAGTTGTGTTCCTTTCTTACCTGGGGATATGGGCATGATAATACTTTGCACATATTTTGGGACAATATCACTCTTTCACTGGATTTATCCTGCATCCTGAAAGCAGGCATTGGATCTGGCTTCAGTGTCTCTGTGGTTCAGTGGTGTGGCCAAGAGATGAATTGCCAGAGGACTGCAGTGCCCGACAGCCCTCTCCTCATTTCTGTGAGCTCTGTGAGCGAACAAACATCTGTGGAGCACGGGGTTAGGAACTCTTTTTTGAGTTAGGCTTTATGCCAGACAAAGGACAAAACTCCTTCCTCACCTGAATTTCTGGGAAACAAAGTTTTCCCATACATCTTCCTGAAACGCTGTAAAACACTGAGTAAGAGTTGTAATGACCTTTAGTCCTCCAGAAGCTTTGGATGGAGGGTACTTGGGGCCCACTGTGAAATGAGGGACAGACTCACTGAATCAGGAATCCAAAGAAAAGCAAAGCCTGAGCAAGAGACAGACTCTAGAAGGAGAGAAAAGCACACCAAAAAATTACTCTGGGCTTCAGATATTCAGTTGAATTAATTGTAACTCTTATCTTTTAGTACTTCTTTGTGTATAATAAAGATAATAACATGCTTAGATGTTGGATTCTTATGAAGTCATAGTCCCAGAAATGCATGTTAGCCATACAGACTGGCTTGCATTTTAATCCATATAGAAAAGGCCCACGTTACAGTATAGCTATCAAAGACAAATGGTATAAGGATCAAAAACCTGACTTTATCACTGTGCTTAGCTAAATCAACTTAAAATTATTCCAGTGTGCATTTCAGGTCATGTAATAAATTCAGGTTAGCGACTACTACACTCAGTTGACTTAAACACTGAGAACAGTTTCAGAAAAGCTGTGCAGAGAAGGGGAAAAGGCTAATTTATTTCACTTCTCAGATCTCTGCAACCATTGTGTAGATTGGTATTGCTAATGAAGACTGCTATATAACACCAGCAGAGAAAAAATGTGATCTGAGATCAATGAGGTCTGGGTCTGATCTTTGCTGCCACCTGCAATGGACTATGTGAAATTCAGAGGTTATGAAATCCAGCATATATCTTGCTGGATAGTAACGGACATGCTAAAGGTCCAGTGCCAATTTTTTTTTTCTGTTCTTTCCATAGTCTGTCTTTCAGTACATAGTGGAGTATCCTTTCCTTCCAGATTTCATTTAGAAATACCTGCAATAACTGGGGGCTTGTCTGTTCTCTGAATCTTTATTGATGTGACTTTTAAACTAATGTCAGATGTAGGATTTCCATTACCAGCATTTGAAACCCTCTGTTCCTAGAATAGGAGTAACACAGGTGACTGAATTAGGAAACTTGGCCTTACCCCAGGCTTTTTGTACTTCCTTAGCTTTCCTGCCATGCAAATAATTTCAGCATCTAATGAAGCCATACTTAGACTTTCACCCATGTCAGTTACACTAATAACCTTTAGAATCTTGACTATAGGTTTAGGTCACTACATGACAGAAGTGTGGATCCAGATGTGGCTTTCCCTTTCCTTTTGAAAGCCAAAGATTTTCCATTTAGGTTTCCCTCCTCAGAACACGGCCATTTTTTGCATTATATCATTAATGGACAAAGCTGTGCTTGAATTTTAAATCTTGGCTGTGATGCTTTCTCTCCTCGGAAACTGTTTTTCCTTTATTGACTCAAAATCTTTCATGCCCTGCCATCCTCCCTGGCCCCGATTCCCGTGACGAGCTTGCAGGAGGGGAGCTCAGCCCCTGGCAGTGCTACTGTCAGTAGATGGCAGCAGCAGTCCACTGTAGGAACCCAGAGCTGCAAAATAAGTGATAGGAAGCAGACGGGCTCACAGGAGGCTGGCATTTTAAATATAATCCTTTTTAAAAATTTATTTCCTTTTTTTTTTTTTTTTTTTTTTTTTGTTCCCTGGCGCATCTCTGGTTTTTCCTTCAGATCGCCTACATATTCTATATCAATTACCCATGAGGGTTTTTAATTTTATTTCCTGTTACATTTCGACACATGGGTGGTAGATAGAAGCCTTGCACATGCACCCTTCAAAACAAGAGAATTTGGGAGGCTCAGAAGCTTTCCCTGCAAAATGCAGCACTTGGGTTTATTCTTGGTTTTCCAAACACTTTTCTCCTTGCATACATGCTTACAAACCGAGGTGTTTCCAAATGACTTGCTTGATTATTTTTTCCTCTGAAGCTGCCATTCAGTATCAGAACAGAGGAGTCTGGAAAAACTGTTTTTATCCATTTTGAGTACTTTTTTTTGGTTTTAAATGCTGCAGCTCAACACCATGGTTTATAATGATGGTGAGCATAAATTTTCTTTATTTATCAGGATCCCGCAGGACAAAAGGATGCCCTTTTTGTAATCTTACAAGCTAATACAAGGTTTAAAAGTATGGTCATTTTGCCCTCTCAAGTGACCACAGTAGGAAGAGATTTAGCCATTGAACCTGCCAAGTGGACAATGTCTTCCAGGATAAGATTCAGGGACTTTTCCAGGCTCCAGGCCTGACTGATGTCCACTCATATTCCACCTGGTATGGAGCTCACAGGAGCTGCTTTCTTCACTCCTCTGTCTCTTAAAACACCTGCTTCCAAAAAGACAACCTGCAGATTGCAGGGGGTTGGACCTAAATGATTGTCAAGGTCCCTTCCAGCCCTAACTGTTCTGTCTCTTTATGATTCTTTGATTAATAACTTCACAAGTCAGGCATGTACACAGCTACACATGAAGAATCAGAGACATTAGCTGGGAGCAGGAGTCAGGACAGCACCAGTGTTTTACCTGCCAAACAAAACAAACAGAAGAGAAATTGTTTGATTAAAAACAAAGTAAGTGTAAGGCCCTTCATTCTTGCTGGACTCAGGATGCTGTTGGACTGTAGAGAGGCAGGGTTATCCCTGATTAATCAAGCCATGAGCACCCCCACTCCATCTATTTTATAAAGACAGCTCCTGGAAGCAGGGTGGTTCCTGGCCTATGGGGAGTGGCTTCTGGACCAGTTGTCTCACATAATCATAGACTTTTGTGGATGATTTTGCAGTCAAAAATTACTTCTCCCTGAAAAATTGTTTTTTTGCAGAGTGTGACAGAGCCTATTGTTACGAGGGTGCATATATATAAAAAAACATGCATAAATTACCTACACTCTCTGACTGAGCTTTAGAAATGCTCATGAATCTGTAGAATTGTGTGTTTCAGAAAGCTACAGTGAGACCAAAGACTTCACCGAAATACAAAATAGAGCTACCTGCACTAAATGTATTCCTCAACAAGAGTAACTCTAAATTGTATTCAGTGGTTCCAAAGGCTGGCAGAAACCTGGGGTTGTTTAGTCTCTGAACATGAATATTGGTTTTATACTTAATAGAAATTATTGTTCTCAGCTGCTACCACCAAGAATATACTGCTTTTCATTCACAAGCTTACAATGATGAATGAAGGCACTCAGCCTGGTATAAGTTTCTAACCAAGTTCAGAGCAATGAGCACTTGGAGATGTGTATCTTTAGTCTAATGCCAAGGGGTAAAGCATGCAGTTGCAGTTAAAAGTTTTCAGATTATTAGAAACAACTTTGAAGGGGATTTGAAAGTAATATTAAAAATTAAAAAGAATCTAAAGTGTTCCTTAAGGCAGAGTAACCAGCAAATCCCATTGCATTACTCTAAGCACAGTTGCTGGACTTTCATCATAATTAGCCACACATCTTCATTATCTGGACTATCTTTTACAGTTTAAAATGCCTATTAATACCCATTTTGAAAAAGAAATTTATGGGAAGTAAAAGTAGTAGCTGTGAAGGTTGTACTGACCAAGCCTGAGTGTAAAAAAATGGAATTAGCCCTCCAGCAATCCTAAGACATTACTGCATGTAACTCATCCACAAAATTCCTCATGTATATAATTAAAAAGATGACAGAACTTAGTCTTGAGTTTTCTTCCTGCTTAGCAACTTAAGGGGGGAAAAAAGTTAAGAAACATTTTGAAATGCACAAAATCCCGGAACTCAGACTATCTGAGTCTGGTTTATAGATATACAAACTTGACTACATTGCTAAACCCCAGGAGTGCCTTTAGAAAATGGTAAACACAAGTATGAAAAGAGCGACAGATTAGTGGTTCTGCAAAGAAGTTGGAAGATAGAGAGTCTGCCTGAATGGTAAGAACTGCATTGAGGAGGTCATTGAGAACTGCACCGGAAACACTGAGCTACGTTCATTGCAGACATACAAAAAATAGTCTGCTATTCTTAGGCAACCTCTTCCTACACACAAAATAGGAATCTCTGTAGATGACTGGAGAATCTGCCTTTGTAGTGTGAGCAGTAGTGGTTCTGATTGACAGGCATGGAAAAGAGGGCTTAGACCTAATTGTCACCTAAATGATCATCAGTGCAACTATTCTGTGTGTATTTTAGTACTGAATTTTTGGATATTATTTTTCAAGGACCAGAGAACAGATTAGGACGAGAAGAAATGAAGAGAAAACAGATGAATGTGCATTTGAAGTGTGTTAAAGCAGACCAGTGAAATGTCTAAAAATACATGGAAAAAAGCACAAATTGGCAAAACAATCTAGAAAGTGTAGGAAAAGAGAGAAATGGGACAGTTAGGTCTTGCATGGGGCAGCAACAGGTTATTAAAACATTTAGAGAAAATGAGAGAACAGAAAACTCGAATTATTCCTCAATGAGGATGAGATTGAGATAGTAATTTAGATACTTCTCATACAGAATTCTTTGCTTCAGGTTTCCAGTATTAATAGTGTTGGAGTCGGTGATCTTAAGGGTACAGACAAAGATTAGTAAGGATGAAGAAATGAAAGATGAAAATACTACATTGAGTTAAAACCAGAACTCAAATGCATGGAATGTTTCAGTTGGGAGACTGTAGTAATATGTACCGCAGACTTGTAGACTGTGTTTCAAGTCAACCACCAGAGAAAAACCCCAATACAATTAAAAAGTGGGAGAATTATATTAGCAATAGATATAGACTATTATAAAAATAGATATAGACTATTGTAAAAAATATTGTTTGAGAACATAAATACATGGAGGAAGTGGGAAATGGGATCAAACATCGCATACTGTTCTACTCTAGATTGTTTTGGGGTTGGGTGTTTTTTTTTGTTTGGTTTGTTTTTTTGTTTGTTTTATGGCAACAGAATTTGAATTGATGAAGAATCAGTATGTTGGATGTAGATAATAAGCAAATTAGACAAATTATTATGTGAAAAGTGGAAAGAGTTTACTGATGAAACAACATCTATAGGAATATAACGGAATAACATAACATTTTTAACTGGAATATCCTTAAGATAAAGACATGACCAGAATCAAAGAAGACATATTGAAGTAAACTCATGCTTAAACATTAGGTTCAGCTAAGTTGATGGATATTTCTCAATGCATTTCCACAAGAACAAGGAAAGTATTAGTCCCATTATGAAAGCTACTGGTGAGAATTTTTGTGTACATGTCTGTATAAATTTCTGACTTCCTCCTCACATTCAGACAAGATTAAATAAAACTGGAGTAGGAATTGTGAATTCTGTTATGGCTGAGCCGAAGAAATGAAAAATAGGGTGGGTAACACCAGTACTAAAGAACAGATACTAAAGGAAAATTCTGTGGTTGGCCCTGCTTGCAGAAAAATCTTAGATAACATCTGTTAATCTGTTGTAAAAACATTTAAAAGCAGTATCAATTTCTTTTGTCATGGATGTGTTACTGAAAAGTGGCACATTCCAGAGTGTAATGCTTTGCAGAAATGGACGGCTCAGGGGACTGGTTCCAGGCTCATGGTGACATAGAATTGATGCAGACAAAAATCTGCAAGCAAGATGGACCTCAGTGGCCCAGTGGGTGTCTGGTTATGAACCATTGCTTAATAGTTGAAACATAAGGATAAGTCTGGAAGTACTCCAGGCAGCTACATCACTGGTCTGGTTATCTGCACTAAGAATGCTGCATGACAAAGGAAACCCCAACAGAACAGAACAGTTGGGTTTTAATTATTTTCATCATCTGTTAAACTCAGAGGCAAAAGACTGGAATTCTATGGGGACATGCCAGGTTCTCTGGTCTTTTCTGTCAGGTAGTTGGGGTGTGTTAAGTGGGCCAGCCCACTGTTTGAATCTGATACCTTAGAAGTATCATATAGAGCAATGGTAGAAAAACATTTGTTTGAATGAGCCAAAGATATAAAAACAGGCCCAACATGATTGTGTGTCAGCATGTGTTGCTCATTTAAACAGTTTGCAGAACTTGGACACTGAGAGCTGGGGTGAGGGGGATGGAAATAAAGTGCTATGACATTTAAACCAGATAGATAATGTTGAATTCACAAGGGCATCTTTTTCTCCGGAAGGCAGTTATATTTTCTGAAGTCTTCATTCTTCCCAATGCCTCACTTCCTTGAGATGATCTTAATTAGACAGGAAGGTAATATAGCATCAAAGCAAATTTTGGAGCAGCCAGGAATGGATCTGGTAAGTAGCTCTACTGAGACTGCACCTGGTGCATGGTGCTCAATGAGGTTATGCCTAAAAAACTTTGAGAACTAGGAGTATTCCTATTTCATGCCTTCTGATACTTGACTGTCTATCCAGAAAGGATCTCCACTACATTGGAAAGCTTTCAAATATACAGAGGGTGTACTTCTGACTTGCATAGCAATAATCTAACTAGAGAAGGCAGAAGAAAGGATGCAGTGATGTGGGTAACTGAGGTGAAAAAAAAAAATCCATTAAGGTAACACAACGTAACCCATTGATGGAGCAAAGGATAGAAACCTAGATTTTCCAATCTCTTCTTAATCTCTTGATTACAAAAATGGCTTCTAAGCTGTGGCAATTTTCAGGCTAGTTGCCTTCAAGCTATTTGAGTTACACTTACCCCACTGAAAGATTGAAAATGACCACTTGCTACTGCTGACACAGCTAGCTAGCCTGTAGCTACCCTGGAGTAGTGTCCTGGTGTCTTCTTATTCAAGCCTTCCTGCATCTTGTTCTCTAGAATATGTATAGACAATAACATGCAAAAGGTGACAGCTTGACAAGAGAGTTACTGAAAGCCAAGCATTAAGGCCTCTTCTACTTAGCCTTACTTATTCCACTACACTTAATATTTCCCATTAGCTGCTGAACAAATGTAATGGCTCTGATATTAATGAAATCTGTATAAAGTGCACATGGCTTAAGTGGGGACAGCCTGAAATGCACAGCATAAAAGCAGACCATACTTTAGTAGACTGTTCCTTCCTATAATGTTAAGCACTTCTCCAGTCGTTGTGGAAGGATGTTGCTCAACAGCCAGGGCTTGGAGTAAAGTTAGAAAGACTTCAAGAAAATAAAGTAGTCATTTTCTTTTCTGTAAGTGTCTTTAAAGCAATCTGTGTAACTTGGTGCATATTTACCTTCCAAATAATTAATCAGTTCCTGTAATTGCTTTATGGCTATAAATCTTCTAGTAAGGTTGTTATGAGTAGAGGAGACAGCCTTGGAGATCAAAGGGTTTAGTTACTGATGAATGAGGAAGTAAAACTGTGGATTTCATGTTTTACCATTAATGATTATTGCAGATTATGACATTACTCTTAGCTAAGTACTCCAAATCTGTATTTATCTGAATGGTATTGCTTGTACATGGGTATGCAAGTTTGGTGAATTATCCTAGCTGTCCTCCAGTCTTTTGCTGTGCTCATGAAATAGATCTTTCTAATCAGGAGCCTTTGACTGACGTGTTACAAAACCCAGACAAGACAGAAATCTGCCTAAATCTGGTGAGATAGGACATAGCATGGTTAAATTGAAAATGTGCCCTCTGTAAAGAAACCACATATGTATTTTAGCCCATGCTAAGGTTGAGATTTCTTTCCCCAGCTGTGGTTAATGACTGCCTGCACTGAAGGTGCAGTGTTGGTGTGTGTGTTACTGCAACAACCTGCATGAGTGGTTCAGGATAAAAGCTGTCCAGAGAAAATGCATAGTAGGAGCATTATCCTTCTTGTTGTCCCTTTAACTTTGCTACACTGACCATGGTGTCCTTCAATATGAGCATTGTGTCCATGATTGAAAAATGCCTTGCTGCAAAATGCCCTTACAGCCATCCACTGTTGGAGCTTCTGGATGATTTGGATGAAATTGGGAATATCGGATTAGTGTCTAGACATTGGGGTTCCTGCTCTGCTGCATGTTTTCTGGTGCATGAGGGAGGAACAGGAGGCTTTGTAAAGGAAGATAAACAATTTCTGACTTTTGCCACACTTAGAATTCTCAGTTGTCTGTTCTATCTTTGTGTTGAGCTGCCTCCATGGCTGATACTGGTTCATGAGGTTCTGGAACACAGCAGAAACAGTAATGAGACAAACATCAGGATAGGTAATTTCCACTAAAATAACTCACACGTGGGGGAAGATTTCTCCCTGGTTAAACAGAGAGGGGATTTAGAAGGCTTGTAAATCCTCATTGTTTTCACTTAAAAAACAGTGAGAAACAGGGAATTTCTAGAGATTCTCAAAAGTCTACTAAACCCCTAGTTTATTCAGCTGAGTACCTTGGGAGTAGCAACCTCTTTCAGGAGTCAATTTTCCTCAGCTCCCATGATCTTCAGTGCAGTCTTGATGCTTCCTTTTTCTATTTTTTGAGGTTTTATAGCTACCTGAACATGAGAGTACCCAGAACTCATACAGTATTTTGGCATATCATGAAGATTACCGAATGTTTCCTCCACCTGTAAGTGGTAAAGGCCAGCTTTATTGCTACATCTTATGAGCAAGCAACTGAGTTATAGAGAGTTTAACACTGTGGGTGGACTGGAAATTGAACCTTCATCCACCAAGTTTCAGACCCAGGGAATTAATAAAAAGTTTATTCAGGCCCTGACGATACTTTCTGGGTTAAAAGGAGAAAAAAACTGATGCACCCAGAATGAAATAAGACCTTGCCTGACACTACAAGTTGTTAAATTTCCTTTCACCCTCTTTGAAAAAACTGTAGTTAGGCAGTGTGCAGTGTTCAGATACCTGTTGTTTGACATTTTATGGTTGCAAAACCAGATGACTTATGTCAGATCAATCATCTTATATCCTTCAGGTATTTATATCTCATCTAATCTCCATGTAATGGATTATACACTGTACTTGCAGTAGGGGCTTGAATGTCATTATTCTTATTAAGATGTCATTTCCATAGCTGCTTCATTCATTTCCATTTTAGGCCTGTGCCTTTGGTGGCTTTGCTAACCAATTATGATAATGGTTTTCAATTATGATACAAATAGAAGACTCTAACAGTTAATATTTAGAGTGGAAAACGTTCTTCTTTGATTCCCTGACAGTTGAGATGTGCAAGCATCCTTTGGTACTACTGTTATTCTAAAACATTTATAGAGTGGGATCAAATCACATATTTTAGAAGCATGGAGAGAGACATGTTACCTGCCCCAAGATAAGGCAAGACAAATATAAGACAAGATACTTAACAACAGATCAGTTCAGAAAGAGTCTGGGGGAGGAGAGAGAGAAGCAGGTTGGGAGATGAACTCCATAATGATATTTCAAATATATGGCAGCATGTCAGATTCACAACACTCTCAGTGGGAAAGCAAATCAGGTGCAAGAATTGGTTTGGATCTTTGACTGGAAGCAAGGGATACAGGGATAGCTGTGCCTTGCAACAAGCTTTTTATAAAGCCCTTCAGATACTGCTGTCAGGGTATTTTTCATAGGAAGCAAGAGGTAGCTACATCTATGTAAAGACACAATGTGATGAGAGCCGTTCTCTCCCCAGCCTTCCCAAGGCATTGAACCAGAGTTTCTTACTCTGTCTTTCATTTCAAGTGAATTTTCTTTGCTTTAACATTGGGCTGTCATGTATCCCAGGAACAAGTCCAGCAGGAGCCAAGAGGAGTCAATACTGCGCTGATTTCTCCTTGCAGTTCATGGCTTGATAATGTTCATGTAAACCAGGAAAGCAGGAATCCCTGCAGCTATCCCCCCTCTTTACTGGTGAAGAGAGGCAGGAGACATGAACCATAGACTCTGATTCGTTCACCCTTTTACAGCAGTAGCGTTATCATTTAGAAGAATGAAATGGAGAGACTGACAGGAGTCAGCATGAGATCTGTGACCTTTGTGAGTCATTGGGATGAATGTGTCTCCTCCTCACGTGGGTTTGAATGAACAGCTCACCCTGCTGAACTATCCAACTGCATCTTTTTTTCAGGAGCACTGTAGGTGCTTTAACTGTCAGTTAAAAGGCATGAGAATTGTATTCTCACAGGAGCTTGCAAACCATTGTTTCACTGAAGCTTTCTGCTAACAAGTGACGTGTCTCTCAGGAAAACTAACTGCATTACCTTTTATTAATTGACATGAGGAAGACCTTTGTCTCAAATATGATCTGGGGGAAGAGATGCTGGAGAAGGCTCAGCAATCATTGCAAAGTCATGGGAACTCTGCCCCACTTATCCCACCTGCTATCTTAAGGTCTGAAACCCTCACATGCTGTGGAAAGAAATGCAATGTTTGGACTTAAAGATTCCAGACAACTTTGTGAATGTTTGTTGTTTATGCTAAATGCCTTCTGCTGGTGAACTTTCTGTGAGGCTTAAGTTTAAACTTACAGTGACAGGGCAAATAGGACAATATGACTGTGTTTGGGTCCTATGAACACCCCTTGTGCTGATGTTGTAGTAAGAAAATCCTGTGTTTGGTCACTATGGAGACTGACTTTGAGTATTGAGCAGACTTTCTCTTTTTGGTTGGGGATGGATGGCTCTTTAATTTGTGCTGAGACTGCCCTCAGAAATGGTGTAGCTCAAGCTAATGAATTTTAAACTGATTGGTCAAAGCAAAGAGAAAAACATGAGTGGATTTATTAGCTACAGATCTTTGTAAAACAAGTTGCCCTTCCCTGCATTCATCATCTGCTGTCAGATTACCTGCAGTAGTTTTTTTGCTATCCAAAAGTAGGGGAAAGAGAGAGAAGATGGGGAAATTCCTCATGGTGAAGTGAGATGGAGCATGCCATACAGGTGGACGAAAAAAGCAGGTGCTAGTGACAAATGCATGGACTGAATAGTTCCTTGAGTACATCTCAATTATCAGGCCAAGTGAAATATTTGGTATCTCAGATACCAGTGGTACATGTGAGGTTTATTGTGGCAGCGAAACTATAAAATCTACCATGGCAGTGAGAAAAGTAGTCAGGTAACATCCGTGACTTGGACGTCTGGTTTCAAGTCTCAGTTTAGCAGCTTCATCAAGCAAATTGCAACATGTCTTTGCACATGGCCTACCTGTGAAGTGCAGATAATGTTTGTAGTGGTAGCAGTTATATCAGAGATTGAGAGGCCCCAGCAATGACATGTGTGCTAAAGGTTGATAAAGCAGGTTTGTTGCACCTGGGACAGGTAATAAAAGCAATTTCAAGTACTTCAAAAGTTGTAGAATGTTTGCTTTTCATAGCTATGAAATATTTCCAGAAAACCCTTGCAACACATACCATATTTATCTGTGTCCTATGCTTGTGGAACAGATAACCCAGGCCAGTGGATTTTTAGTTGCATGACTTCCACTTCACCAAAAATCTGGAACAAAACCTATGGTTTTCCTATGCTAAACTAAACCTGAAAACTGCTCTTAGTATTATTTTAGCAGTGGAATATGATTCTTTCTTTGTGACGGGCTGTTTGTTTAGTTTAAAAGAAACCTGACATCATGCTTCCTTAAAAGTCATAGAAGAATTTCAAATTCTTACACTATGATTTTTAATTATGTTGTTGAGCTGATTGATGAACTCTTAACACAGTATGAAGGTTGAATTCTTTGTAACAGATTATAAATTACTGATCAAAACCCAATAAATTGAAGGAAAACCTAGAGATACTAAAGAAACAAATACATTAGTTTTAATGAAACTTCTGAGGCAAAATAAGATGAAAACATGTATTTGTCCTGTTGTAATTGGTTTCTGTCTGTGTATGCATTAGGTACATCAAATTTAAAAAGTCACATACCAGGTAGCCAAGTAACATTTAAGCTGTACCTGATGTGAATGTGCATGGATTTGACTCCCATGCCTAACAATGTCAGTTTTAGTTCAAGTTTTCAGAAACCATCCCAAATTGAGGCTTCCCCACAACTGAAAAGGGAAACAAGCACATTGTTTTTAGACACCAACTGAGCAACCTGGTCTAATTTCAGTGTTAACCTTGCTTTGATCAGGAGCCTGGACTGAAGAACTCTTGAGGTCCCTTCCAACCAACTTCTACCTAATATTAATTTTTAGGAAGTGGTCACCAATTGCTACTTCTGCCACATATATATTGAGAGTACAGCTGTAGCTGAAGGCTTTTTCTTCTACCAGTGATTCTGCCATCCTGTAATTTTGTGAGTCTCTGTTCTCTTTTTAAAAATATTGCATTTCTAGTCCCTGTCTGGAACAAAAATGCATAAATTATTCTTCTGCATTTCAGAGTAACACAGAACTATAGAGTTGTACATTTTGTGAAAGGCATTTGCTAGTATAAAGAAGGAAAGAAAGCAGTGAGTTTCACAGTAAAATGTGCTTGCAGATGTGATGGGAGATGGTGGTCATCTTCACCATCCATTCACAGATTGTTTCTGGGATTCTATCCACATTTTTACACTGCACTGCACCTTGGTTTAAAGTAACTTTCCTGCTGCAGAATAGGAGAACTCAACCTTTATGATTATTTATTCTCTTCTACCTAAAAATCTTGTAAATGGGTTGCTGCAAAACTTGAGTGCTGATTATAACTACTTTTACAGTTACATTTATGTGTTCAGACAGAAAAAAGTTGTACATACCTACCTTCCCTCATCAGTGCTATCTTGCTTTAAGACTTTTCTCTCTAACTGTGGATTACTGAAATCCTTAAGCAATTCTGAGGCAAGATTGCCTTCAGCAGTGTTACAATTTATACTTTGTAATACTTTTCTCCAGAAAAAGATGGCCCTTTGGAGTGTCAATGCTATTTGACAGTATTTCTCCTGTATGACTCTATACTAACTTTTATTTGCTCATTAATCAAAATATACAATTTTTTTCTGAAATTCCAGGGGCCATCTGTGACTAAGAGCAGTGTAGAAAGAAAAATTTCTAAAATCCTGCAGGAGAATCTATGATGCCTGTTGCATGTCTGTAGCCTGTGTACTGATGCTACATTCTATGTGTTTGTTTTTTCTAAATTCCTCTCTGCCAGCTCTAAATGATTTAGTCAATACATGTTAAAAAACCCCTCTAACCATATTGTACATCTTACTGCTTGCAAATCTAAATATATTTTAGGTAGGTAGTAGAAGTGTAGTAATAATAGTTCTGTAAAAACCAGACTCCTCTCAAGGTGCTGAAAAACTGCAAAGAAATAAAATGAGATCTCAGAAAGGGAAATACTTGAAATGTTGTGGACAACTGTATACAAGGGCTAAAGTAACCACGTTTTAGATGTACTTGATTTCAGGCTTTCATTTTTCAAGATGCTTCAGAACTTGATAAGAAGTAGATTTTTTTTCTGCGTGTGCGTGCTAAGTTTTTCAGTTTCTAAGCATTTATTTCCAGGCTGAGGATAAGATTCCCAGGACTCCCAGCTTAGCAGCTACTGCTGAATAAAGGGTTATATACAGCATGATATTTGCTCTAATATTTGTGAGACATACCCTGATAAGAATTTGAAGAAAAAAAGAAGAAATTATCAGGGCCATTCAACCTTATTCATAATAGTAAAGCCTCTGCAAGGCAGACTATGCAGCTTATGCTTTGTGCAAAAGATATGCTAAGGATGGGCAAAGGATGGGAAACAAGGAAGACAATTCTATGTGAATTACTAACTTCAGGCAAGTATATAACTAGATGTGTTAAATACCAGCAAGTCTAGAAGCCTTAAAGTGACATAATTCACCTTTTAAACAAAGTAAATACTCTTGGTGAAGGCCTCAGGAGGTAGCTTTTCTAGGAAAAAAAATCCAAACCCAAGATTTGGAGTTTATCTGCAAGGGCAGGAAAAGCTAAGGGGCATTTGTTGGCCAAAAAACCAAACTACACAGTAGGAAAGGCTGTGAAGATGATGTTAGCATAACATGTCCAAGGGGAAGCTGACCAGGGGATGACCCGAAAACCACTCTGAAAAGTGTCATCCTTGTTGCTAATAATGGCAGACAGCATGCTGAAGATCAACATGGAGAGAGGTCTCTTCCCCAGGCAGATCTGTCTCCTCATGACGTGAAGTCTTGGTGGGGCTGAAGGAGAGGAGTGACCCTACTATGGGTGTTGGTGAAAAAAGGAGAACTGGGGCAATATGTGGGATCTGTTCAGAAGGACTTGACAAATTAGAGAGACCAATCACTCACCGCATGGAGTTCAACAAGGGAAAGTGCCAGATTCTGCCCCTGGGGTGGGGCAGCCCTGGATGTGTGCATACACTGTTGAATAGAGGCTGGAGAGCAGCGCTGTGGGAAGGCACCTGCAGGTCCAGATCAATGACAAGTTGAACATGAGCCAGCAGTGCCCTGGCAGCCAGGAGGGCCAGCCCTGTCCTGGGGGCCATCAGCCACAACATTGCCAGCCGGGCAAGGGAAGGGATTGTCCTGCTCTGCTCTGCACCTTGAGTGCTGGGGGCAGTTTTGGGCATCACAATGCAAGAAATATATAAGGCTATTAGGGAGCATCCAAAGGAGGGCATGGGCGTGTTGAAGGGTCTGGAAGGATACCTGTGTGAGGAATGGCTGAGGTCACTTGGTTTGTTCAGCCTGGAAAAGGGAAGACTGAGGAGAGACCTCACCAGTCTTCAACATCCTCATGAGGTGAAGTGGAGAGGCAGATACCATTCTCTTCAAGCTTGTGACCAGTGACAGGACTCAAGGAAATAGCATGAATGAGTCAGGACAGGTTTAGGTTTTATATCAGGAAAAAGTGTTTCACCCAGAGGGTGGTTGAGCACTGAGACAAGCTGGGAAGTGGTCACAGCATCAAGCCTGTCTGAGTTCCAGAAGCAGTTGGACATAATGGGACTCTTGGGGTATCCCACACAGGACCAGGAGTTGAACTTGATGGTCCTGATGGGTCCCTTCCAACTCAGCATTTTCTATCATTCTCTATTCTATGACTTTATTAGTGTGAGGCATGTGCTGATCCAACTGCCTTCTGAAGACTAGACATAATGAGTAATTGCCAGGTTTATTTCTACAGTGATAGTTTTTGAAATTTTGACTCAGCTTTTCATTGAAAATAAATGAAAAGGGATTTTTCTGTCATGGATTTCTTCAACTACATCAGTGAATATCTTTAAAAGAATAAGGAATTCAACTCAATCTGAAATTACCTCTGTTTATAATTGAGATTTCATAGATGTAAATTTTGTCCCATCTAATATGTTCATCCACAAAAAAGAGGGACATATAGCAGATCCAAATAATACTTTTAGTGACGTACTTCCTGTGCTGTACTGTCTTTTTCTATTGGCATTGCAATGGATGCAGAAATAGCAGCAGCAGAAAAAAGCTGCAGGAGACACTGGAGTAGCTAGACCAAAAAAAAAAAAAGATACCAATCAGCACTACAGCTGCATTTAGAAAATATTCTCAGATCAAAAGCTACAGTGGTTCTGTAAAAGAGGAATCTTTTTATACCCTGAATTTCAGTTAGGTTCATGATAATCTTAGTTAGCAAGGTTCTGATGTGAAAAAGATGTTTGGAGTAAAATGATCTCAAAAGTCACACCAGGCACAAAAAACCTGCAGCTGTAACTACATGTGCAGAGTTCAGTGCCATTTGTTTGAAAAAGCACCAAGAACTGCTTCAAACATCCCTGACTCGAGTTTTTTTAGGTTACACTGGGAGTTCAAGTGTCTGATAACCAGATTAAAAGTTCTGTCATTTTTCTTACAGAGCAAGCAGTCATGTCTGTGAAAAGAAGCTTTATAAACACTGATAGGTCACGTGAGAGGATTCTTTGATGCATTTTAGTAGAAAGGAATTTTCTTTATGACTTAATTGTTTGCAGAAGACAGGCAACACATTTTGGACTTTATGAAGATCTTCATGGACTGGCAGTTCCTTACCCAGTCTGAGGTACTGGGGAGCTTATATCAGTGTGCTTGGAAAGAATCTGAGGTGCTATAGGGTTGACATCTGTGTGGTGCTATAGGGTTGACGTCTGTGTACTGGGGACAAAAAGTGTGATACCTTGAAGGTGTTGAAATGAAACAGTTGACTCACATAAGGAACAGGCCTTTTAGAATATGGAGACTTTGTAAAAAGAAGGGACTGGAAATTTATGTTGTTAAGAAGACACCATAATTTTTTCCAGTGCATGACCCCGGCATCTATTTTCACAGCTATTTACAGCTTAATGTTCTTAGAGCATCACAGTACATCTTCTTCAAAATAGGAATAGCAGACTGGCATTCATCTCCAGCTTTTTTGTGGCTACTGTGTATTGTAGATGAAAAAAGGCAAGATTTCAGGGTGAGGAACTGGGAGCAAGAACATTTTAGATAACTAAATGAACAGTATATTAATAGAATTTCAATTATTCATTTTTCCATGGTTGTTTCTCCTCTTACTCTAAACCAGAGTCAGAACTTTAAAGGAATGTGGGATAATATTTTTCTTATTACAAGACACAAAAGAAGGCTAGTTATCTCAAAAGATGGGAATGTTCCATTAGAACCCATTGGGAGCACAAGATGAAGAGGATGGCTTGAATTGGAGTGGGAAATTGGGCATTTCTCTAAAAAAGACTTGGCTGTCACAATTCTTAGTGCCTGGCTATGTACTAGCTGCAAAAAGAAGTAATTATATATTTTTGTGCTACAAATTCAAACTGGGTATGACATCTCTCGCTTTTTTTTTTTAATATTCCATTCCTTTCTCTAAACAAAGCAGAGGTTATTATTTTGGACATTACAAAACTTTGGTGACACCTTTCCTTCACTCTGTTATTTTGAGAATTGACAGCATTAGCATGTATGGTATCTCCTTTCACTTCCATGGCAGGTGAAAAACATCATCCAATTTAGTCAGTGAGCCCCACTAAATGCCACATCACAGAATTGTTCCAAAATTCTTCATGTAGTAAATGTGGCCAAAGAAAAAGTATTTTCTTTTTTTAGGACTGCCATTGACTCCAGTAAATGCTTTTACAGTTCTCCCTCCCAGTAATTACCAGGGTTCATTATACAATTGTAGATGTGATGAAATGGTTTGCCTGCCTTTGAAGCATGCCAAAGACAGTTACACACTAGTAATAAAAACATTTTCATAGCCCATTTCACCCTGCTTACAATCACTTAGCACTCTTTTATAGAAATGCAAGATCATTGCCAATACCTTGACAGGTGATGCGATGTTCATGAATCATAAGGGAGACTTGAACCATCCAGTGGGTGATTATTTAAAAGAACTCATAAATGAGATCCCAGAAAATCAACACATCATGCTGTGTGTGTCAGCAGGACTGAAAAACTATGGGTAAATGTCAGGCAGAAAGGTGTGTGTATGAAGCAAAGGGCTTACTCTGAGACAGGAAAAATCAATTTTGGCCACTTCAAACAATTCAGTCTCAGATTATGGTGCAGCTCCTAAGGGAAACAACCTTAAAAAAAGCTAGAGAGCCACTGCAGGTGCCAATTGTTAGGGAGAGCACTACCAGGCAATGGAAACAAAAACAGTTTCAGAAAAATCCTCAGCTTAGCGGTGTTCGTGGTTAGAGGCTTAAGCCAGAAAGGTAGATTGCAGCCTGATGGCTTTTGGAAATTGGTATACAATGGAAATACCCCTTTTTTTTGGAAATTTACAGGGACCACCAACTTTGGTAGAAGTTATTCTGTGAAAACAAAAGTGCAGAATAATGCCAAGCGAGCACTGTTAGGTCCAAGAGCAGACTAGACTATTATAATAATTGGCAACTCTGTATAAAGATTTGCTTTATAAATATCCTTTTACTAATACTGTAGAGGGCTTATCTTTTGTTTTGATTAGTCAACTGTTCTCTAGTCATGAAATAAATATGAGTTATTGTAGATTATTTGTTGTAGTGTGCTTGTGAATATTATGAAACTGGAAAAATCTACATCATAGGCAACTGAATAGTAAGTGGTTAGTCCAGAACACAGTCCCAAGGAGAAAGCAACAAAACCCCCAAAAAACCCAGAAAAAAAGTTTTAACATTAATTTAAACACAAAGTATAGCTTTCTTTTTAAAACCTCCTGAGGTAACATGCAAGTAAGAGCTATACAGAAACTAATATATGTTGGTACCATTTAACTCTTTCTAGAAAATGTTGAAGATGCTTCCAAAACCATTGTGACTAATTGCTGGTGAATTTAGATGCTATCATACCAGAAGTTTTTAGATTAAGAGTAGAACTTTTTTGTCAGTCTGGATAGTGGTTTGTATATTGAAAAGAGCTACTGCTGGGTATAAAACGGACATGTAAGAACAGACTGTTTTAAAGCCTGAGTTTACTGAAGGAAGATATGTCCAGCTGTGTGAAGAGAAACAAACTTCTTCTAAAGAAACTCATCCAGTCTTTCCCCTCCAAGAGCAAAAACAATATGCACTTTGCTCTCACATGGTTGAATAGCAACTATTTCAGAAATAACTTGTAACATGTTAAAGGAAACAGTCTTTGAATGGGAATCAAAATAGGAAGTCTATAAAAATGTGTAAAAACCTCATTAAAAGTCTGAGGGATAGAAAGATTTATGTTAAAAGAAGCAATGGAAGTGAAACATTTGGGCAAGGAGTATGAATTACATTGTTGCTAATTTTTGCTGTATTTTCTGCTTATCTGTTTTAATCCAAGATAGTAAAAGGAGTTCACAGTCCAAAACAAATCTGGTGTTCAATCACAAGAGGGGGAATGAGAAGCTTTTCCAGCAAAGAGGGAGAATGTGAGAATTGTAGCAGGGCAGGTCCTGGCTCTGTTGTTGAAGGGTGTTTTCTAAAGACTACACTTAAATGAATTTGAGAAAGCTATAAATTGCTTCTTTATGCTTCAGAGGTGTCTGACATTTGGAGCAGGATGATGTGGATAAAGGAAAAGTCAATACTTTCTGACTAAAACAGGAAGAAAATAGACATCCATAACAAATTTAATACCTACCTTGTAAGTCAGAAAGCCTTGTTCTGTACTACATATATTTTAGGAAGAGAAGTCTTTTTGGGAATATGCATCAGCAGACACATTTAGTCTCTGGATAATGAAGGGCTCTCTTGCTAATGGTTATAATATGCAAAATTTAGTTTGTTTGACTTCCAGACTCTAGTCTGTGTCTTTAAAACCCACCTAATGCTGGGGATGCTTTTATGAAGCATGGGAATATCTGTGTGAAAGCAGGTCTGACTGAACAACTCAACTTCTACTAAACAAAATATACTGAGAATACACCTGAAATTTCAGCTGCATACTAAAATTCTCAAATATAACAACTGAAATGTGGAAATTGGTAAAAGTCATTGTTTCTTTCTTTAATAATTATTTTAATGTTTATATAAACCTTTCCATATTTTCTTAGCATGCTCCCTGTTGTTACAGAGGCTATCTGTAAGTGTCTAAAAATAGCACAAGACTGCAGCAATGTATTTTTTTAGGAATGAGATAACTGCAGAGGTATGCGTGGAGTTGTTGAAACAGGTTTTAAAGTTCCTAGACTGTCGAAGACTCTATAGCACAGAGTGTATATGTAGCATAGGAAGTGTATCTGTATGTGTATTTAGTACAGGTACATTTCCTACATCTCTAATATATATTATTTATATATTTTATATATATATTTATTTATGAGTGGCATCGCCATTACATTTTTTCATAATAAATGATCAGAATATGCTGTGAAAATGCATTCTGAAGATAACTCTTCTTTCTTTGAAGTAGCAAAAGTGTACAGCAATTACTCCACAAAACAGAGAAGTTTTTGAAATCTAGGTTGAAAAACTCTGTATTTCTCAAGTTATTCTTGTATAAGAATTTCACAGCCTTTCTAAAATAGAATACTGAGAACAAGTTTGGGGCAAAAATAGGATGCCACTGTGAATCAAAATAATTTTTAAATCAGGACTTATGCATTAGAATTTGCCTATGAAATTTGTGGTGGGTGAGAACTCATTTTTGCATGTAGTCAAAAAGTATTTTCTTTGTACTAGTGCCAAAAACTTCATATACAGCAACATTAAGCAGAGATTGATTAAGTTTTTGGAAGTTTGTTTCTGCTTTAAAGTTCCCTATTTTAAAAAGTGAATAGTGCGCACATCTAATCAGAAGACAAAACAAATGCAATGTATCCTTTGGCAAACTCCTCTCAGTTAGTGAACATGCTTTGATCTTCCTTTTATTTACGGAACGAGGTACCCAGCTGCATATATACTGCTGTACAGCTGTCAGTGTCAGACCTGTGCAATGTGGAAGTGGTTGTTCTCCACTAATGTGCCACTGGTATCATATCATCTGTCTGGAGCTGAAGGCATTTATAATACTGTTCTTGCTACAGGCATAATATTTCATGATTCTAGTAACAGCTCTTTTAAGGAGCTATCCCAAGTGTAGTTTTTCTCAATTACTCACTTGGTTGCTAAATGTTTTCATCAGTCTTGGTTCTTGAGATAGCAGACAATGGCTGCAGGCAAACCTGTGTGTCCCAAAGCAGATGTAAGAGGCATCTGTAGGTTCTGCATGGCTTTTGAGAAAATGCAAGTGGATAATATTTGCAGTTGACACTGACCAAATGCATCTCTCATTTATACAGAGGTTTCTTTGATACAGGGCCATTTAATTTTTGCTTTTTCCTAGCTGTATCTGGGCTGTCAGGTTGGCATGTCACTCATAGAATCATGGAATCATAAAGTCATTAAGTTTGGCAAAGGCTGGATAAAATCACTGAGTCCAGGTGCCAACCAGCACCATCATGTTCACCACTAAGCCATGTCTTTCTAGAGCCATGGTGCTGTTTGTCATTCAGGGGGTTGCTGCTTGTCAAATAAAGGTGTTTTTACAAGGAAGGTGGTCAAAAACTGAGGCACCAGGGTGTCATGGCTGTGAATGAGCAACAACCTCCACCGAGGCCCTGCTCTGTGGGCCTTCTGTCAGTAGGGATGGAGCTTCTGAAATCACATTCCAAGCTGACATTCTGCAGTCTGGAAAACACATGAGGAAGACTAGTTTATTTTATTGCCAATTAAAAATTGAGTAGGATAGCGGGAAACAGAGGCAAAACTAAAAACACCATTTCCTCCAATTCTCTACAACATGGGAGCAGTTCTGGGGTTTCTCACAGAGCCCCTGCTACCAAAACCTTGCCACATAAACCCAATACAGGTTTAAACGTCTTAAATAATACTTTTAAAAAAAGGTACAATTGTCTTAAAGAAGTGACAGGTATTGTCAGTCTGTTGTGTTTCTCCTAGGGAAGGACCTTCTTAGTCTGTGCTATGTAATAGCCCCACTGGAAAAACTCACTGACAAGGCTTTTCTGCTATCAGCACAGCACTAGTTTTGTTAAAGCCCTAGAGGTTTCAAACAAAGGTTAAGCTTGTGGATCAATTTATCAAAGGAAAATGATACTAGTCTGTTCTGATGTGACAGTATTTCTGTGATAATGGAGTTGGAAGAATGCTTCCCTTTTCAGCTTGCAGGTGTTTGTCATGCACAAGGGCTTCAGACTTCAAATATGAGAGCAATGTAATAAGGGGATAAGAGATTTCCCCCAAGTTGGCTTTCTACAGTGCTGGTTCATGCACGAGAAGAACTGAATACTCAAGTCATATCTGCAGCAAAGGGAAGCACATAAACCTCACAACTTGCTACCTCTAAAATACTGACTATTTCAGCATCAGCAGAAAATGCATAATCACTGCCAGAGCACAGCTTCCTAGACAACTTTTCTGCTTTACAAACTTGATCAGGAACACTTCAGGAAGTGCAGAATGAATCATCTGTAATTGCTGAAGGTTTGAAAATAGCCTCATCACATCAATATATCCTTTTTCCTGTTGGAAAAAGAGATTTGAAAATAAATGAGTTATTTTGTACCCTTTCGTCTGTAGGTGTGGGGTATTTTTATCAAAACTTTCACACTGTTATGAAATAGGTACAATACTTATTCCCAGATCATTGGAGAATTTAAAATTGGCAGCTGAACACAGTCAGATAATTTGCAGGCTTTAACTCAAGTATCAATGATTTAGAATGCATGTATATTTTATATACAAACCTCTGCTTTATGTGTAGTTGTATATAAAACATGAATCTTCCTTCTTTTTGATATCAAAGGCATATAGTTTTGAGTTTTGAAACAGGCAAGAATCAGAAGTAATTGAATAGTCAGTATGCTTTATAAACAAAATAGGAAATATAGCTCATTACTAATTTTGAGCAACGTAACTCACCTACACTAGTGAATTCAGAGCAAAGTTAAATTTGTTTCTGGGTTTGCTTTTGTTTTTGGAAATGGGCTCAAAGCAGAGCTGGATGTGAGACATTGCAATACAGAACAGTTGACTGCTGCCACATGGACTTGCTAAAGTATGTCATTAGTTACTTTCTTATGTGCTGTGCAAAGATCAAGAATCAATAATTCAGAGGATGAAATCCACTCCTTGATGGGGCTCGTGAAGGAGATGTATTCTCTTTCTTGCTCAGCCCCAGACCTAGGAGATCTGTTGAGGAGAAGAGATGAAAGCAAACATCACTGGGATTGAAGAGAAGTATCAGAGACTTCAGGGAATATGATGTTTGCTAAGAAAATATTCGGGGTCAGGGAATATCTATGTAATAATTTCAGAATCCATGTAGTACAAAAAAGTGAGGTTTAACTTCCATTTGAAAAGGGACTGATAAGGAACTTAGTTTAGTTTCTTAAGAGCTGTTTTCTCTTCATGTTCTCTTGATCAAAACTCCTGTTGAATGGGAGGTAAGTTCCTTATAATTTCATTGAGGTCAGGACTTCCATTTTGATTGCCAGATATTATGTAGTGCTGGTTCCTAGGTGAGAAGCTAGGGATTTTGTCTGACTAGGGGGGAACACTAGAATACCCGCAAATAAAAGAAGGAAAACGATTCCACTTATGTGGAGACATCAGCTTTCTTTGATGGAAAGACATTTTTCCTGCCAGCCATGGAAGTCTCTCAGTCCTTGTGCAGACTACATCAACTGAAAACACATTCATCTTTCCACACCATTTAGGCCATTGCCTACTTAATGGAACATATAATGGGATGAAATTGCCACCTGGTGGTTGAGATGTGGGATGGCTCCCAAGGGTATAATTATAAACTATTTTTTGATATTTCAATAGTATAAAGATGTGTTCGTGCATCTGGATTTACTTCGTAAATCTGGGTCACAGAAATCAGTGGCATTGTTTTCCTTTGTATTTTCCCTAATTGCTGAATATGCCTATTTTAAATATGATTTAGCTCTATGTATGAGCTGAGGGCTATGAACTCTGGACTGAAGTGTGGTTGAAGGAGCAGAGGACAGAAGGGGTAATAGTGAACAGTAATGTATTAAATTGGAAAGAGACAGTGTCAAGCTAAGTGCTGCACTAACTTTGTTTAACATGAGATAGACTCTGCTGATCTGAAAAGTGCTTCTGCTCCAAAGAATGGTAAATAATATTAAAATAATTCCAGATACTAACACTCAAGAAGCCCATACCTCTGTATTTTTTGGGAGACTACTAAGACAATTAAGGAAAAACTAAGGTGTAAGGAAAAAGGAGAGAGAGGTGGCATGCAGACCATCATTTTCAGTTCTCCTGAACTAGGAGAACAAGATTTGATAGGCATGTAGTGCTAAAATATATTTCTTGATTAATGAGATGGCAGGTTGATTTGAAAGAAACCTGTAGAGAGGCCATCATTTCCATAGATGCCCGTGTTACCACCAGGCATGTGGCAACATGCACAGAGTTATCCTCTAAGAAGGAAAAGAATCTGATATGTAGAGGAGGAAGGAATCAGATATCGTTCTGAAAGATGCAAATCTGTGGAAAGGAGTAATGCCAAAAAATATGGCTAGTAAGTTGTATCTTAAATTGCATCTGAGGGGTGTGGCAAAAAGATTTGAAAACACACATGCTGAGCCATCTTGTGAAATAACACAGGGGGCAACAGACCAGAAACCTATAACCTAGGTTTTCTTTAAGCACTTTTCTGAAAACTTTGATTGGTTTTAAGTGGTGCAATGGTTATTGACATGGGGACCAACTGCTTAGGGCATAGACGGATTGCAATGAAGTACTACATTTCCTTTTGCTGTCAGGAAGATGTGATCACATTTGGAGTAGTTAAGAAAGAAAGAAAGAGGCAAGGATGCTCTGGCACTTTTCAACATTCCAGTAAAACTAAGTTGTGCCTCCCAGAAGGATGAAGTGTTGGCACTAAGTTGTGGCTGAACTGTTCCTGTCATGAGAAAAAGAGGCTGAGGGAGAAAAAACCCCAAACTGCTGTGCTGTTAAGACAACTGTGAAGGGTCAGGTTTGTTGTTCCTATGAGTGATTGATGGGGGGAATCAATCTTGTATTGACTACTGCTCCTAATTTTTCTTAATTGGTGCTGACAGCAGCATCAGTCAGCCCAGGCAAAATAAGCAGAATGGCTGTTTGATCCTTTGCCTGCTTCCTGGATACTCTGGGCAATATCTACTTCACTTGGTTCTTAGGCAAGGCTGCAACTAAATTGTATATACTGACTTCTAAGAGGCATTAGGAGTCCTAATGCAAAGCTGTCGTAGAACTGACTCAGTAAAATAAATGATGGCCCTTCTTGAGCTTTTTGCATGCCAGTATGGAACTATCCTCTTGAAATGAAATAGAGCCTTTGCCACATCAAGCTCCTCAGCTGGTTCTTCTCTTTAGTACTGTGTCTCTGGCCCTACTATCTTTGTACTTTTCCTAGTCACCCCTTTCTTCCCATTTCTACTTTTTTTAAAATTGCATAGAAAATAGCTAATGGCAATTATAATTATTTCTGTGGTAAATTTCTGAGACCAAAAGCAGCAGCAGCACCACAAAGGAATGTAAGAAAGTAGTGAATGTGTGGTCCAGTGAAGTGGATCTTATGGAGAATAATAAAATCAAATTTGGAAAAGATTAAACTGAATTGCACTGGGACAAAAAAAATTCACCCCATGTGACCAACAGCAGAGCCTGCTAGGTTCAGAATAGCCTCCTGCAGAATTACTCTGGTCACTTTAAAGAGCACACTGCTTTGTAGTAGTCTCCAGAGAGATGGGCTAAGTGTAATCTACCAGGCCATTTTTATCTCTTCCTTATGTGTCTCCAGGAGGTGTAGTCATGCACTTCATTACTTCAGTCACTGAGTTCACAGAGCAAGATCAGCTATCAGAATTTCTTCTGCCAATGTATGGATTTAAGCATACAGCGTTCACCAGTATGTGCTCCATCCTTTCCAAGGAGGCCAGACATGAGGAAGGCGGAGGGTGGCAGGGCAGTGAAGCTGCTGAGTTTAAGACTCAAGGTAAGTATGCTGTGCAGCCAGACAAATCAGTCGGCCCCTGCCTGGGCATCTTAATCAGAAGCGTGCAGTTCACTGCAAGGGCTAAGTGCTGCCGTGCTGGTGATGGCATCTTCTTCAGAGACACTATTGATTACTCTTCTCTGTCTTCTGAGAGGAGATTCCAGCTGTGCAGTCAGGATCACACAGAGAGCTGGTGGAGAAATGCCCCCTTACAACTCTACAGGATTAGGATCGACAGTTTAATTTCCCTTGGGAAAGGAAAGCTATCATTCTAATTCATATACAGACTAGTGTGGGAAAGAGGAAGGAGATGCCTATTTGAAAGGTCCATTGGTTGTGTGAATGAGCCTGGTATAAGGCCAAAGATGATGTGGTCCTAGAACCATGCCAACTGGGGCCAGGGAACCCATGTTTGGGAAATGTTTTTTGAGAGAAATCTACTTTCACAGTGAAATGGAAGAGAAGCATGTTGCAGAACGAACTTTTCAGGGAGAAGAGGATCCCTGGGCTGAGTGGCATCAGGGTGGGGATATTATAAGCCTTTGGCAATGCCAAAATACCAGATGGTTAAAAAAACCCATGATATTCTCAGGAGTACCTTTTGGTCTCTGTGTGTTTGTCTATACCTGCAAACATCTGCTTATATCCTCTCCAGTAACAGTCTCGTGACTTTTAAATTGCAAGTTTATTATTTATAAAAAGAAGGTGATGTACCATAGTTAAAATACCTTTTCAAGAAAGCAGGAGATGCAATATGAGCACATAAAGCACATTATGCATTTATGATAAATTCCTTTACACCTTAAGTAGAACTTTAAAATTTTAATTCCTTTATTCTCCCCTAAAAAGGCAAAACAACAAAACCAGCAATACCTGTAAAACATTCCATGCTGACAATAAATTAAGTCCATCCAGTTACATGTTTCATGTGGACTATGCAGTGTGCCTTGCAAGTTAGTTCTAGACTTGAGATCTTTGGGGAACAGATTTATGTGGTCTCATCTTTGGTATTTCATTATATTGTATCATCAAGAAGAAGACAGCCAGGTCTGAAGCAGCATTAGAGTTTCTTTTTTTGAAAGGACTGTTCGTAACTGTACTGGTTACTTGCCAGCTCTATGCAGATTTAGTCACAAATTTTTCTTACACTGACAGTGTTATAAGATAGAATTCTTTCCCTGGTTTGTTTAGTTGTGAAAGACCTGCTACAGTAATTTGAGAACTATTGAGAGTTAGCAACCTAGCTACATCTTTCCTGGGTATGAAAATTTTACCAAAAATAGATCCTGAAAAATGCAGCTGGTGCTTCTAATTTGGTGTCCTTGTCCCCCAAAGAAACCAGGATGGAGAGGCACATAGTATGAAAGCGGGAGAAGGGAAGGTTTTAGTTATAAGGCTGGGGATGTTGCACAAACAATTATCAGGATGTGAGAGAATCAGGAAGGTTCACTGGAAAATATTCAAGTGAGGACAGTATCTTCACCAAATAGGTTCAGTTAAGGTTGAATCCATATCAGGAATTATACATCTATATAAACTACATGTAGTTCTAAAAGATGTAAATTATCCCCACATTGATTAAAACACTTCCTCAAAGGCACTGATGTGTATTTAATGCAAAGAGTAGCAGTGTTAGCTGTGGATTTGTGTGTGATTATGTACATGTAAGGGGAAGGGAGTGCTATTTTCTTTGTATTAACTGCTGTCTGAGGTCTTGTTCCTCCTTTCCACCAATAAATCAACTGCCAACCTTGTTTTTTTTTTATTTCTGGGCCCCCTCTTGCCTCTGCATTGACTAGCACATGGGAGATTTGTGTCTGTGGGAGCTCACCACTAATGCAGTAATGAGAGGTGTGAACAACAGTGCAGCATTGAGAGTGAACTACCTAAATAATCCTTTTGGTGATGTTTTCACTCACTACTCTTATGCACAGAGCGTTGGGGAGGCTTGAAAAGAGATTTCCTTTTTTTTTTTTGAGCAGGAGGAACTCAATCATGCAGCAGGATTTGGCCCTTATTTGCCTGAAGCTGTCAGAAAAATGAATGTCTGATGAAGATTGAATCAGTTTAAATCATAGTAAAAAGTAGATTCTTTCTATGGACAAGGTGGAAATAAGGGCCAGCCCTGCTGGAGAACATCTTGTAAACCAAGGAGTTTGCAGTGTGTTTCAATGTGACCTCCCATTCCCCCTCATTGTCTTCTACTTATTAACCCTGATCTAACTGTTATTGATGGCTCTATTATTCTGCTTGGGACAGCAGTGACAGTCTCACTGACCTTGCCCTGGGTGATCAGAAACTAATTTAATGCTCAGCATACTCTTTGCAGATGTATACTGAGGGAAAAGTAAATCCAGAATGAGAAACGGGCATGTGTTTTTACAAAGATTTCTTGTGATGCTATTAATTTTCTCAAGAAGGGCATTATTCTCCATTAAGTAGACTGAAAAGTTGTCTAAATTCTTCTTCAGTAAGAGATAAAGGTTGCAATAAGAACAAGAGAATAAGAACTACTAATCCTTGATGCTGCATAGTATTAACTGTGGGAAAATAGCCCAGGAAAGCAAGACTAAATGAAAAACTAAGGTTCCATGATTTTAAGTGCTTCCACGATTCTCTCTTGCTAGCCTGCTTACCTCTTGGGCAGCATCATTAGCTGCTTTCTGAATTCTCAGTGTCACAGAGAAGAAAATTTCACTTCCCACTCTCATGTATGTGTAGTTGATTTATTGGCTAAATGACAAGACTCCTGTTCTATAAAATGTATATAATCACAAGAACTGCCCACTGTCAGGACCAGATCATGAGCACTTCATGTACGTGAAGAAAAAATTGAAACTCTTAGAAAAAAATGAATGAGAATTGTATCTTTCTGGCTCTTTACTAGAGATTGAAATTTTATGGTACTCTGGCTTGGTACTGAGGCTTGGGTTTTTTAGGCTGTAAGAAATTATTGTTTATATTTATTTACTCAATGTTATATAGATATATTTGTTTATAATAAAGCTATAATGTGTCTTTTTTTTGTGATGGAAATGGTTAAAAAAGTTATTCTTCTGTAGTAATGATTTCCTTATTTTATATCTCTCAGTTTCAGCAACAGAAATAGTTTGTTAATTAATCACTGGTTTTAATTCCCTGTTTTGGTGCACTTGCATGTAACTCCACTGCTAGCATCACACATACGATGCAGGAATATTTAATTGCTTTAAAATAGGGTCATTGATGGAAGTAAAACAGATGTGCTTTTCATCTGCTTGCATAAGCAGGCATCTCAGTGCTTTGGTTTTAGATAAATACTGTTTTGAAAAGCTAATAAATCTAGTTTCACCATCATACTAGACCTTTTAGTCTTAATGGAGATAATTCTGTTGGCGTGCTTGCTAATTGGAGATGAGAAGGCTGGGATTCCGAAAATGCTGGGCTAAATTGCATACAGACACATGAAAAAATCACACACACGTTCTTTGTTTCAGTGGTACTTCATGTCATCACTCCTAGTGTCAGCAGCAAACTTTTGAATTATCTCTTTAATAAATGTACAACACAGGAGGGTACAAAATAGTATTTTGTTAAAATGAGAGGATATTGGTTTTTCAAAAAGGATTTCCACATAGTCTATCAAAATGTGTGTGTTATAGTGAAAACCTCGTATGTGCATTCCTCCTTAGTGTTGAAATATTAGGATCATACAACATGGATCATAATTGGAAACAATTCTGATCACTACAAAAGTACTCTCTAATGGATTTCTGATTTTTTGGGGTTTGTTTTGTATTTACCTTCATGTTTCATGCCATTGGCTCCTGATGCTCTGTTTCTTTCATATGTTTGTGTGTCTTCAGTAGTATTCCAGTTATAACGGGTTAGCAGCTACTGAATGACTGAAGGTAAAAAAGTCAAAAAATGTTCTTCTTAGCAATGACATTTCCATCATGGATTCCTGTATTAGAGACTAATCTGACGCAGAAATAGCCAGATCTCCATGAAGCCATAATTATGTGGATAAAATGTAACAGCCAGGCAGAGCTCAACAGCTACTGTCCCTGTTTATGCTGGAGATGAATTTGTCCTTGACAATTCTACTAACAAGTAAGTGAGGAAAGGATAGTTAGGCCACAAGCAGAGATTGATAAATCCTGTTATGAATTATGTGTTCACCCTTTGGAAACATTGAAAACATCTGAATATGGTATCCTGCAGGTGTTAAGTTCAATTGTCCAAACATTGCAGTAGGAAAGAAAATCATCAAATCTTAGACCTTTTGGATAATTGAATCCAACTGCTAACCCAGCACTGTGAAGTCCAACATTAAGCCTGTAGTGGTGAAGGACATGATTTAAGGATGGACTCGGGGACTATTCAGAACTGTACTGCTCACATAATTTTCTAGTCTCCTTGCTATTCACCTTCCAACTCGGTTGTCTACAGTGTTTCTGCCTGCCCTCTAAAGCCACAAAAGTCAGAATTCTGAGTGTATTCTTTCTGGACTTGTATCTCTGTGCTACCAGAAGGTGAATGAAGGTGGCATCACTGATCTCAGTGAAAGACCACACAAAAGTAGTAGGAATGCATGGACTCAATCATGCTGAGTGAATGCCCTACTGAGAATGTAGCAGAAGTGCTACCTTCAAAAGTACTGCAAAGTTCACCACCTGTAGAAGCAGTTTGGCTGATATGTCATGTTTGGAGGTTCTGAAAATACAAAAGAAGGGTGATCACAAAAATAAAATCTACATCTGTGTCTTTAGGTCCTTGTTTAAAATCTAACTGTGATTCAGGAACTGGGTTTGAAACAAAAATGTTCTGTCCCTAAACACATGATGTCAATTGCCTGAGTTGTACTGAGATGAATCTTCCATTTCTTTGACTGACTACTCTAATAATTACCCAAGGAACTGATTTTACTGTAGCTCTATCCCAGGATTAAGATATATATTTATTTTGCCTCTTCGCACCATAAATCTGCAATGTGTCCATGGTGAATTTCTGAGACTGCTCTGAGTGCAATGAAATAATTTTATGAGTGCCAAAATAATTTCATTTCCATTGCTAAAACTTTGATGGAATCAGATTTCAGAACCCAAGCTATTCAACTTTGACCATTTAAGGACATAACCTAGATGTAGAGAAGTGTGAAGAAAAGCAAATAAGAGAGAAAGCATTCTCAGAGTAAAATATTAGGAGTCACCTGTAACTGCTGAAAATGGCTAATTTTTGTAAGAAGGTGAGATGTTGACATATTTGTTTTTTCAAATCTTCAGTGTTTCCTCAAGTGTCCCTAAACTACTCTCATCTTCTCTTATTCTAGTGGTAACTAACTGTGGGAGCAGCAATATTTTAGCATGTTTTATTTGTTAACAATTTTCTGAATTAAGATTTTATGTTTCAGAAGCCATGGATGTATTTTGGAACTCAATACCATCTTATTCATTAGTGTGACTAGAGGAAAAAGGAACAGAATCTGAATCTCTCTAAACACATCACTGGAAGATTACAAAGGTCATGGTGAACAAACATGGAAATGCCCTCACCAGCTCTATTCTGGTGTAGTCTCAATCCTCCTGCTTGAAAAGCCACAAGCATGGGGTATGTGAACAGGGCAGAGACTCAGCACAAGGCCCTCCAAGAGAATGGAAACCTTTCTTTAGAACCCGGGCCTTTGGAAATTTCAAGTTGCTAAAATATGTTCTTGCTGAGAATGAGAGCTTCAGTTTGTGCAAGAATTATTAACTAAATAACAAGTTTTTGTAAGGTTTGTAACGACTATCTCATTGATTGCAAAATAAAACCCTCATCTTCCCTTCCAAACATCAATACCCAATTCAAAGCAGGAAGGCAATAAATTACAATCACAATAATATATTAATACAACTAAATATTCTCCAGTGGATGTATTCTCAGAAACAGTTTGGTTAACTTCTCATTTGTTACACAGAGCTAATGGTTGTCAGCCTGGCAGATACCTGGCATTCAAACTTAGTTCCAGGCCATGTAAGTGGCATGACAATGTACCTTCTAAGGCTGCCAGACAATTTTCATTATAAAGACAGGCAGAACTCTCAGCTTGGCTGATGACAGTTTATACAGTGCAGCCTGCTGTTCCAGGAAAGAAAAGTAGATGTCCATTTGTTCACAGAAGGGCTGTGAATCATTTTCCCCACTTAGGCCTTATTCCATGAGAACAGCTGGAGTTTTGTCTGAATAAGGATCGCATTATTGAGTTGACAGCATAGGAATAGGAGGTGGTCTTTATCAATGAATGCTCTAGAATCTGCAGAATCACAATCCAGTCATTTAAGTGATCTGTCAATGTGAAAATCTGTGCTAAATTTTTGAGTTAAAAATTTCATTAAAAGACTAAGGAGCCACATCTTCTCAAGTGAGTTTTTAGGAAGAATGTTGCTACTGAATCCATGCATAGTGCTGGAGACAAGATGTATTTGTAGTTTTCTTTAGCCAGGAAGGAACATCCTGTCTAGCCCTGTGGATATCATAGGCCAATTAGACTGTCATGAATTTTCTAGTATTGAATTTAGCACCTTGTGCTGGACTGAAGTTTATTAACTCAAAAAATGTTCATGAAATAATTGGCAATCTGCTACTTTTTTTTTTGTCTTTTTGAGTTAGACTGAAATAATCCTATGGAAAAAAGTACCATCTTCCTATAGAAAACTGTGAAATAATCGAATGACTCATTACTCTAATGATAACATCATTAATATGTTTCTTTTCTTTTTAAAATTGCACTAAACTGCCTTTTCCCCTGGTGTAATACTCTCTATTATAGTACTTCTCTGTCATTATTTTCTCAGGAAAATATGTCTTCAGCTTTTTTTTTTTCCCCAAATTGTCTAACAGAGGATGAGTATTGTTGCAGTAAAAAGAAAATAAAGACTCCACCTGTGTTTAGAGAAAGAAAGGCACAATATTTCAGAAATTTTTAAGTCTATATTACACTTAGTGATTCATTGAGGGAGAAAAATCACTGAAGTCTGTCCACCTTAAAGGGCAGCAGGAACCAAGGGTGCACGACTTCTGTGAAACAGCAAACTGTTGGCCAAAGTATTGTGAGTGCCTTGCACTTAAAGATATTGAGAGTGATTTACCAGTACTATTGAGGAGGGCTTGTAGCACTGTGTTGACAAAGATAAAGTAGTGTCCTCTTTCTGCAGAGGAGAAAATGGGCCCACTAAAGGACATTGGGGAATTAATATGAGTCCAAGGAAAAACTGAACCCAGAAACCTAAAAGCTCAGTTTCTTGGGCTCTGTGGTTAAGGCCCAGAAAGAATTAGATGGTCACTGCAGGAACTCAGCACTTCTGTACAACAAATCATTATTTGTTGAAGCTTTAAAATTCTCTAAAATATGCATCACATGGGAACTCACATGTCTTCCAACTTTTACTTAATACCTACTTATCACCTCTTCTGTGTATTTTGCTTACTTATCTTGGACTGACACATTTTACCTACTTTAACAGACTTATGCATAACCTATACAGTTCACTCACTTCAACACAACTCACTACTTCTACATCTTACTCTATTTCTACCTAACACAGTACATACACATTTTACTTACACTTTTCACTTACTTAACACAGGACTTATACATTTTACTAACTTATCCATAATACAGCACATATACATTTTGCAACTGCAGTGCACAAGATTACATCTTGCTTGATTAGTTCCTGTACTTTGTCTAAAAGCTCCACACTTTTCAGAAAATAAGATTGGTTTTAGTCCCATGCAACACTGATCTTTTTAACCTATTCCTTGCTGGCTTGGTACTTAGCTTATCAGCTTCTTCTTTCTCAATTCTTTTTTAATTTAGCACAGTTTACCTTTCAGTCCTTGATGCTCCAGATCCAGGCAAGCAGAGTCAAGATGATGGCAGCAACAAAACCCATCCAGTGATCAGCAGCCAAGTCAGTGCAGAAAATCCAAACAACAGGCCCACAAAGGGCCAAAGACCAATGCAAACAACACCCCACACCCCCCTCACTGACCCTTCTGACTGGGCTTAAAAACCCTCCAGGAGCTGATCTGCTGCAGCTGAAGGCAGAAAGCCAGGTGAATCTGGTGAGGGTAATTCCAGCCTGGTCTCACTCTGAGGGCTCCAATAGCCATAACTACAGATGATTTGGCTGGGGCACACTATCATGGTTCAAAGCACCTTACAGTGGGTCATGGGTTTAAAAATAATTCCTTGAAATTTTTCTTGGAAAAGTCATGGAATAATTTAGTGTTGAAAAAAATCCTTAAGATCATTGAAACTTAGAAAATGTTGCTTTGTATTAAATATAGAAGTAGCATGCCCGTTATAAGATCTCATATAAGTGAAAAGAGGTGCAAAAGTACTACAATTGTGTTCAATGTAATTTCAAGTTTAAATCTTATTACTTTTCTTAGCTCAAGTGTGTTCTTGGATGTTGGTGCAATTGATCATTAATGCAAGATGAACTGCTGTTAGGCAGAAAGGTAATTAATCTCCTGTTAGCTTCTTTATTTCTAAGACATAAAATACTCCAAGTAAGATGAAAATGAAGTGTTTAAAAATCCCACACTGTGAATCACTGATCGCTGCCATACTTTCTCCATTCCCAAGCTTGAAGAATATGATTTACTTTTAAAAGCATTCAAAGATTTCATCTGTGGTGAAATAACCACCTTATGCTTTGAAAGGAAATGTGGGACAGCAGAAGTTCCATCACATCTGAAAGTACCAAGGTGACAAGAGACCAGTAATTAGAATTTATGCACACAGCAGGGTGCCAAATAAGAGAGGAATATCAGCTGATGAGAAAGATGGTGGTTTAAGAAAATATCCAGATTAACTGTTGATACAATGACAAGTGTCAACAGAGCACATAGGTATAGTGCTCTGATCAGGTGCAGTAGGGCTGTGCATGTCATTTATACCAGTGCATACAAACTCTTCGGCTGTAATCAAATAAATGCTCAGAAGGTTTAAGTAGAGTTAAGTGTATTTTAAAAAAAGATTCTTCAGTAGGATTCCCCAAAGGATCCTGTATGCTGATAAAGCCATGCAAGGTACAGAGTCACATTTATTATTTGCCTTTTGGAGGCAAAGAAATGGAAATACAGCGTAAAATTATAAATCCCAAATTGCAAGAGAAGTTCTGAGGTAGAATTTAAGTTCTTATCCTACATGTCTTCTAATATGTATTAGAGGAGTGAAATGATTTCTTTTCCCCAAGAAGCAGTAATTGAAGTATTCTAAATATAAACAAAACTAAAAAAGAAAGTATAAGTTGTTTCTCAAAGGATTAATCTGCTGTCAGAATTTAAATCCTGCTTGATGTTGTTACCTACAGTTATCAGAGACTTCTATGATATATTTTAGCACAAATTCAAATTAACTTAGACTAAGAAAGCAAAATATGAAATTACAAGCAGGTAACTTTAAGCTGATTTCAAAAATATCCAGGCAGTGGTCTGTATATAAGAAGGTGAGAAAAGTCCTGTGGCTTTGTGTTCATCAGTTTTTCTTCTCTGCCTTTGTGAACAGGATTAACATCATGGTAGAATGAGAAATGCTTTGTTTCAGTGGGAGCCTTATTTTGGAGAGTTATTCGAAAGTGAATTGATTCTGGAAATTTTTAGACTTCTGGCAAGGACTCCCGGTGTCAATCTCGCTGCGTAGCTCCTTCATATTCAAAGCTGGGATGAGACTGCTGAACTGCACTATCACAGTACTTTAGTGAGCTACCAAGCTACTTATGTAGCATGGATCCAAACAAGAGAGCAAATGGCTCATGGAATTTTCATGGCTCTTTCATGATGCTAGTTTTCCCATTGAAAACAATAGTGGCATTTGAAGCAAGTTTTTCATACAAACCCAGCAATTTCTGAGAACTAATTAGTACTGTGGGGTCTTTTTTATGCAGGAAATGTAAAAGTGGCAACTTTAATGAACCAGGTATGATTTCAATTAAAAAGTACCTGTCATTTTGTTTCAGTGGGAAAATCATCTTTCATTTCTTAGCTTTAAACATTTAAAAACCTTAAGAAAAACAACAAAAGTGCCCAAATAAATCTCTCCTATACTTATAAATATCAAAATAAAATTAAATGGTTAATTTAGTTTTATCTAGCATTAACAAATTCTTTGACACTTACCTTCTCACGAATTTTTGTATTCTTAATTGAACAATCTATATGGCATGAAAAGAGTACTAGTGCTGCCCTTCTGGAAGTGCTGGTGAGCTTAGAGAAAGGCAGTATGGATTTAAGGGTTATGAATTCAGCTCATTTTGAAACTTCTGCAGTTTTGAAAAAATCACCTTCATTTCTTGTTCTTTAGCTGTCCAAACACAAAAGGGAAATAAATGCTTTCCTTCCTCAAGGAAATGCTGAAGCTCAGGTGGAAACTACCAGAGAAGGACAAGGCACTGTGTAATATTAGCTTTGGTAATCCTGGTCAGCCCATTTGTTTCTCAGAAAAACTGTAACAGAACTGAATTGCCTCTGTTCTGCTATTTGTATTTCCTCAGTGTTCTCCATTCTGTCTCCAAACAGAACAATTTCAGCTGTTGCTAAAGGGTTTAAAACTCTTGATTTGTGGCAATAACTTCCCCAAAGATGCATTATGGGTGCTGAAGTGATTATCTTGAATGGGCAGAAAAAGGCAACCTAACTGGCAATTGCATTCCAGTGTCTGCCCCTCAGCATTGCACCTGCTTTACTGACTTACTACTCCATCTCAGAGAGCTTTATTCATTAGTAAGGGTCATTCAAGCATTTAATGGAGCTCTTTACATTGAAACGGCTTTATTTGCTCCTATCTATCTTCTAGGCTTCTTCTGCTGAGGAAAAGTCCTTTAAAAGGATGTTGTTTTGCTATGACTGTTCAATGAGCTCTCCTTGCTCTCCTGGGTAGCTTTTCTGCCCCTTACCTGCAGGTGGAAAAGGTACCTAATAAAGCAAAATGACAGCCTGTTTTATTATTATTTTTTAAATCTCCAGGCAAAATATTAAGAGAATTCAGCTAGTTGTTGAATATACTAAAATGATGTTGTAAAGCTTTGTTTTATAACATATAGAGTGGCTCAGAGGATTTTAGCACTGTGTACATTTTTTTAATTCGTACAATTCCTAGGGGTTTGGAACTTGTCTAGATTATACCTACAGGCACACTCTAATACTACAAGTAACCAATTATTTTGCTTTTAATAGAATTTTAAACTCAGAAATACAGCCCCTGAGCATGGGGAATAAGATGCTTAGAAAATCCTAGGAAGTAAATGAATTTAGAATTAAATCCAAGTCACAGTGCAAATAACACATGGATAAGAACAATGACAATAATACATTCAATGAAAAATTAGCCATTTCATTGGAAAAAAAGGCAAAATTGAAACATTAATTATTGAAGATCCACATATAACTTCCTTACAGACTTCTGCATGGACAGCATGAGTAAGCTATGAGCTTAGTCCTGTTGTGGGAAAAAGAACACTTGAGAAAGTAGGAGCATTCTTGCTCTACTCTTTCTACCTCAAATGCCCAATTGGGCAAGTAAAGAATAAGATTAACTTCTGGATGTAGAAGTTCTGGTGGCAAAGTCCTGTGGAGTCAAATCTTTTTATTGTTCAAGGCTATGAAAGTTTTTCTGCTGAATTTTAGCTTTTGGAGTTTAGTTCAAGCTGTATAAGTAATGGTCCATGTTTATTTTTCACTGGTAGCTTCTGAATATCACCCAAGTCTGAATCCTGGCTGCACCAAATTTCCTTTTCCTGTTGTGATGCAGAGAATACTTTTGGGCTTCCAAATTATTGGTTTTAGACTTGGAAGGCTTAGTCCTGATCCTTTTTAAATTGGCTTAATCCTGATGTCAGAATGGTCTTAAGTTGGAGGAAACATCCTATTAAATACACAAAAGTAAATTGCCTCTGTGTTTAGTTCATTTTAGGCTTCAGTCTTCTTTCTTTAAAAGATTACTGTCTGTCAAACCATATTCAATAGTGGGTCCCATTTCTGTAGGGGTAAGAACAGGATATACTTTCCATCTGAGTATTCCAATGAAGGAAGTTTAGAACTTGACCAGCATGCTCCAGTTCTCATGTTTTTGTTGCATTCTTTGCCATTCAAAGTATTCATGTGTGCTATAACTAGAAGCAAGACATCCTATGCAAAATACTCTGGAAACATTTATGGATGTGTAATTACTGTGCAATAAATACTGTTTGACTATATGCCATTTCTGTGTGGTGTTAATACACATAATTCCAAAAGTATTTAAATTTAAACATTTTTATTTTCTTGCACTTCACTTCTTGAATGAGGAATAATTAAAATTTTTAAAATATATGCTAAAGTGAAAAGACAGGCTAGTAATTGTTGGTTGACTTTTGTGTAGCTATCCTGGTTTTCCAGCTAGTCTGAAATTAAATTTATATTAAAGACACCAAACAAATGATGTAGTATGAAGATAGGCCAATTTATTTTTTGTAATATAATGTTATGAAGTCTGTTATGCTACTCAGGGGATAAATTTACTGGAGAAAGCAAGATCTTTCTCTGAGATAAATGACTCTGTCACCTCTTGTAGCAAATAAAAGCAGATTTTGCTACATCGTAACTGTTAGAAATAACCAAGGAAATAGTATAGAGGGAAAAAAAGATCTCTCTTTTTTTGCGATAAAAAGTCTTTAAAAAGGTACTGCAAGCCCATTACATGCTTGAAATGGCTGAAAAAGAAACTGGTCAGCTGTTACTTGTCTCAGATATGAGTTGTGGCAGCCAAATTCTGGTTAAATCCTTATTCAAAAGCCAGTGGGAATCTGCACTGTTTCTCTCCATTTAAACTAATTGATTTTCACATTTGTATCTAATTGCAATCCATAAACCTTATCAATAATAAGGAAATATTATTCTATAATTCTGTGGCCAGTTTTGGCTTTGAAGAAACAAATGGGGTTTTCTACTCACTGAATAGACTCAATTATTTTTCCGTTCTGCTTCTTGTAGTCACTTACCCCTACTGACTGCTAAAAACTGAAGAGTGCCACAATGTTTACTAGTACTGTTTAATTCAACCTATAATAAACATAGGCTTGAACTTACACTCTGAAGCTTAGGAGACCAGGTCATCCAGGGGAAATCTGAAAGTTTCATTTAATTCTGCAGCTTCGACTTGTCCTAAATTCAAAACAAGAGGTAGGCTACGTTTGTGACTGTGATTCATGTTTTGCCAGATGGGTACAAGCTTTCATTTGCCAAAAGCACAGCATGTTTCATCATGAAATACAGTCCACAGTAGCATGTCAAAATGCTTCTGACTGAAAAATAGACAGGGCTGTATCTGAGATTTATGCAACATTTCCACTTTGCATTGTCTGTTTAGATCAATGTAAGTGCTTCAAGGGACCCAATGGATCATTTCCATTTGAATATTAGGAAAGAAATATTTAGATTAACACCAAGACATTATTCTGTTTATTGGCATGTATTGGCATCTCCAAGTAGAAATCTGTGCACAATGACAGGCCAGGAAAGGGATTTCCCTGCATTGTGTTGGGCTGATGCTGCTTGTTCAACAGCATACAGAAGCTGTTGCTTTCCAGGGTTGTTAATCCATGGAATGAAATCATTCGCAGAAAAAAAGTTTTAAAGAAGTATTTTAGGCATCATTTTTATAGTGGCCCAGGAAATAGAATGTATTTTTGTCCAATGTATTGTTACAGAACTGTGCAAAATAATTTAGATAACAAACCTGTCTCAGATTTGTACCTCTCTGTAAGTTCTAGTCATTCTATCTGCTTGTTCAGCAGCTGCTTTCCTTCAAAACTGGATTTTGGCAAAGAAATTACACCAAGTTCATCTATAGTAATATACGCTTAGCAACAAACAAACCAAACCCGATCTCTTTGCATTTCTCTTTGTGAGTCAAAATCAGAACATAAAGAAGTCTGTTCTGTGAACCAATGAGTCTGTTCATTAACTTAGAAGATGGGTTGGATCTGTCTGTATTCAGTCTCTCCCTATTGGAGCTTTGCATAAAAACATTTGCCGTTTCATTTAACATAATTTACATCGATGAAACATGGATGTGCCAACAGTTGTTCCATACTTTTTTGTTACTGCAACAGACTCATAAGGTGCTGCTTTCCTTCAATGTCATTATTAGAAAAAGAAGTAATGTAGGCAATGAAGTAGAACTTCAGCACTTGAATTTTGGATGTTGCACTTTTGAAGTTTTCTTAGAAGAGCAATGTAAGGTAGGAAGATTTGTAGCAAGACTGGATCCAAACAAGTAACTGCATTTCTTCCCTTGAAGTTCTTCCCTGATTCTATTTGGGCTCAGCTACCATAATGTATATTACATTTTTTCAGGAAAAGGAAATGAGAAATCATTTTTGGAAGACAGAAGTGACAATAGAGATATTTTCACTGGGATTATGAAGAGCCATGACTGGAACACTGTATTTTGCATAGTCTCTCATATTAGAACAACTGCTATCCTAAATACTGTTCTTTCTGCTTCTCTTTATGCACTGTCAGGGAAATAAAATGTGAGCAGCCCATAACAACACCGATGGGAAATGCTCAGATTGGTTGTCCATGTCCAAGCAGAGGTTCCTAGCCTCTTCATTACTGCATTTTTATTCACTGTTATTTTTTTTCTGAATAGATAGCTAGAATTCTCTCCTCTGTAGCACAAGGCTTAGATTGTGGTAGAGCAGTTCCCTTGCATCTTAAGTTTCCACCTGAAGATTATTCCATGGATTCCCAAATTGCATGGACTAATGGAAGTAGGTTTAGGTTTCTTTGGAACTGGTTTACTAGCTGATCCTGTGTGGAAAGTGAACAGCACAAAAGAGTCTTTTATCAGGGAGAAGCAAAACCTACTCAGTGGTTTAAAGAGAGGTTGCTCAACAGTATGTGGTCTAGAAGGTGCCCAGGAGACAGGGCAGTTATGTCAATTGGATTTGGTCTTGATTACTTTTTGTAACTCTAGTGGCTATTATTGCCATGCAGCTGTGATGGTGCTGAATTAAGCAAGCAGTGGTTTACTCCAGGGCCAAGCAAACTGCCAGTGTTTCCAGGTTAATATACATTCTTTGCTATATTCAGAGGAATGTGTAATGAAAATCACTGTGTTAGTTACAAGCTGTCTGCAGTGAAGAATGGGAATTACTGTGGTAGAGAGTGGTCAGCTTACTGCAGAGGGCTACAGCATGATACATGCAGGATAACACATGCATTACAGATCTTTTTTAATTTGTCTGTCCTATCCGTACTTAATCTCTAGCATTGTAATGAAAAAGAGAGAGGAAGAGAGGAGCCAACTTTCTTAAATATAAAAGTAAAAGGCTGTCCATGGCTTAGATGGATACACTCATCCCTGGGTCAAAAACTCTCTGGATGGATAGGTACAAAGAATGGTGGAGTTATATCCAGCTGGGGGTCAGTCATCAGTGGTGTTCTCCAAGACTCAATATTAGGGTCAGTCCTGTTTAATCTCTCTCAATGATCGAGATGTGGCGATCAAGTGCACCCTCAGTCCATCTTCAGGTAACACCAAGTTGGGTGGAAATGTTGGTCTGCTGGAGGGTAGGAAGGCTCTGCAGAGGCATCTGGACAGGCCAGAGCAGTGGGCCAAGACCATTGGTATGAGGCTCAACAAAGCAATGTGTCAGGTCCTGCACTTGTGTCACAACAACCCCATACACTGCTTCAGGCTGGGTAAGAATGGTTGGAAACCTGCCCTGTGAAACAGGACCTGGGAGTGTTGGTCAGCAGCCATCTGAACATGAGTCTGTGTGTGCCCAGGTGGCCAAGAAGGCCAGTGGCATGCTGGCCTCTATCAGCAATAATGTAACCAGTAGGACTAGGGAAGGGATCATCCTCCTGTACTTGGCACTGGTGAGGCCTCACCTTGAATTCTGTGTTCAGTTTTGGGCCCCACACAAGGGGCTGGAGCATGTCCAGAGAAGGGCAGTGAAGCTTGTGAAGGATCTGTAGCACCAGTCTTACGAGTAGCAGCTGAGATCTGGGGTTGTTTAGGATGGAGAAGAGGAAGCTCAGGGGAGGCATTATCACTCTCTCTGACTTTGTGAAAGGAAGTTGAAGTGACGTGGGGGTCAGTCTCTTGTCCCCAGTAATAAGTGGTAGAACAAGAGAAAATGGCTTCAAGTTGCACGAGGGGAAGTTTAGATGGGATATTTGGAAAAATTCCTTCTCTGGAAGGGTTGTCAAGCATTGGAATGGGCTGCCCAGGGAAGTGGCTGTGTCACCATTCTTTGAGGTACTTAAAAGATGTGTAGTTGTGCTGCTCAGGGACTTGTGGATTTGGCAGTCTTAGGTAAGTGATTTGATTCGGTGACCTAGAAGGCCTTTTCCAACCTAAACCAATTCTACAATTGAGTGATTCTAAGGTAAAACAGAGGATGGAAAGGCAGCCAGCGACTATCAAGTTAAGAAACAATGTTTCTTAAGTGGAGTGACTCCGTGGAGACTGGATGGTGTGTGCTTGCCGTCCTGATCAAAATAGTTCCAACATAATCATTGAAATAGATATTCCTGCTGCTTTCCACTGCATTATTCTTCAGATAAAGGGGACTGGCTCGTGATCTTTTGTCATAAGAAAGGATCAGAAGGTCTGCCAGGGATTCCCTATAGCCATACAGGAGTGCTTTTAATTTGCTCCCTCTAGGGCAGAAAGGATGGGGTTTGTCCTGTTGATCTGTCTCCAAACTTTTAATCTTCACTGCTCCAGAATTTGCTCAGGGAGCGCAGAGGGTTTGTTTGTCTAAAGATGTCAGTGGAGTCATCTCCAAACTTGCAGTCTACCCCCTCACTTCCCCTTACAGCTCTGCATCACTGCACAAGTATCTTTCCTGCCCGCTACCTATGGGGCAAGGGCACAGGTCCTGAGCTCTTTTTTGTAACACCTTCCACAGTTCAGTACTCAAGATAAGCACCATACTGAATATACAGATTTTTTTTTTTTTTTTTGTGGATTATGTAAGAAAATGTGAATCAAGCTGCAATTGTTTGAGACAACAGCAAATCATTGGGTGGGGATTATTTTCCCTTAGGAATAAAAATGACTTTAAAAGCAATAGAATTTTCTAGCTTGTCAGAATTATAACTACTGCAACAAAAGGAGCCCCTAATTACCTCTAATCCATCCTATGTCTACCAAATGCAATTTGAATTTTAGGTGCTGATTTTGGCCATCTGTACTGTGGGCTGAATGAGATGAGCCTAGGGTTGTATATCGAGATGACTGAAAGGTGCAAAGTAAACAATATCAAAAATGAAAAAGAAGCCTGGAACTTTGAATAGGCTCCTGGGATCTGACTCATGCTTTCTGCTTGACTGTGGCCTTTTACATTAGTCTAAATATGTGATATGAATATGCATGAGCAATCCTGATGAAACATGCCACAACTTTTCAGCTGTGCTTGTAGATTCTCCACCTGGTTCCTTAAAAATGCTGTTGGTATGCTGTTAAATTGTAGGTTATTTTATTCATTATGATGGATTGAATGTAGTGTTTCAAGATAAAAAAAATCAAGAGATTTTTCTTTTCTTATGCACCTGTATTTGCCTTCCAGATATCATTCCTTTGAAGTCTTAGAGAATTTCAGGGGAGATTTTTAACAAAAGCTTGATTTTTAAGCTCATGAAAAATTGCTAATTCTTTAACAAGTCTCAGCATAACACTACTTATGATGCATGGAAACATAGTGAGACTTTCTACTAATTGCTTTGGATTTCTACTAAACAGTGAGATGGAAAACAGTCATTCACTCCTAACAGGAATATTCTTTTTTACAATGGAAAAGTAAACCTTGGTCTTTGTGTGCAGCGTATTGTGCTGTGCTTCCTTGGGTTCTCACCTGGTCTCACTTTCACAGTTCTTTTCATATCTATATTGACAGAATGGTACTGTCCCCTAAACCACTTTATTATGGGGCTAGGTACCTGTGCTGGATAAATTCTTTGTCAACAGTTGATAGTGCCTCCTTCGGTGATCATCATTGTGAGAGGATCTTTCTTCAGTGTTTAATCCTGGAAAGAACAAGGTCTGTTCCTTGGCTTCACCTCAGTTACAAAACCTCAGTTACACCTCAGTCCTGTATTCCCCTTTTGTTTTTGTAGCCTTTGTGTTTTGTTTTGCCTGGAATTCATGATTCTGTATTAGGATTTCATAAAGAGCTTACTTTGAGTTAACTGAAGCTGCTAAACCACATCAAATGATTCAAAGATCACTCATTGTGAAGTACGTGATATGTATAATGTTTTTTTATTATCATGTATTCCTTGCAGGTACAGCACACAAAACTGTTTGGATATTTTCCAGTTTTCTGCAGTTACAGAGAATTTAAGCCCTCACGGTGCTGCTTCTTTTGTGCAGTTCACTCTAGCCCCTGGCAACATGCACTGCTCACAATTACATCTGATCAGAGAATTTGATGTCTTCAAAGTTAAATATCTCAGTCCTTTGGCTTCATTTTTGTCACAAGTGAGACCTAAAGCTCCCACTACCTGTGTACTTTGTCAGCTGCAATTTCATCTTCCTTTCACAGAGACAGGAGACAATGTTGTCAAGACCACTTATGCTATGTACCAAAGTGTTGACTAACCAAACGTGGTACTTACCTAGATGCTGAAGCTGTTGCTTGGTTTACACATCCAAATTTTAATCTTCTTTTAACTCTGGAGTAATTAAGGTACATTTGTGCTTCTGAGAAGTAGGACTCTAAACAGTTTCTAGGTTTAGTTACAATTAAAAACAAATCAAACAGATATTTCCAGCTGGCTATCTTCCATCAAATCTAAAGTTAAACCAAGTGCTGTTTTTACTAACCAAAAAAAGGGGATTGGGAACAGAAGGAGAGAGAAAAAAAATTTATCCAGCTATTATTTTCTGTGAAAATATTACATTAAATTAAAAAATAATAAAGTTTATTTTTTTAAGCTTCACCAAAGTGCAGAAAATTGCCCTGTAGTTATTTAAATGATTAAAGTTAATGCAAGTGCATAGAGTACAGGCCACACAAGAACCAACAATGCTATTTTTCAGAGCACTGTAGCTCCTGGACTGTTTTTGACCCACAAGTCAGGAGTGGAACCAAATCCAAAGGAATGAAAAATTACATAGATAACATAGTAAGTATTTAGCATATTTATGGCTGTACACTTCAGAAAAAAAAATCATTATATTTGTGTCCACAGCTTTAAAGTGTGAATCTATGCTGAAGAATGATGGCACCATCCTAAGAGATCTGCGTTTTGTGTTCAAATTCAGATTACCTGACTTCTGAGATGACTTATTAATGGGTTTTGATGGTAGTCACCAGGCATTAAAATGAAATGATTAATTTATTGAGAGCAATTAAAGGCAAAGGTGGGGCAGGGTAGTAGGAGAATGTGGTACCTTATATTTAAAAAATCCAGTGTTAGTTGTCTGTATTTTATTTGGCGATTTTGTGGGGAAGAGATGAAGCAAATCTGTGCTTAGACTTGGACTTTAAATCACCTCAGTTACCAAGTTGCTCTGGCAGATACAGTCCATTCATATTTTAAAAATATTTAAATGGGTGTACTGGGACCTTAAAAATCAGCTACAGCCATTTAGTCCCTAGAATAGAGACTCTGAAGTAGAGCTCATGGAAGAGATTATGGAAGAGCGAGCTCTGCATACAGGGGAGTGGCAGTAACAGAGGAGCACAGATCAGGTCACAGAAGTGAGTTGGAACAGGTGATGGCAAATGTGCAGCTCCTACAGAACCAAAATATCTGAAGGAAACTGATTTTGGAACTGATTTAACAGGTTCAGCACAGAGCTTTCTGCTGATGTCCACTCCTTTGCCTGTCATCCTTCAAACAATGGCAGAGCAACAGTGGCTCCTAACCACGGGTTTTCAACCATGACAAAACAGGTGGGAGAAGGCAATGTAGCAAATACTGTCAAGATTGGCATCCCATTAGAGAAAACAAGCAATCTAATTAACCTGCCAAAAATTTAGTTTAAGTCTAGAGTGCTCATTTGGATTTGCTGGGATCCCAAAAGTCCATGTCTGCCAACAAGAAAGCGTGACTTAGTCACTGGAAGACTAGGAATGGGAAAACCTATATAGGCTATTCTCTCTCCACTCAGACTAAATTTAAATGCATAGAAAGGCGTAAAACTAATTTCTGGGCATAGAGCCGTGATAGGGAATACAACATCAAGTCACCCTGAGACAAGTAGTTAAAGGAGAAACACCTGAATTGTTATAAAACTGGATTATGAAGTCTCTGGGTATCCCCAGTTCCCCCTAATACCTGGATGTCACCCTGCCTCTTTACCACCTGTATCTCTGGAATGACACACAGCAAGACTGCTGTGGTTGGGTCCTGGCACTTTTCTGGGGCTGCTGCTTTGCACCTCACTGTGGCAGAGCATGGACTGTACTTACAGCAGGCTCTTGATGTCTCTGTGGAGAAACCATTTCCTATCCCTTCAAGGCAGTGGGGCTCCGTCCTGGGTAAGCTGAGACTGCTGATTAGCCTCTGAAAAAGCTGTAGGTCTGAAGGAACCTCCTTTGTTCTGCTGGTTCAGCTTAGGCACTATGTGAGGCATCAGGAAGCAGTTTGGCTGGAGATGCAGCCAGAGTCAGCTCAGAGTCTCAGCAATCAGGGAAGTCCATGGTTAGGTGACAGATCCAGGGTCAGGTTGTAGCAAATCAAGATCAGACCCACTGAGGAGGGGCTTGGACATAGCTCAGTCATGGGAGGGACATGGGAATGGGCCAGGGAGGCAAGACAGGGACAGGACAGACCACTAACTGCCCCTCCTAAATACCACTTCTTACCTTCCTGGGCTGTACTCACTGTACTCTCTCCAACTCACTGTTGGAATGTGCATTTCTTGTTCTGAACTCATTGGTTAAATTCAATCATAGTATGTGTCTCATAGCAGCCAGGTTCTCATCCCCTCAGAATACTTATCCCTCATCAAGTGTTGAAAAGCTAAGGTGGATGCAGCCCTCGTCTGACCAAGCAGCCATGACCTTGCAGTACATTAATGTGCTGTGTTTACACCATTAATTTAGTTTTAACTGCCTTGCATTTGACTTGAATTTCCAGACTGCTTCTTTGCTTTGTGCTTCTTTGGCTCTCGCTGTAATTCTGTCATTGGAGAAATGAAGTAAAGTGGTTAATGACATTTAAATTAATTAAAACAATCAATTAATTAAATTAATCCATTTAAATTAATTAAGTCGATTAGTAAAATGAATTCCAGGAACTCAGATTCTGCCTCCTGCTTTAATTCTATGTCCTTGGTCCGAGGGCACATTATGCTGGACTGTTGGATGGGTACCCAGAGAAAGTCCTGATGTACTGATCACCAAATGCCTGTAGTCCCTGTGATGTGCCCCAAGTACCTTTTTTAGTATATATTTCTCAACCCCATTCTCCAGTTACAAGAATCAACAAAGGGCTAAAGAGGCCCTGGTTTTACTTTTCTTAAACACTAAATGCTAAGACTACCAAGAGATCGTTATTGCATGTTGATTTGCTGAGTGTCTCCTGCTGTGTTGGTGTCATGGGGTCTGTTCAGATGAGTCCTCATTTGTTACCAAATTTCTGCTTGGGCTTTAAGTGATCCTTTTCGTGCCAGCACAGCTCTAAGGATGTTTAGTGAGTTTGAACAGTACACTGCACAAGTGTAACTCCTAAGAGATGCCATACAGTGGCTTCTGAAGGTAAGGTGAATTGAAAACATTTTGAGATTGGACTGCTCCTGTTCTAAAATAATTTAAAATATGAAAGTTTTCCTGATACTTCTGTTTAAACAGAGGTGAAGAATGTAACAAAAAGACTGCTTGACATAAGAGGCTGTAAATTTGTACTGAAAATATTAAGAAGTGAAAGTCAGTTACATGCTGGAACTAGTCACTGAATTTTTGCAGAATATAAGGCACTTGTTCGAACATTTTGCAAAGTCCTAATCAATGTAACTTGTATGTACACCCTAAATATTGTCTTATTAAGAATTTTTTACACAGAGTAAGATGTAATCTCAGTAGTTATGGTTCAGAGCAGAAGGAAAAGAGATGTTGAAGGCAAGGGAAAGAGGGAAAAAAGAGAATATTATATCTACATCACTGGGTCAAGGAAGTTCTAGAAGGCTTTAAGTACAGATTGAAAATTTGCAGACTAAATATAGATCTAAGCTGTACTTTCTGAAGCACGCAGGACTAATGTGTTCAAACATCTGGGTGTTCAAATATCCTGCCAATACGTTAACGCCCTGGGGCATACAGAGTCTCTCCAATTCATCTCCAAGGCAATGGTTTGAAGAGAGGATGAATGAAGGCAGAACTTCATTATCCCTTTAGAGACTGCTGTTTTATAATGATACAGCTGTAACTGATGATTACATGCAGAATTTTTGAATTAAGAAGTAATCCCACATCTTTTAAATCCTGGTCCAGAGTCCTGATCTTTTCTCACATAGATATTTTTTCTTGTGTTTAGGTTCTTGTACTCTGCATTCAAGTTATTATCTTATAAACCTGAGGGATTTCAAAATACAATGTTAACATATTCCAGCAAATTCTTGAAGCATATAGCACAAAACCACAGAATTAAGTGGTTACTTTTTTCCAAGAGATACACAGAATTCATACAGCATACAGACAACCCTGGAATACACCAAGGGTCTGAATAGAATACAGGAGCTGCCAAAAGCCACACACGAAGTAAGCCAGAAATGATGGTATGTCCTGGAGAGGTCTGAGCCTGTAAGAGAAACAGCAAAACTTCTGACACCATTTGAGTAGAAATAAAGGGCATTGAAAGGAGGTGGATGTTGTCTCCCCTGAGGTCTTTAGAGCAGTTAGAGAAAGGGGATGATCAGGAGTTGTGTTTACAGATGAAAGGCAGTAAGGATGCCTAAGACTTTGAGTGTAGGTTTAATTATTTGGATATTGATTCAGGTAACTAGTGTGCAAAAGCTAAGGAGGATGTATGCTTGTAAAAATACTTCTAAAGGTTGCTGCCATAAAGAAACACATAAAAACTGATGTAATATGAGGCAATTTGGGATGCTGAAATATTTAATTAATTACCGTACCCAGTATTTTTCAATTACATTTAATACTGAGTTTTCACTCCTAAGCTGGCGAAATTCTCTTTCATTTGTGTGTAAGGACAGACCAAACACCTTACACAGACTTAACATTTTGTACTGCAGTGATGCATATATAGGTTAAGTATGCAGAGGGAAGAAAACAGTAAATGCTTTTCTTTTAATCCAGTCCCTACAATTAAGTAAGATATAAACAAAGAGGAGCTAAGACATCTGGAAAGAGGTGAGGTAATGACAGGGCATGAGCCATGGGGTCTGAAGCAGCAGTGCAGAAGATTTTCGTTGAGAACTGACTGGAGGCTGCCAAAGATGCCTTTTAGGAGCCAAGCCAATCAGCTCTGGGGAAGGAAAGTAGAAAAATACTTGGAGTGACAGCCATGATGAAAACTATGGAGGTAGATAATGAATCTCATGCTACGTCTAAAGTAAAGGTGGTATACAGAGACTTTGGGTCCAAACATCTTCTTTGACTCAGAGGCAACACTTGATAAGTGGTATTGCTTCTACAGCTTTCTTGTTATAAAAAGGTTGTTCTCAAAGCCTCTTTTTGTACAAGTACTTCCAGGTGAGAGCTTAAGAGCTTCCATTCTCATTGTTCTACTCTTACTATTACTGAACTCTGACTTGTGTAGCCACCATAACCTGCTCCACAGATATACTATTTTGTTTTGATAGGTTCTATCAGTGAAATGCTTTTGCTCTGGAAGTGGATTGTTTACTAGTAATGTCAGTTTCTTCCTGCCATAACTCCCTGGCTTTCAAAAGGAAGCTAGATTTGACACCATTATAATGTAGCATTTTCTCATGTTTTATCTGCATTCCACATAATTGCTTCTTATGGAGTATAATTTAGTCCTAGTTGATGAAAAATCACTGTATACATTTAGAATCACAAGGAAAAAACCCTTAAGAGGCTGATTACTAACCAAAATATGCTTTGAATTACAAGACCTAGTCACTGATAGAACTAGTTTTTGAGTAGGTGTGAAGTGATAAGGTACTAACTACAACCACTCAGGTGGCTCAAGGAGCTGCTGCTCTTTTTGATGCTCGTGTGCAGCTCTATGTTGTCCTTTCTTTGTGTCAGCACAGCTATTAGTGGGGTTACACCACTGTGTTCTGGATTCAGTCCCTCTTTACCAAAAAAAGGAGAAAGGTTTATTTTTAAGCTGAATTACTCCGAAACTCAGTTTGTGCTGTGGTTTCCAAGGTAGCTGTATAAACAAAATTGAAGAGAAGGAAAGAATAGGAGCCCTTTTAGCTTTCCCCACCATCAAAGTTGCAGTTTAAGCATATCCTGACCAGGATAAGGTTCTACTGTGTAATTTATATGCCTTACTAAATCTTTTGTAGTTTCAAATGTTGCATTGCCTTGAAGTACCTAATGGGCTATGACACAAAATTGATTTCTGTGAAAATAGCATTGGCTGTTAAGTGTTCATACAACACTATCACATACTGCTTCTTCTTTGAAATCCAACACAGAATATATAAGGTGAGATTGATGTTAGAAGAATAGCAGGAGAGATGATGCTTCAAGAAAATTAACATACTGGTATGTTATAGTTATATAAAGTTATTTCATCTTAACCTATGCCTTACCTTATGAATACAGCACTGGACACTGTCTTCCTATGCAGGACAAAGGGATCACGACTGTACATCAAATCTTAAGCATTTCCTGAGAGAGAAGTGAGGTCCTGGATTAAGCAACAAACTTCATTCCCATACACAGTAAAATACAGAGATGCAGCAGAGCTTCTGGGTCTTTAAGATCTTCCTCTAGCAAGTACCCTACTTTCATGTGAAGGATGTTCTGTTGTGCAGAAAGGAATTAAAGCAAAAGGCAGGTAGGCGTGGGTCATTGGAGGGGTGGGGGAGTGGGGAATATTGTGGTGTTCTCTAGTCATAAATATCTGCTAATGTAGCTCTGCATGTTATTATGGGCTGTAGTAACGCCCATTGGCTGACCTCAGGTTTCTCATGTACCTAGAAGAGAATGTAGTGTGGGTCTTTTAGTAGATGTTGCGGTATCCTTGCATCACAGGACTCTTTCCTCTCATTCCTAATCTTCCTTTCTTGATCTTATCACCTTTGAATTCAAAAGTTTGCACGACTGAGGCTTCTATCACATACAAACATGCATAAACAGAAATGTGATCTGAAAACACCAGTCTAGTAGGGCTGGAAACTGTCTCCCTACCTCCAATTTAGAATCAGGTGGTTGGTAAAAATGTCTAAGATTACTAAATCAAACTGCGGCCAAAAGTCCAACTTTGCTTTACATCTTTTTTCAATGGGGAAAAAAGGTGTTAAGAGGGGAAAGTACATATGTACAGGGCCAGATTCAAAGCTGGCACAGATCAAATTAATTTGTGTCAATTTACCTGAAGTTCAGGCAGACAGAAAGGTTATAGATGTCAGTGCAGAAGATGGTCACGCATGATGAATTGAGGTAACTTCCTCCCCCAACACCACATTTGTGTGTGGAATTAACAAGGCACATCAAGACAACTAAAGAAACATAATCTGCGACCTACTCCCTTTAACTGGTACTCCAGTGTGATGAGCTCATTAGGAGTAAATCTGCTAACACTTGTTTCATGTTGGCAGAAGTGTATGGTGCATGCTCTCATCTCAACAGGAGATCAAGAGATATTCAGCTCTGATATGACCCATTATTGCTAAATAGCACATTTGTGTAGTTACTTGTATTTCATGAAAATGCTTGATGCACATCAAAGGAAACCTTTTGAACCCAAAGCTCATTAATTGTTTTAGGTCATCAAATTTTCAGGCAGGCTTCTGTACAGTCCAGTTCTCAGCACTCTCCTGACACCAGTCTAATGATTATGGATGTTATTTGCACTTCTCTTTTGGGGCAAAGGCCCAAATCTTGATGCCTGTCTTTCTCCCTTGGAATTAACTAAATTTGCAGCAATTAGATCCCAATCTTTTAAAGCACTGAGAGCCCTTAACTTTGCTGATTATAGCAGACTTGGCATCCTGACCAGAAAGGCCACTATGCCAGTGGAAATAAGCAGAAGATCTTGGCATAAAACTGCTTCCATGTAGTCATTTGCCCAGATGTCTGTTTACAGCTTCTGTTCCTAAATGAAAACCATTTTATATGTTTCCTTTGACTCAGAAGCAGATTAAAAATTATGCTTAAATTTCATTTGGGAATGAGTTATAGGTGTAGATTTATTTTTTCTATCAAAGTCTTAGTACAGAGAATTGGTCAGCTTCCACAGGTGGATATGTCCTTGGGAGTAGCTCAGGCCTTTTGCACCTGGACTTACATATGCCTGTGTTTCCTACTTCAATGTATCCAGCCTCAGCAAGGCCCAGTGATTTCACCACCAAGCAGTCATCAAATGGTAGCAAAGTTTAATGGAGTTGCATATGAACATTTGCATTAGATTTATTTTTTGATGGCAGTTCTGTGATAAACACATATGGGAGAGTTGTTTGTAAAACCCTTTCTAGACAAGGAATTTCAGAGCCTTCACATGAAGGCTCTGAAATTCCTTATCATACAAATCATAGTTGCACTGGCAGACTGGAACAAACAGCAAGCCATTGCCATTCTTGCATATAACAAAATGTGTATGATGTAAGGAGGACTTTTATGTCCGTCAAATGGCATGGCCATAATCAGTAGGGTTCCACAGAAATCTTTATTTCAATGTAGACAAAAAAGAGTGGTAACTGATCTTTGGTTATTCATCTTGTCACTCCTCATGAGATCCATCTAGTGTTCTTAAATGTGGAATGGGTTTACCCTTTCCTACCCTGTTCTGTTACTTGACCAAAAGTTTGTAGTCAGAGAGAAAGTCTACTTGGGAAAATTAAAAATACTTAGAATTTTAAAAATAAAGTCAGCTAATGACTAGCATTTATGATGAGAAAGGAAAAAGAATTTAGGCAGTCCTTTGCTTTCTATTTGGAAGTATAATAGAAAGCAAAGGACTGGAAAAAAAAGACTGGGAAATCTATAGTACTGGAAACATTAGTTAGTTCTGCTTTGAATTAGATATCTTTTTGGGGTCCCTTTCAGACCTATTTTCTATCATTATTATAATTTCATCGACTACATGACACAGCCCAGGAGATTTCAGCAAGTCCAAAACTGCTGGAAGAATGAGAGGATTCAGCCTCTCAGAGAAGTCACTGCATTGACATTTCTGTCCCTAAAACCAAGCACACAGTCGTATCGAGTAATGACCCATATAATTTGTGGCTGCATTTGTTGCTGGGTATGCTGTCAGGGCTGCCTCTTGAGCAAGCCAGAACAAATTCCCAGGACAGACCACTCCAAGATGCACTTGGATGTTGTTCACATAAGCTCCAGGCTCTGCAGCTTCCATCTCATCCGTCTGCTCTCACAGAGGTATTACGTGGCTGATTGCCAGCAGGCCAGATGACACTGAATACTTTCCTAGAAGAATCAACATCAGCTTCTGCAATGATAGGAGGAGTTTCTAAGCACTCTGAGCACAAGCCAGGTTTAAGCAGCCTCAAAGACTGTAGAGATGCAAAATGTCAGGTCTGGAGAGTTCTCTGGGACACGTCAGGTGTGATATCCTCAGGTTTATAATGTCTTGGTGTGTAGTGGTTAAGTATATTTGCCTATATTCACGTTTTCTATATGTTAAAGAACACTTACCTATATTCAGAAGAGATCCCTCATAGTGACTTGGATATTATTCAGTCAATATTTGATCCAGTATTTGTTAACCAAAACAGACCAACTTTCACTAACCTCCTCAAATGTTCTCCAGCAAAACCTGGAAATTCTTTCAGTTGCTGTTTCTGAAGTAAAAATGGAATTGGGTCAAAGAGCTTTGTGTTTTTACCTAAAATGAAAAGAAAAAGAAAATACCTTTTCTATCTTTGCAGTTCAGCTTGTTCTATTTGACACCTGGTGGAGGACCTTATGTCAGTCTGCTTTGGCAAGTTTCAAGTTCAATAAACACATTCTTAACACAACATTTGGCCTAGACTAGACAGAGATATAGTTAACACTCTCTTTTCCATACATGGCATACAGTATAATTTCTAAAGACATGTTTAAAGTCCTAAAGACCATTGATACAGCCTTTTGTTTAGACATTAAAATTGTGCCTGAAGGGAGAGGATAATTGTTCTATCTGAAGCTGCAAAGGCCATGAAATAAAGGGATAACTTAGTGGAAATGTAACTAAACATATGTATGTCATAGAATTTATAAATAAAGCTCCCTGCATTTAGAACAGACCAAAGCAATGATAACAATACTTAAAACTCCCCTATCCTTAAGATTTCCATCTGGTTATGAATATGTTAATCACTCTCTTAATTAGAATTCTACTTAATGATAGATTTTTCAGTCCTTATGCCTTTTGAAATAATCAATTACATTTGTTTTCATTCTTTTAACTAGTGAAGAAAGAAAACTGTTTTGAAATTTTTTTAATGCTGTGAATGGCAAAAAGGAATGGAGAATTGAGAGATAAGATCAAATGTTCCCTGGACTTAACCTATGAAAACTAACAGGAGCTATTGATGACTGTGTGTGTGGCATTGAAAACATGATCCAAGGGAGCAGTGTCAGTGTGACAGACAGAGTAATGACCAAATGAAAGAGAGCCTTTCTTCTACCTCTTTTTCAAAGTGGACCTGCCAGGTCTCAGACTGTTCACCTGCAGCTGCAGTCTCCTGTGGAATCCCAGATGAGGGTTGGAGAGGAGTAGTTCCTGGGCATGCTTTGTGCCCTGGTAGGCTGTTAGCTCTTATCAGCTTGGTTTCTTCTTGTGTTTCCCCTCTTCATTATGTCCCCTACTGTTATCCAGGGGGCCTGGGTAACATGAAACAGACATTGATTTTGCAGGATTCGGTCTTGTTACAGATGGGTAGAGAAACACCATCCAGTTTTGAAAGCATTATAACCCTCTAGTAGATTCTGTTTCTATTGAGGTTGGGTCTGTGATACCACAGGAAGCAGGGTTGCTGTGGTGGGTTCTCTTTCTGCTGACTACTAATGGGAACAGTCAAGGGTCAAGTGTGCAGAGGCAGCACAATGAACAATGCACTAACAGCGACTGCGGTCATTCATTGAGCACTGCAGACCACAGATGCCAACCTCCACTATTCCAGCTAAAAAAGTTTTGTGTCGGATTTGTCAGCATGTTATCAGTCCTGGCAAGTCATCTGTGTGAGATAATTACATACACTGAATTTGCAGTAATTATTGTTCATCTTTTTCAGCCCAGTCGCCACAGGCCTGCAAAACCCTTACCTTGAAGCGACAGCCTCTAATCAACCTTCTGAAGGCCTGTTCCTCATGCTGACTTGTGACTCTTACATGGTATGAGTGAGGCTACTGAACCTAGGATTTCTGAAGATCTAATAGAGGCAATTTCTGCAGAGATAGGGTATTTTATGAGATCAATGATAAGGTTGGTAAAAGCAGAGAAGATTTCTGAGTTCCCAGTCACTTCCTCAGATAGTTAAAAATGTATCATCTTCACCCAGGAAGCGCTCCCTTCATTTCCTGGCAAGTGCTCTTAACAAGCCACCTAAACTCCTTCTTTGTTGTAGAGTTTTTTCTTTATTTTTTGGTGGAGGTATTTTTTGGTGTCTGCCACTGACAGCCTCTTTTCAACTGACATTCCAAAGTCTTTCAGCCATCTGTTCCAGACCTTTTTGCTTTGGACTGAGCTTGCACTTGAATTTTTACATTTACATACATACATGTGAAAAAAGCACAGATTATCTTTTCCTTTTCTCTGAATTAAGAATTGCAAAAGATAAAATTCACTTAGACTCAAGACAGTTTCTCCAAAGAAAATGGTAGACCTCTGGGCCCGTTCCACCTCTGCCCAAAATAGCACTGTAGGAAAATCAAAAGTTCATGTAGTTTACAAAGCCATCCCCACTTAAAAATTTATCAATGGCTCTTTCAAAAATCTTTGGTTTTTTCCTTCTTTTTCGAAATTCTTACCTCAGAACAATCAAATATCTCTCTCTTCATACATTTTAGCATTTTCATCCCAGTTGAGCTGATCCACAAAAAGGGCTTGAATGAACTCTCAGTTCTTTTTCTTTAGGAGTTTGTAAATAATTTTGGTAGGTGTGTGTTTAAAACTGAATTGCCTTTGATGACCTAAGCTAAATTTACCTCTGAAATCTAAATTTTGTCATTTGTTCACAGGAATGCACTTTGGTTAGCAAGGCAAAGTGTTATTATTAATACTGTACTGAAGTGCAAACACCTTGGAATCTCACAAATGAACAATCTTCAAATGGCCCAGCAGAAGACTGGGAGCTGCCTTTTTTTTTAACATTTATTCACTTCAGTCTTCAGAGACTAAGAGAAGTTTGTGACCAAGCAATAGTATTATTTCTGTGATAAGGAGACTTAAAAATGCTTCAGATACTGGTATCTGCTAATCAGTCTTATGGAGGCTTTAGTACTGCTCAGAATAGAAAAAGACCAGTTGAACATCATGTGCATAATGTTGCTCTTTGGAAACAGTGGAAGCGATCACTAGTAGGGAAAGGCATCTGGCAGCATGGTATTCATAAAGCTGACTTATGATGAAAATTCAGTATGACTCTACAATCACATTATTCCTTATCTTCTGGGCTCCCTGAGTTGGCTGGGGATATTTCTCAAGAAGCTCAAGCTGTTATTTCCATTCTGCTTGTTGCAGCCTGAAAAGCATTTGGAGTGCAAGCTTAGAAGTAGTAGAAAGGAGACTCTGGGTTACTGGGCACAGATGGCATTGGTAATAAAGCAAAGCAGCTGTCAATATTGTCTCAGAATAAGTTATTAATGATTAGCACTCCAGTTTGATATGTTGACAAGACCAAGCTTGCAGTTTGGAGTGTGCTAAATTGTGTGCCAGACCAATGTGGCTGAAAGCAGAGAAGAGTCATGAGCCTCTAAGGCTTTCTGGTTGCTGACGCTTACTGCTTTTTTCAGTAGGAGCTGCAGTCATTTGCAGCAATGCCTCAGTATATGAGCTCATAAGTATTTGGAAATGGTAAGAAAAAAAAGCAGACAGTAGAACATCTTTGAGTTGGAACAAGCAACTCCTGAAGCATTTTGAACCTTGCCCTTTGCTCATGCTGAGATCAGCATCCATCTGTAAGTATGTTGTTTAAACAGGTCAGACAAGAGTCTTCTGTCACAAAATGATGGGCTCTGTCAATAGCTTTTCATTCTTTTGAAGTACCAAGTGTGGGCTCTTTGCAGAAGCAGGATATTGAACTAGGTGGACCACTAGTGAGACAGAGCTTAACTCTTCCTCACAGCCTCATTTATCTATTGAATGGGGATGGCTTTTTATTTGCATCCTTCTCATTCAACAGTGATACCTATATGCTACCCTGGAAATGTGTTTACTGCAAAATATTTACTGCAGCTTGTCTTATTAGCTTGAATTCTAACCTCTGTGAGCAGTAAAATATGGTATTGTACTGTGCATGGCTACAGACTGAATGTCTCAAAGGGGTGCTGTGAAAATGAATGCCTCTATTGCACGCCTGTGATGAGCACCTGCCAGGCTGTGTTAAAAATAAGGAAGTGACAGTGAGGTGACTGTATCATATGTCCATCTGAAAAACTGTGAAATAAATGGAAGTGAAAAAGGAAAATACGTAATCTTTCAAAAAAGGGAGACAAAACATACTTTTAAAATTTTTAACCAAATAGCTGTAGTTGAAATGCTCCATGTATGTGTCTTCTCCACATTTTTGCATTTCTTACTCTAAAAAGTATCAAAGGTAAACTCAGCTCTCTTTGAGTAAGAAATTTTACATATGTGTTTCTTTAAGATTATTTAAGTGGATGTGAAAGACTTTACAATATTAAGTTTACTTCTGAAAGGGAGATTTAGAAAATCTAACATTAAAACAAATTTACTGCAGTGCAAAATCAAATGCTGGCAAAAAGTCCAATTATATTATAGTAATTCATTTGCCCTTAAGCAATGAACCTAGTAAAACTTAGAGGAAGCAGAAATTTTGTATAATAAATTCTGTCTTCTTGTAATCACTCCATATTTCTGTTCAAAATCTTTATATCATAGTATTCTACTTTTTCAGTGAGGATGTCTGAGACTTCCTGGTCAGGATTTCCCTTTCTGGTTATTGAGATTTTAGTTGCACTTCTCCATTCTTTGACATTTCTTCAACTCTCAAAAGTGGTTACCAATTGACATTTATGGTTTAGAAAGCACTTGATTATGGTAAGACTAAGGTCCTGGAGACTGGCTCCCTTGTAGTAATTCAGCTGGTGAATGTGGCTTCTAAGAGCTGGTTGCAAATAGATCTGAAGGGAGGGCTGCCATATTTTTCTCTTGGGAGCTTCTTTTATCTGAGACTTCAGTGCTGCCTCTGCCCATGCCACTCCAGAACTGTGAAGCAACAATGACTCTGGCTGATCTCCCACCTCTGTGAGTCTGACCTGGACCTTCTGGTTTGGCTTCCTGGCTTGGTCTTGTGATGCCTTTTCTTGGTGTTAAAACCAAGAGTCAAACATGGTTAGAAGGGGAAAAACGGATTTTACCTTGGTATTTAAGCATCCTTAGGTGCACTACGTCCTGGTGGAATGCCCCGAAATGCACACCACAATGCACACCCCCCAAAAGATCTGGTATAACATTATAGGTCTTACTAATTAACATATCTGTCAAAAATTCCCCAATGAGAGGCTCGAGTGAGCTCTCCTCCCCAAGGAACCTTCCCCTGGAAGGTTTTATCCTAGTTTACAGAATGTGTTCTGGAGAGGACCTTGGGGTCTGGGGCACACTGACCCCTACCTACGAAGCTTCTAAGATGTTTAGTCCCCTAGCTTGACCAATAAGTTGGAGAATGTAGGCTAAAAAACACTAAGAATACAAAAGCTGTAAAAAGGTATATAAAAGGGGTATAAAAGAGAGGGCAAAAAATCTTCACAGCATCACTTGGACCTGCCTTGCTGCTGCAGATTTGCTTGGTGGTCACTGTGCTGTATCTGACCCTGATCACTCTTGATCACTGTCTCTTCAGAACTGAAATCACTGCTCTGCACCCTGCCCTCTTGCTGTTTAGGACACTGCTCCCACATACTTTATTATCACATCTGACTGCTGGCTCATCTTTCCTTGTGCAGCATCTGGTCCTTGCTGCTCACTGAAAAGTCTTGAGTACTGAAAGCTGTCCAGGTCAGTTAATTTAGGAATATTATGCTTGAACAAATCTCACATTTGTTGTAGATGATAAACATGATACCCTGTCACTCTAATGTCAGAATTGAACTAGTTCAGTTTTCCCATCAGTTTGTACAGTATCACCTGCATCTGGACAGGCACCCAGGTAGGTGGCTTAAAGCCATGCTTTGAAACCATGGCATGTGTATACTAGTAGTAATGGATTTTTTATTCATAGTCTTGTCTTCTGAGGGTGTTTTGCACATTTCTGCTGCCACTCTGTGTGGAAAGATCAGAGACTGAGAGACTAGATGAGATGATTGATTTGAGAAGAGTATTATCCTCCTTGTAAATGGGTATTGCTGACTTACTGCTCTGAGCAAGTTTATTCTGGTGTATTAGCAGTTGTTTGATTTCATCTGCAGATGAGTGGGGTGTAATGCACTGAAGGAAGTGGGTTACATTTTGGATGTCCTATGAAATGGGGACAAGGTGAACATACTTTGTTGTGGGGGTGAGAAATGCATTGTAGGATCTTGCATTTCTTGCTTAGGCACAGTCTGACACTGTTTGATGTGCGGGTGTGCAGACATTTGTTTCTGAGCATTCTGAAAAGGAAGATGAGAATTTGGAGAGGAGAAAAGAGAATTTGAAAAAGGGATTCATGTTATGATCTTCCAGGATAGCTTATAGTTTGACCTTCTACATATCTTCCCAGATAGGATTGTATAGAACTTATGATATGATTATATCTACCTAACAAGAAGTTTCTTCAAAGAAGTAATCTATTTGATAGAGCATGGCTTTGGTGGGTAGAGATTTTCTTTAGGTTGGTGTGTGCATTGTGCCTTTCTCTGCACAAGTGCACTGCTGTCTTCAGAGTATTCTCTTCTGTGATTCTCTGATTCTGCTTACTTTCAACATAGCCCTCTCTGTGGTGTTATTTATTTTTGATCTTAAACATCTTGTATGGTCATTTCCCAGTTGTTTTGAAGATTACACTACTTTCTTCCAGATAGAGAGAATAACTTCCACCTTACTTTGATTGTTTATTCCTGAGAACACTAGCTCAGAGGTGGTCTGGTTAGTTAAAATGGATAGACAGTTCTGTGTACCTTAAAATTTTAAAAATTGACATTTTCTTAGAAATAGAAAAAATACAGTACAATAGTAAAATATATACCTCCACAGATGACATAGAAAACTACCATCAAAAGGTGCTGAATTAAAAAAGTCAGGGATGTTCTTTTTCTGGGTTGATAGTGGTTCTGATGATTTGGAGAAGAGATAGTTCAAGTCTGGTAGCTTGTAACATATAGATGCAATGAAATTCAAGATGCTTTTTATGAAATTTTAGAATCAGAGAAATGTTCTTTGGTAAAAACATGCATTTTCACTTAGAAACTTAGATGGCTGGATAACAGATTTGGAAAAGTGTTCCTGAGGACAGGGTGAATTTTTGTGGGCAGCAGGAAAAAAGAAATCATGTTCAAGCCTTATTGGTACTTGTTTCCAAGCAATAAGTTAATTCATTTTGAAACTTAGTGACTGCCTAAAGCATCAGTTTATTTTATACTCAGACTCAAACACATGACTGTATTGGAGATGTTCTACACTGTGGAAAAGATATAAAAAGAAGAGACAAACATCTTCAATATCATGGCTTAGTAATGAGGGAGATAACCTGAGCTAAACAGGACAACTTGATGGAGGTCTGATACAAATTAATCATTAAACAGAGTGAACAAATGACTAAAATTATATCTTTATCAGCTTAGAAAATCTTGGCTTTTCTTTCAGGAGAAAATTTTGAAGATCTTCAGGACAATATGGAATTAATTTAAAAATTCTTATGAAATTTTGTGGTGTGGGAAAATTATCTTTTCAATGGAGGCCAGACAGTGACAAGGACTAGATTCTTCCTGTTGTAGTGGACAGAATATCCAGCCCCTGGAGTTTCCTTTCAGCCTTGTTTTCCTATTATTATAATCTCTTAAATCCTACTGAACCTATCAATCTCCTTGCTAATTCCGTATTCATACCATTAGATGCTCTTTATCATTAATGAGTTTATATATTTCAATATTGACATTGATTGCACTCTTAATTATGTATTACCTGTTGATGTAGCATTGAATCAAATTCTGAGACTAGAATAAAATAATTTGGCAAATAAAAAAGGGAGAGACACTTTAAATTGGGAGAGGCGAGATATGGAACATATGTATTCATAACACTTGCAAATTCAGTGTGTTATGAGGCCACTTCAGCTAAAATGTTTGAGAACAAATCTTGATTTTAAAATTTGCTTTAGTTTTTCTGCTCTAACTTTAGGAGTTCAATATACTTATGCAACTCCTGTCTGACCATTAGGTTTATTTTTTAAGTTGAGGACATTCTGTTTCTATCCATCAATGTGACTCTCCAGCATTTGATATTTTAGTTTTATTCTGCCCCACACTTTTCTTGACTACATCCTTTTCTACCATATACATAACAGCAAAATATCACAGGAATTTCCTGCTAGTATTCAGTCAGTTTTTGAATGAACTTACTTTTTGTATGCTCACCTACTTGCATGGCTTTCAGAGAATATCCTAAAGATTCATGTCATGAAGGAACTAGGGTATTACATGCAAAACCTATTACATGCAAAAGCTTTAGAGGAAAATTCATGTTAAATTTTTTAATGCAAGTCTTTGATCCAGAAGTATGTAAGTATTTATCCAGTCTGGGAATAAAGACCTTATGAAGCTTATCAGAAGAATTAGATAGTCAGCAGTCCAATAATCCCCAGCTTAACCCCTTTCACGTGTGAATAACCCCAAATTCAAAAATCTATCAAAACACTATGGTACTTTTCTGAATTGTAGCTATAGCAAATACTAAAATACTCACAGAAAACTACTTGGCCCAGTTTAAAGGGCTTGAAAGATCTGCAGTTATTGATTACACAAATGTTTTTTTAACAGATTCAATAAAGCTGTGACTTCATGGTCACTGCTTTCTGTTAGCAAGAAGGGTTTGGAGTAAAGCACACATTTCCATGTGGTTTTTTAAGATATACTTGTGAAGAGGCCCAACAATACAAAAGACAGAAAACAGAAATAGATTTCACTGTTGAAATAAATGGAGGAAAGAAGGCCATATCTTCATGTCGCATTGACATCAATGTCACATTGCCCATGTCATTGTCTCATTGAAGCAGCAATGTACAAAATGGAGAAAAAACATGTGCCAGGGTCTTAATCAAGGAAGAGTCAGTGGCAGAAAAGGTGGAGAACACGTTTCTTAAGCTTAGGTCATTAGCAAAGTTTTATTATGTATTGTGCAGCTTTACAAATGATGTTTGCTGTTTCTAATTGTGCAAGACATTGTCTTGCTCATAACTGCCAAAGATGATTTGCTTAAACCAGAAATGTCAGAGACCTCAGCACTTAACATTATCCTAAAACACAGTCCTGGTTTCCTATAAATGCATAGCATATTCCTGGCTGTGGCTGTTCTCTATTGACATGGGTTCACTGAGACATGAGCCCATGTGGAGGATGGCTGTTGCTCCCTTTAGCCTCACTAGCACTGCACAGAGCAGTGTCCTACACACCCTGTATTGAGAAGAGAGGCTCCAGATGCCCAGCTAATACCCTGGGTGCAGTCACCTTACACTCTGACTGACTCCAAATACAGGAAAGAAAGGGGTTCATCAAGTAGGTGGTCTATGGGAGAAGTTTCATCATGCTCCTCAGAGGATCCAGTAGGAGCATGAGGAATTACTGAGAAGTATTGACATATCTTGTATGAATGGCCTCATTTCCACTTATTTTTTCCCTCAGGAACTGGCAGGTGCAGTAACAAAAAGTGTACAATAAATGAGACAGACAGGCTGCTGAGGCTGTCTTTTTTTATCAAGACCATAGTCCCTATTCCTTGAGTTAATTCATTGGGAGGAAAAGGCCATTGTGACACTGCTCTGAAACCAGATCTCATAATCTGTTATAAAAAATTCCTTTCCTGAGCCTTTGTGACAGTAGTAAGTATTCAACTCAATTTGCTTGATTCTGATGCACATATAATTTTATACTTTATTTGATTATTTATGGGATTATATAATGAAAAAATGTGTCATATTACTAGATTCTTATAAATAATGTAAAGAAGGATTACACAAAGTGATAAAATCACAATGATTTTTCCTGCAACTTCATAAAGATCATGCAATTGCCAGGAGATGAGACAATTTAAAGTGTGCTATACCTGGTGCACTCTACTAGCATGTATTTATCTTCACAATACTCCTGTAAATTAATTCAATATTTATGTACATATTTTATAGACCAATAAAAGAGAAAATTAGATGAAGTGAGCAATGAAGTCAATAGACAAGCCAGGGGCATTGTCTTCCCATGTTAAGCCTTTAATTTTTTTATGTAACCAGACAAGTTCAGGTTAGTTACTGAATAATTAGTGAAAAGTTTTATTATTTTTCATTGAATTATAGTCTAATTAATCTAACCTAGAGTTTATTTGATATCAAGATAAAATTTCTACTCTAACATCACCACTGAGTTTAAGATGACCAGTACTTGAGGGTTTAGTAGATTGAAATAATCCTCTTTCTTCACCTGACCTTCGTTTAAGTCCATAGAAATGTAGTTTCTCCAGGGACATGAGTCCCTTAGCTGGGAGGCAGACCACATTTGTTCTTCACACTAATTTTTGAGAGCTTATTTTATTAGTTACATTTTCTGCGAGATCTCTGTTAATTATCTCTTGAGGTAATGATTTGGCAAAGGTTAATGACTTGCCTCATATAGGAAAATTTGCAATTTAGTTCTACTTTTAAATGAAGGTGTTGGTTCCTGTGGAAAACCTTTATGTCTCAACTAAACTTTAAATGGAATATTGTGAAGACTGAGAGTTCTGCACTGCATTTGGAGTGTTTAGAACCTTAACACAAGTTTTCTATGTTACACAATACTGTATGCAGCTCTGGGCAGCACAGACAGTTTTACATGTCTACCATGATGCTGCAAGGTGCTTATGAATCCATCTTATATGCCCTACATAAAAAAAACCCAACCCAAAACTAGAGGAATTTATTGAAAGGAGAATTAAAAAAAAAAAAAATCTTCAAATGAACCAAAAGAAACCAAAAAATTATTTACTTTTCATGAGGTACATGGCTCACAGAAATTTCACTTGTTATTCATGGACATCATCACTTCTAAATTCCTCCTTTTATGTTCTGGTTTCCAATATTTCAGGGGAAGTCCATATTAAAGAAAAAACCCTTTATTATAAATAGTGATTAAAGAAACAGCACCTCACCTTTGCTTGTAGTAAATCTTTGGTTTTCAACAAACCTTCATTTAGATCTGAGCTATTTAAGACTCTATTTACTTCTTCAGCATGGTATCTGAGCACTAAATAGAGTATTGCATTCTTGGTTCCAGGAGGGTGATCAGAAAGTGCATATTTTACATGATGAAATGAGTCACCCAGCTTTCCTTGCCCTCATCTTCTACTGCAAATATACTGATTCTTCTCTTCCTTATTGATTTGTTGCCAATATCATATCCTCTCTCTCTTTGACATCCTGAAGGAGAAAATAAAACAATCAAGTGAAAAAAAAAAGCTAAGAAAATTCAGTATGTTCTTGTGCTTTATACACAATTCTTGGTGACAATTTTACACATATTATCCAACACCAAAGACAGCCAGAGGTCAAATTGGTATTTAAACAGACATTCTAAATGGAAATGAGCTGCAAGTTATTTAAACACACTCCCTGCATGCAAAATTCACTCTTTCTGTAACAAGAATAGAGAAGGAGCCTAAAAACAAAACCTGTAAATATTGATTCTTCTGAATACTTGAATGTGAATCTGGTATATTCATAATTCATTATCTCTTGTCTGTCTGTCTCACAATTAATAAAACAGGGGCATTTCCTTGCAATATGTGTGTCCATTCTCAGTTTCTGAAGAGATGGCACACCTTTCCTCAAAATGCTAATCCCTTAGCCCCATACATAGCAAGTGTTTACACCCTTCCTGTCTCATTTAGTTTTGCTTTGCTTAATTTAATTTTTTATTTGTAGTCTGTAAAGGAATCCTTATCCCAACACATTTAGTGTTTATTATTGATGCTTATGTACTGTCTCTCATCAGTTTCAGTTGCCATATGGCTGACAACTCTATGACCAGTACCTGATACCCTTTTCATCATGGCCATATGGGCCTTTCTGCCACTGGCAGGTTAACATTCAGCTCCTTCTGTTCTTAGTGTGCCGGCTGTCTGACACTTCTCTGACCTAAGGGACATTTTTTCTTGAAGATGGGGTCCTGAAATAGAAGTATCCCCTGAAAACATGCTCTGCATTTCTGAACACAATCTTTTGTCACTGTTATGGCCCCTTTTGTGCCTGCTTTCTAAAAATACTTTAATAGACAAACTTGCCAGCAGAGATGTTACAGGCATCCTCCTAGGAACAAACACACACCATGTGTTTGCTGTAGCCTATCAAATCTGAACAGCACAGCTGGAATTTCAAATAGCAAATCCTTACAGATAAGTAGTTGTGGATGAGCCATTATATTTAACTTGGAAATAAGTTTGAATAGCAAATTAATTCCACAAAATCATGATCTGCTTGTCAAGTCAGAAATGGGGGAAAAGGAGGACTTGTCAGCATGTTCTTTGGAGTATTTTTGCCTGTGATTGATATATAATAAAAGAGTTCCAAGAATCCTAACACCAATACTAGTTCAATCATCATCCTTAAATCAGTCTCTCTATATGTTTAGTTTTCATCTTTTCCTAGGTTCTCTTTGTTCTTTGATGTCTTTGTGTTAGGCAGTCCAGGGCTAAATACTGTATCCTCAATGCAATCACTGAAACAGCAGAGAAAGAAGCTAATAGCTCCTTGCTCTATAGTGCAAAATTTCTGCATATGCGTCCTTTTCTTTCCTACATTCCTGTTTTTCATTTCAGCTGCAGACTCTATTCAGTGGCAGCAAATAAAGACAGAGCCTAATATGGGAGAATATATTCTGAATCATTAGGGGTTCATTTTCAGCTCTTCTGTGAAATTTATTGCAGCTCTCCACCTTCAGAAGGTAGTTTAGTATCTGTTTTCATATAAGACTCTCTCATTACTCAGTAGTATAATGAGAAGCTGTCTCAGCCAGTCAGAGACCAGGAAAAAGGTTTGAACAAACAGGCTAGGAATTTTCATTGTTCTTGAATGTATCTGATTTTCTAAGATGCCTTTGTTTAGGATATTTTCTAAAGGCACAAATGGAAAGAATGAAAACATTTAAATGCGAGTCCATCACCATCACAGGTTTTCTTTGATAAAAGTTTCCTAAATCCTTTTTGGATAGAAATCAGAATTTGAGTTCAAGTGATACAAAATTGATTTCCTGAAGCAGGAAGAATGGAACTAAACACGTTGTAAGGCAGGAAATGACTCCTGTGCTACTCATTATCAGATAATCATGGATTTGTTGCATATATGAGAAACAATGAATCAAGCTGTAAAAATTGTAAATTATTGCCTCAACCTAGAACTCCTCCTCCTATGAAAAACCTAGGTACAGAGTAGGGGATAAGAATGGAAGGAGAACAAGGTAAAAGGTCTGAGCTACCATCCAGATCTAGAAAAAGATTTTGAAATATTCCTTTCAGTGTGTAGCATTTTTCACAGGTGGAGACACTTGTAATGGTATGGAATTCAGGTTCTTTGTAAAAGGCATAGGAAAACCTGAAGATTTTCAAGTGGCTTTTTGTGAAAAGTTTTATTTTCCCTGTTATACTCTGGAATGAAATCAATTTTATAGCAAATTAGGGTCGCTTTGACAGATCTAGACAAAGATCTCTTTCTATCTTATGAAGCATCTCACCATAGTTTTTAACTTATCAGTCGTAACACCAACAACTCCTAATTAAACCCACTGAAAGCACTTCATTGAAATAAATCAGTGACTACACATACAAACTTTGCTAATTATTGCTGAAGACTTTCCCCAAGATGTCAGAAAAAGCATCTCATGAAATCTTTCAACTGTTTAAGTGATTGCAGAACATCCATAAATTTTGTAAAATGCAGCTTTTCTCTACTGCTCTCTGTACCCAAATCCTTCAGACAGAGTGATTAAATCTGCATCTGTCATGTGGTATAATTAATTAATACGGTATAGAGAACAGTGGTGCAGTGCTGATTAATTTGTATTTTAGGTGCATACGTTTCTTATTTTCAGTTCACCTAAGAAATACATTAATCAGTCAGACAGGACTGATTTTAAATAAAGATATCATGGTTACTTCTGTTCCTTCCCTGTTTACTAAATTTAGTGCTGCCATCCTTATAGCATCTGTTTTCTATCCATTATTTTGTGTTTAATGCTTTAACTTTATGCTTAGTGTTTTAGTGTAAAATTTACTTTTTCAGATATCAATGTCCAGAAAAAGATTAAGGCATCAAAATAAAATTTAGGATCCTACAATGAAGCTCAAGCTTGCAGTGCTGAAAACCCCATTCAACTGCCCTTTAATTTCACAAGTCTCTGAACTCCCTAAGTATTCTGCTTCTCAATTACTGAGGCATCTGATGTTGCTCTCTTTATGCATAAAAGGTGCATTGGTCATGAATGAAAGAGATGGATTGAAAGGAAGACTATTCAGGCTTCAGGAGGTAAGCATAACTTTGGGGTTTGAATTTGATGGGTATTCTCAGGCATGCTTACAGAAACACAACAGGAATTCTCAGAGATACAGTTCTCATATCAAATGAGAGAAGAACTGACCTTTGAATGGCTGCCCTGTTTGGTGTTTGACCATACTGAGCATCCAGGTCCCCAAATTTAATGTTCAGAGAGAGAGGTACTTAAAATGAAGTTCTGGATTTCCAATGGGAGCCATACCTCTAAAAGAGGAAAAATTGGAATAACTTTAACACCACTGTCCCTTTTTTTGGTCTGTCAGAAGAATACTCAAATTTGGGTATTCAGAAAATCAAAGATGCATATCAGAACTACTAGCCAATATCTTCTAGAATGAAAAGGTACAGAGTAAATATGGGAGTTTCTTCCTCAAGTTTCATCAGACTTCCCTTTAGCTTTTGATTCCTAAATTTTCCAGCCACTCTGATTTTTTTCTCAGTTCTGCTCACATTTGTTATTTCCAATTTTAGTTTAGATTTTCAAGTGTTTTATGAGTAATACGCTGAAATTCTGGGAAAAACTGTATGCTCATGAAAGAGGAGAGAGGTCAGGAGCTTTTCTGTGTAGTCACACAACTTCATTTTTACATAAGCTGTAAATCTAGAACATTCGGAAAAATAGCCATCACTTTTGCCTCTGTCCTCATCCCATATCAGTTCCTTTTAAGAGAAATCATCAGCTTGTGCCCCTCAGTGATTGCTGTATTAAAAAGTGAAAAGTACAACAGGTAGTTTGACTGTGAGGATGAAGTAAGGGGAAGACAGTCATAACGTGAAACAGCAACTTCAAGGTTTTTGTGATCAAAACATCACAGTGATTTAGCTTTCTATAACTTTAGAAGTCTAAATAAAATACCAATTTGTTTTCACTGTTGCAAAAGGCTAAAATTAACCAAATCCCGGATGATTTGGAACTTTGGTACTGAAAAGCATCAAAAAGTCTGACTCTTTTGGAGACAGTATAATTGACAATAAGACTGTTGTAGAAGTTGCCAGAGGAACATAGCTTAGGAACTGACACAGATCTGCTTCCAGATAGTAGTGGCCAGGGTTAAAAAAAAAACCAACAGCAACATACGAAGTGGAAAAAAAAAAAAAAAAATCACTAGTCCAACTGAGTCTTCTCACCAAGAGTCTTTGATACAGTTTCCCTCTAGCTACTATCTGTGGACTGAAGACATCAGGCTCTTTAATCCCACTAGGAGAAAGAATCTGACTGTAAACTGCTCCACATAGAATATTTTGGGTTGGAAGGGACCTTTTAGAAGTCTTCTATACCAGGCTGCCCATAGCCTTACCCAACATGACCTAGAATGTTGCCAAGGATGGGGCATCTATCACCTCTTGTCAATCTGTGCCAGTTTTTCACCACCCTCATCAGAAAAAAGTAGTTCCTCATAGCTAGTCTAAATCTGCCCCCTTTTTAGTTTAAACCATTACGCCTTATCCTACCTCAACAGGCCCTGCTAAAAAACTTGTCCCTGGCTTTCTTTTAGGCTCCCTTTAGGAACTGAAAGTCTTCAATAAGATGTCTCTGAAGCCTTCTTTTCCCCAGGGTGAGGAACCTCAACTCTCTCAGTCTTTTCTCATAGGAGAGGAAAGCCCTCTGCTTATTTTGTCCACCTCTGCGCTGGACCTGCTCCAAGAGGTCCATGTCTTTCCTGTGCTGAGGATCTGAGAGCTGGAAGCAGTGAGATGGTCTTAATCTGGACCACAGGGAGGCAAAAAACTTCCCCAAGAGGAGAGTCTGGCTGGAACATGGAACAAAGGAATAAGGAGGAAGTAATCCCTTACTTTTTCAGGGCTGTAAAAATATAGTAAGAGGTGAAAAAGTCACTTAGCTCTTGAGGCCCACAAGGCACAGACTTACCATTAGGCCACACCAATATCTGACACTGACCTAAAAATGGCAGTGTGCTGAAAGAAGCAAAGGGACTCCTATATATGCTTTCTCTGTCTCCCTGTGGGAGGGTACATATTCTCAAGATGTATTTTTATAATGTTTCCTTGAGGTGGCTTGAAGTCTTCAGATGTCTGTCTTCTCCCCTGTACATGTAAGGATGGAGACTTTCTTAGAACAGAAATTTATTGAGACTGAGAAGGTGGAAATTGCTTGTTCTGGTTCATTTGTTTCTAAAAATAGATATTAAAAAATTCAAATACCTCATCTGGGATTTTCAGATGAAAAGGTTTCCATGTTACTTTTTAAATGCTTATTCCACTTGTAAAAGTCAATTTTAATTATAGTAAAGTACCAAAAAATGATAACTTGCAATTACCAAACTGAAATATTTTGGAAGAGAAAATACTTTGTAATCAGCATTTTTCTGGGTTGAAATCTCTCTTCCTACTCACTTCTAATTTTATGGAAGAGGTAATTACTCTCATCAATGCAGAAAATGTATTTAGTCTAACTTACACATAAGTTCATTTTTCATCAGCGTTCTGCAGCCTGGCTACATCTTCCACCCAAAAGTGTAAGCCAAGCGCAGCCTGGTGCAGCTGCACACAGTGAAGCCATAAATAAGTTGCTTTCCTGACATGAGGCAACATGAGCAAGTGCCTATGAATATGTTCCTCAGTGAATGTGGTGCATTGGTCATGTCTTTTCTAGTCAGGTTTATCCTCGTATCACTCTGACGTAATTCCTTTTGAGAAGTGCCTTTGGAAGTGTAAACAGTATCTCTTGCATAGAGGTCTTTATCCATTCTTTCTCCTTTAATACTGAACAACTCAGAGCTTTCCATGAGTTGGCAATTTAGATTGAAAGATGGCCCGGCCTGCCGTGTAGGTTCTTCCTCCTATTCTCCCATATTCCTTAACCCCAGGACTGCAATCTCAGAACCCTGGTGTGTGCTGGACAGCTTTACAAAATATGAGAAAGAAGGCAGAAAAAGGTGAGATTTTGATGACTTGCTTACTCCCTTTCCTTTCCTCCCATACCTTTCTTGAATTTGGATTTGAATAACAGTCACAGAGCTTTAATCCAACAGTTCTTTCACTGATTTCCTATGATGTAATAACTAAAGAAGATATATATGTGCTGGAAGGTGTCAGCCACCTGACCTCCTCTTTGGTCATGGAATCTCAGCTTTCCTAGTAATAAATGATCGCTTTTAATAGTGCATGAGTTTGCAAACAGCCTTCAGAAATTAGTCTGTATCAGCAGTCATTAACTGGTTTGTGTCCCTAGACGCATCTTCCCAAGACCTGTTGCTGGCCAGGGGAGAGGCTCAGTGCTTTTCCATGCTAGCATAGTGATGAAGAATAGCCTGAGGGAAGAGAAGTTAGAGCTAAGAATAGCCAGAAGCCTAATTCCTGTTGCTACAGCAAGTGTAATTATGAATACTTAAAATAGTTTCTGAATGGTTCCTGAAACTTAATGAAACATTGATTTGCTATCTAAGTCCCAAGTTCTGATCTTCACCATTAGCACAGAGTGGCTTTCAGAAATTAATTGATGGCCAGACTATCTCGTAATCGACAGGCGTGAATGAAGTGATGGAGTCTTTCTCATAAATACTCCAACCTTAGCAGGGGAGCTTGGAATTGTCACAGCCATGTCTAAACGTGGAAGTGGTTTGCATCCCTAGAAAGCTAAAGAAAATAGTGGTAAAGTGGATTAGACTTTACACAAATTCTGCTCTATCCCCAACCTACTGATTCACTGAGGACTTAAATGCCAGAGAAATGACCAGACTTGACAAACTGAAATCTTACTCATTTCTATCAGCCATTCCCTGCAGGAGACAAAACTCTTGCTTCCAAAATTAGATTTTAAGAGCTTATTAGAGATTCAGCAAAACTGATAATTAGACTGAGTAGCTCCACTGCTGTCATTCATTTCCTACTAATCAGAGATGAGGGTATGATGAGGGATTTTTATGCTATGCAACTCCAGATTTCATACGACTGTGTCATAGTATTCAGCAAAATAAAGTGCCTTGCTGCTGCTCTGTCCACTTTGGACTTGTCCCGGGATGCCCTTGTAACGAAAAAGACTTTGCAGGTTTTCTGGCTGCAAAGGATTTCTGTGAATACTTGAGTATGTACCATCATGTTCAGTATATTCAGCTCATCAGTGCCAGCACATATATCTCATCAGCCTCTCTGAATCTAAAAGATTTGTAAGACTACAGGCTTTCAAACCTACACAGTTTTTACCCTGGACATCCAACATTGGTGAAAGGTGATCTTTCCAGCACCTCCCTCACAGGGAATTTTTGCTGCTTGTTCTTAAATGAATGTTTATTCCATATGGACGGGCAGGGTTAAAGTGTTTGAACATACAATTATACTGCTCTTTAATCTTGCCAATCAGGCTGCTTTCCAGATGCTGGCACAGCAGAAATATAATTTTTTTTCTCTCAGAATCACTATGGATAATTTGATGCAACTTGGACGAGAGGGAATTTTCTACAACTTGACTCAAAGATTACATCCCTTGGAGGAGAGAATGAAGGAAGCAAGTTTAGCATATTGAGAATTGGGAACATTTGGGCACACATCAGATAAGCCTAACTCTCTTTTGTATGCTCAGCTTTGAAACCCCAGTTATGAAACACTGTATATTTCTGTCAATACAGCTTGTAATTCTCAGTGACAAATGGGATGAGATAGCTGCAGCAGTAACACTCGAGCTACAAAGCATCCTTTGCACTCCCCACAACTGCATATAACCCTTAGAGGAAAGTAGTTTCCTTTTAGACCTTTTCAAAACTCCAACTCTGCTCCAACAAAATATTTCACACAAATAGGTCTTTCTGTGCTACCAAAGCCCTCTTAAAATCAATAATGCTTTGGAACATTGCTTTGCTATCTTGCTGCAAAGGAAGGCTCCATTGATTTTGGTGTAACATCTAATTGGGAAACAATGTACTATATATTCTTAAAACGAAGTACTGGTACCTTACAGCACACAGACAAACTTTTGTGATGGCATAATTCCAGTCAGCACAGAATTTAAAGTCTTAATTTGAGCTATACAGGAATCAAACAGAATTTATAACTTTTGAACATTTTTACATACATTACAAAGATACATTAGTTTACACAAATAAATGATTACTATTTATTCTCTAGGACTAAAATGGACTATCTGGAGTTGGTAACAGTGTATTTTGAGAGTCAAGATCCTTAAACTATACTTTATCTATATTTCTCTGATTCACCAAGATAGCTCACCAGTTCTAATAAAACACTATTTCAGTTCTGAAGGTTTTGCTTTGAAGTTTTTCTTTTTTAGCTGTATGGAACTGGCAAAGACATTACAAAGTATAGGGAACAAGCTGCAGAACATCTATTCCCTGCTATATACCCAAGAGTCTGTCATCCCATATACAAGTCCTTGTAAGTATACTTTCTATCATTACATGCTCTAAATCAAAAACACACCTAGAAAAAAGAAATATAGTTCTTAACATCTTCTTCATAATCATTGTCTGTAACTACCCTAATAGCATGTTGTGGGTTTGATTTTTTTTTTTAATAGACTAGATGGGGCTCAGAGGAGACCCTTTAAAAGAAGGAGGTCAGGTGTAATTGAAAGGTACTAATGATTAGCAGGTGTGACCATTCAGCTTCTTTTTAAAACTAAAATAGGACCTTTTTATATGAAGAAAATACAAAAGTGGTATTAAGCAGTATGTTTTCAGCAAAGGTGAAGATCTGTGAAAGAGGTAATGGAGGCCTGGGAAGTGGATTGTAAATAAACAGTGTGTGTTGGGCGGTGTATAGTTGCCAAAGTAATAACCTAAGAATCTAGGGGCTCTTTCAGTCTGGTGTTAAATTGGTTCAACAGAGTTGTAATGCTCTCAGAGTGGAATTAATAGGGTGGTGATTCAGGTATACTAGATTTAAACTGCACAGCTTTTAAAAGCTCAATGTAATGTTTTAAAATATAGAATTAAAGACTCCAGCTCTGAAATTCAGCATGCTGCAATATCACTGCAGGCTTGAGCAGAGCAAGGGAGCTTAAGCATGAAGTACCTTTGTTCTGTCACTAATTCTAGGTGCCATTGCATAAATGTCACCTAGAACCTAAAAATATTGTGGACAGATGTTTGCTTTGGGTGCCTGGATTCTTTGCAGGATCTCAAAGAAATTTTGGTGCCTCAAGGCATAGTCTGAGTGATGGAGCATAGTCTAAAGTGAGTAACTAGGAAACACTAACTATAACAGTTTATCTGAAAGGTGAGGGATGGCTATTTGGGTTTCTGCTTCATAATTCTCACCACAATTCTTACCTTGCTACTCAAAACCAAAACATAGTTTTAATTTCATGTGCTTGCTTTTCTTTGAACTAATCTAGCAGAGGGAATGTGGGGACAGAGGCTACTCCAGGAGGCAGCAATGTGGGAAGACACAGCAGGTACTTCTGACAGTTGGTGAGAGGAGAAAAAAAGACACAATTTGCTGGGCCAGCGAGGGTGGGATGGTGACATTTTTGTAGCTTCACAGTTAGAGATCTGATCTACTCTTGTGAAATACAGCCAGTGAGTTAAATTTGGAAACTACTTGATTTTGCTATGTGGGTGTGCAGTGCCTTTGATTATCTGGCTGAACATGACTCTTACAAATAATAAAGTGACTGACAGTAGCCCTTCAGTCTTGAAAGTAGGCAAGATTGGAGACTGCTTTTAATTTCTTTTAGCCTGAGTTTTGAATTTGTGTGTTTTAATGCCATTTCAGGAGTTGCTCAGTGCCTGTAGAGTTAACAGAAACATAATTTTGGATCTTATAAGTTTTTTTAGTTTTGTTGAAGAGATGGAGGTGTTTTGAGACTGTTGAAGCCTTTATATCCTCTTTTAAACTAATATATATTATCAGAGATGGCATACAAAACATGCTGGTAATGTTGTGTTCTCCAGTGTAAGGATTAATCTTTCACTGGAAAAAACCAAAAGTTTTAGTAACACCTCTCCATCCTCCACCTCCAGGAGTGTTATTAGACATTGCCAGAGGTCCAGGTAGAATATAAAGTGGGATTTTTTGCTCTCCTAGTATAAATAAGTCAAAAAGCCTGTTTTACCCCTGTTTTTGCTATTAACCAGAAAGAACATGTGAAAGGAAATTTAGCAGAGCAAATCTGAAAATTAGTGACGGCTGACAAACTCTGTTAGGTTTGACAATAGTTACAAACTCTCTTGAATCAAGAGAAGAAACAAGGTTTAATTGACTTGGAAACAGAAGCATGTGACTGTTGCCCCTGGGTAGATGCCTCCTTCAGTAACTTTTTCTTACCTTGGATTTGTCCATGCTGCTTGTTCAGATGTCAGGCTCTGCCTGTGGATTGGGCTCTGGGTGTGTCTGGCACGATGGAAATGGAGACCCAGTCTAGGCTGTGAACTGTCTCTGTTACAATTAATAAATATCATGATCACTCAGAATCCATGTTATGTGATATAACATTCAATACTATAAAACTACCTTGAATGTCTTCCTTTTCCAGCATGGGGCAGCTATTTCTCCTCTTCTTTCCTACACCTCCCAGCATGTTGCCTGCATTCATATGTGTGGAATGTGTGTACAGAAGAATATCTTCCCCTCTGGAGGCTGCTCCTCTATTTATTCAAGAGGGGGAGGCATAAACTGAGCCATTAGTCAGAGAAATAGAGCCTGAGCACACAGCAGCAACCATTTTTTAATGAGACTATTTGTACTGGGCCAGCGGGCGGCCCTGACATTGAGTCAAACCTGAGAGTGGATCTGGCAGCCAGCCAGCATTCTGCTGAGAAGAAGCTAAATTATGCATCTAATTTAGTACATTTATTAAAAGATCTTCTAACATTTCCAGGCAAAAGTCCCAAAACAAATGCTACTATCATTTAAGAGCCTTGCAGTTGTGAGATACATTTAATGCATTACAATTCCCCCATAATAGCTTTCTGGTGTTGGCTGAGCTTCATCTCTCAGTGGTGTTTCATAAATTGTTATGGTAGAGAGATATTAAGGGGAGGAATTCTCCCTGAGCTAGGGGTGTGGAGGAAGATAATTAGTGCTGGGGGTGCTGTCCCGACTTGGAGCAAACCCCAGCATTGCAGCCATGGCTGCTCTGCAGAAAGGCAGCTGCCATTTGTGTCAAACAGTGCAGAGACTTCTGCTAATAAACCTGACACACACACGCTGATCGACCTCAGGCACACACTGTGGGGTTATGCATGCTCGCTTTGAATCTCTGCTCCCCTGGTTTTTTTTAACTTCTCAGATTTGAGTTGATAAAAAATACCTCCTGGAGAACAGCTTACTCCTCTGCAGGCATTCTAGCACTGTTTTGTAAGCATGGAGATTCTGCCTAGGGAACAAGCTTTTTTCCAAGCCTAGTTCTAATATGATTGGCTACAGTGTTTTAATTGGACATCAGGCAGCCGTACTGCAGAAATCTTTCTCTGACTGCAGCTACAGTTACCAGAGTCCTGTTACACTGTGCTGAACCTTTTTTACAGCATAAAACCATCAGAGCTGAGGATCTCGTCTTATGACTACGGTTTAGCAGTACATGGTTCTGACCAGTTCTCCCTGTTTCATGGTCTCCTACAGCCATATTTTGCTTCTCAGCAACTCTGTTCTTTCCTTAGCAGGTGAGCAGTTCCCACAGGTGCTACTGACTGGCCTTTCATCATAAGAACTGCTTTATGCATCTCTGACTGAGCAACACTCGGTGAATCTGGATCTTGACAGGGCCGGTGTGTAAGTCCTGATTTGAATTTTCAGCCCTTTTAAAAACCTTTTCTAACCAACTTGTATTTAATCTTTTTTATCCAAATTATCTCTAGAAGGGCACATTAATGTTCCCTTGAGATGGGAAAAAGTCAGCAGACAGCAATTTAAAAATTGCCTCAGAACTGATCCAAATGTAGTGGAAAGCACTCCAGGAAAGCTCTTTTCCTCTGTGTAATTGTTAAAAAGTGGGATAAAAGTGTGGCATCACCCTTTGCAGTGGCAAGAATATGCAGACAACAGCATGTTACTGCTCATCAAGTCATCAGACTTCTTACATAAAGGCTGATACAGGTAGCCTAGAGACCTTTTGCAATAGTGTACGTGGACATACGAGCTTCATGTCTCAGATTCTTATTTCACTTCCTTCCTAATGTATAGTCTTCAGGTTTGCTTACTTTTTTTTTTTTTTTTTTTATATTCAATGCTCTGTTCAGGTGATAAGAATTTAAAGCATAGGCATATAGAGAACAAGGGAAAGAATTAACATTTATCCTTAGCTCTCCAGGTATTGTAGATGGGTCTGATTGGGCTGCCAATTGTAGCAGCTGCAAGGTTGAGGATCATATATTATTTAAAGGTCAATTCCTTTAAAAGACACAGGTTTTCAGTTGTCAGACTTAATGATGTAGCCTGAACTGTTTCCATGCTGAATGTCAGCTTGATGCAGATACATTCATAAGTTCTTGAATATACAGTCCTAAATGGCTCTTTGTTTCCTAAGAATGACAATAGGGAAAATGTTGTTTAGTTGTTTTAAATGCCATCCTTCTTTGAACACAGAAATGAATCTTTGGCTTTCTGAGAAAATCTTTGGAAACATTTGCATAACTTCTACAGATTCTGCATAGAAATTTGCAGCTAAATTCTCTCTGCAGTGAGAGTATACCTGTGAGAGATGATCAGAACTTCATCTATGACTGTAACATTGAAATGCTGCAGTCAGTGTCATGCCTGGAGGCAAACACTTGAAGCGACTTTAGAACGTTTATTCATGGCAGCCTGGTGGTCAGTAAGCAACTGGGAGGCGAGACAGTGAAAGCTGTCCATGCCATTCATTTCCTTTGGTTTGATGCATGTCAGTACCAGAGACAAGATTCTAACCACTTTTTGTGGTAACAAGGTTTCTGCCTCATTTAGAACACAGCAGTTTATGCTAGGAGTTTTCTTTGTAAAACTTTGAAGATACTGGGAGTTGGTGGGCAAAAGAGAGAGGAGACAGCAGGAAAAGTAGTGAATGGTTTCTTGATTATGGCAGCTAAATTCTACCTGAGGAACTGGTTCTGTCTTTCTAGGTCATTCAAGCAAATTACTTTTATCTGATTAATGAAAATTCGGTTTATTTTACTTTCAGAATGCCTTGATTGAAGACTCAGTAATTTCACAGAAGAATTGTTAAATGAGAGGTTGCAGGGAAGGACTGTGGAAATTGTGCTAGGAGAATATTCATATCTGCATATTTGAATAGCACTGAATACTGAATAAAGACTCTAGTAAATCAAAGATAAGAGCCATGAAATGCCTTAGACACCTGAATGCCATTTACTGTTGGTGCTTACCTTCTAGTTAGTAACTTCATCAGCCACAGGACTATCCTAAACACAAGAATTTAGGGTACACTTTATATCTCAGTCTGTCTTCCTTCTGCTACCGCTTTAAATGTTGAAGTTGTTTATTCATTCAAAGTGGGGCTACGTAGTTAATTCGGCATTTCATAATTTTGGGTACCCAAATGATTCACTCCAAATTATTCTGGGTAGTACTCTCACTGCTTATTTTTGGTAATTGTAAAAGTAAATGTCAGAATATCTTTAATTGTTGCTAATTTAGGTTCCCTGGAGGCTAAATATAACTTCTAAGGTTGTAAAAAAACATCAAGACATGTCTAAAGATCCCCTAAAACAAAGTTACTGAGTTTATGGGCTAAGGATTGGAAAGTTTCAATGGGAATATTATTTTCTCTTTTCAAAGCTCCATGTTTGACTGGCTTGATTGTTCATAAAAGCAAGCAGGGACGATGCTGATTTAAGCACTTGCTTTTTGGCCTTCTCTAGTGTACCACTTGCTGTGTGCACCACTAGGGCTGTGAATATGATGTTACAGGATGAAAGTGCACTTTCAGATGTGGGTAAATTTTTATAATAGGTATTAAGGACTTTCAAGAATGTTATCAGTAAAGCAACAAAATCAATAAACTCTAGCAAACATTACAATATATCAGTTACGAGTCCTAGGAGAATAGCTGTGTGTACAAGTGCAGCTTTTTGTATTAATATAACTTACAGTTATATATTAATACTTACAGTTATTAACAGTATTAATATAACCCAAAAACCCTAATAATGATGTAACTTAGTTTCCATGGGAATCATCTAAGTCATTAGCATGTTATTTGAATTCTAGGAGTAGCTTTTTCAGAAGTTTGACTTTTATCTGATTACATACTATGTAGACAGGAGTGGAGATCCAGACAAAAGGGTGGATAACACAAAGTCAGTTAAATACTGATTTCAGAAGTTATGTGTGATAGTATATAAATCACAGGATGCAGCTGTCCAGGTTCAGTGCTGACACTCAGGAGCACTCCTTATTGTTTCTTTTGCTAAGGCTATTGTGGACTGCTGGAGCTTGCATTCCCAGCATGTTTTGCTCTTCTGTTATGTGAGTGAGAGAAACATTTCACATGCTAAAGATGGAATCCTTGTGACAGCATGATCATCCGCCTCCTCCAAGTGCTGCAGTGTGGCTGTGCCATGCATTAAATAAATGACTAGATCTTTGTAATGCCAATGTAACTTTATGGGTGAGGATTATTTGTATTTATAGCATCCATAAAGCAATTTATAGTCCTTCTGCTGCCTGTTATGTTGTGCTTTTGAGCAGAAAGAGTGGACTGCAATGACTTGAAATGCAACTCCAGTGTGCTTCAAAGGTTGAAAGGCTTTCCAGGTCAAAGGCAATGAATGTGAATAACAGTAATAACTACTCTTTTTTTTGTTAGCTTGTATTTAGAGCTTTGCCTTTGGGCTCTTCATCTTCTTGGGGAGAGCAGGTGTTAAGCATGCCTTGGAGCATGCATGTTTTGTAAATCTGCAAATCAGGAAATGGAGATGCTAAGGTGACATGCTGTATCACCTACCAGACTGTGGTGCTGAAAGCAGAACTTAAGTCCCTGGTCTATTTGAAGGTGCTACTTAAATAGTTGTTTTAATCTTTTAAAATCTGTATGAACTGGAAGATTGCTACTCAAAACTAAATTTGAAGTTTAATGGATAGTCACACCAGGGAGTCTGAGGACGAAGGGACCACATGTTGAAAAAAGGGGCAGAATTGTTCTTGGTATTTGATCCCACCTCTATCAAAGGAGAGGGTGCCTTACCTGTGCACAGAGGGTTAAAATGCTTTCTGATTGTGGTGGTGTGCCTAGGTCTTCACATAGATACAGGGAAAGAAAGATGGGAAGAAAGGCTGAAGGGCTACTTTCTGTTGGTGTAACCTCACCTTGAGTCCTATGTGCAATTTTGGGCACCGCAATATAAAAATGACATTAAACTATTAGAGAATATCCAAAGGAGGGCAATGAGGATGGTGAAGGGCCTTGAGGGGAAGCCATGTGAGGAGCAACTGTTCATTTGGTCTGTTCAGCCTGGAAAGGAGGAGACTGAAGGGAGACCTCATTGCTGTTACAAGATCCTCGTGAGGGAAAGAGAGGAAGACGCTGATATCTTCTCTGGTGACAATTGACAGTATCTGAGGGAATTGGCTGAAGCTGAGTAGAGGAGGTTTAGGCTGCATATCAGGAAAAAGTTTATCACCCAGAGGGTGGTTGGATACTGGAACAGGCTCCCCAGGGAAGTGGTCACAGCACCAGGCCTGACAAGCGATTGGACAATGCTCTCAGGTACGCAGTGTGACTGTTGGGGTGTCCTGTTGGCCAGGAGCTGGACTCAATGGTCCTGATAGGTCCCTTCCAACTCAGTATATTCTGTGAAACTGGGGAATGGTAATTTACCACAAAATGATTGTGTGTTGATTTAACAAGAGCCTCTCCAGTTCTGCTTATTAATGTTAGCTAAAAATATACTGTGCCTCTGTAAACATGCAGAGAATAGCACGTGACACCAGGAAGTTAAATACTTTTCTCATTTTGGCATTGATGTTTTCTCCAGAGGACACATTAATCAAAGGGGGTGGGAGGTAAAAGAAAAAGACTATAGCATCATTAAAACTTAAAACAAAGTGCCTAATACCCATCTATTTTTTCTCCAGACAGCAGTACTAATCCGTTCACAGAACTATATTACTGAGTCACACTTCAGTTTATTTTCTGAACTGTAAGGAATTTTGAGAAGGCCATGTACATTGCAGTAGTAATTCAAGAACTGAAAAATTGCTACAAAAAAATGAAATTGAAACAAGTGTCCCTTTTAAAAAAAACCAAAACCAAACATGCCCCCCCACCCCCCACCCAAACCCATCCTAAAGCCCTCCAAGAGACAACAAGGATGTCTCTTGGTATATCTTTTGTTGACCAGGGATATTCATGGATATTTCATTATGGAAAACACTCTTACATATTCTGTGAGGAACTACATATACTTTGAAATCCAGTGGGCTATTTAGCCATAACTTTTTTCTTCTTCTGATGTGAGTAGAGAGCAAAATTTGTATCTGCTGCCTGCATCTGCTACAGCTAATTTTTCAATTTATATAAATAAATAACCTGCCAAAACTAATTACTTCTCTTCAAATTCTAAATACATTATTTCTCCTTTTCCTTCCCCCCATCTGTCTTGCTATAATTATTTTTGCATCAGTTGTCATTTTAGGAGCTGGTTTGGTCTAAAAAGGGATGGTTGTGTATGTCTTGCTATTTTAATTTAACTAATTATGATTGCTGTTTTTTTTTCTTGTTATCTGGAGGCAGAAATGGAATGGATGCTCATATAACGGTGCTCTTGATTTGATGGATAGGAAGTTGTTCTGATCCAACATTACCTTGTAAAAAAATACAGCAGAAACACTCAGTCCAGAGTTTGCAAAACTGGTTGGTTGGTTTTCAGAAATGCTTACAAGAATTAGCATCTCAAATCCCCTTTCAGTCCATGGGGCTTTAGTCACTGGTGCATGAGCAGTCTGCAGAAAAGCCGATTCAGGAATGCATTGTCTGGCACTGTTGGTTAACAGTGCAAAATCTAAGTATCAGAAATATCACTGAACTACACAATCTTGAGTGTGACTAATTTTTTGTGGATTTAATGAAAATATTTGTGCTTTTACAGAATTCATATCATGAAGCATCCCAGTGATGACATGATCTTACACTTTTCTTTACATCTGTTCCTTCTTTGGGTTTCTTCAGGTTTAGGATTGTGCTCCTGTATTACAGCATGACTTATATAAGCATATATAATCTCAAGTACTGGACTCTGCACATGACATTTGAGAAGAAAGTTCACTCAGCAGATATGCTGCAAAGGTACTAGCACTAGCCCAGCACAAGTTTTGTCTTGCTTCTGCTTAAATAGACTTGAACTTATCTTTCTTATTCTTAAGGCAAGCAGCAGATGAACTAGCTGTGAGGGATTTTGTGGTGGTAGAAAGAACATATTCTAATCCATTTCAAGCCATTTCTCTCTAAATGAAGTATTTAAATGAGCAGAGAAGCAGAGAAGGCCAATTTGAATTCAGCATGTGTAAATGATGCTTCCAAGTTGAATGCAAAGGTAGCAGCCCCACAGCTGCTGTAATTGCAAGGATGCATTATGTTTGCAGTTCTGCACTGGTGTGTAGAACAAGTTGGTATCAGTGCCATTTTACCTGCTCCCCTTCTGGAGAGGAGAGGGCCAGGCTTGCATATCTTAGTACAGATACTGGCAACAGCAGTTTCCTACAGAGATCTTCTAAAATGAAGTGATGAGGATTATTCTGTTCTGGGTCACTGTTAAAGGAGACATTCAGGGAACTGGGGGTCCTGTTCAACACAATCTATTCAGTGATTCTCTCCAACTCCCATCTATTTACTTTCCTTCCACATTCTTATCCACTTCACTTCTTACTCATCCTACCTTCTTTTCTTGAAGGATGTTCCTAGCCAGAGAGAAACATTTCCTATGTTAGACTTGCTAGTCTTTATTTTTTGGGATCTATTTGATTTGGTAACTTTAGATGGGTCTTTGACTTGTGTTGTAATTGGCCACACAATCTTTATATTCTTCTTGTCTCGTTTCAAAAACAGCTCTTCCAGTCTCATTCTGCTTCACCAAAGTCAGTGTCTGACCATTGCAACCCCAGGACACTCAGGGAGGTGAAATCTTATTCAACTACAAGTCAATTGAAGTTTTGGAGACAAGACTTCACCATAGTGTTTTGACACTAAATAACATTCCTTCTGTTTACATGACTGAAAAGAAAACTAATTTCATTATGTGCTCTATAAAGTGTTAGCTGTGTTTTTGGTACCAAAGAATATATTCTTTCATGTGTCCTGTGGGAAAAATCCTAACTGTAACATCTGGAACTCCCATTTGTCAATGCTTTCTGAGAAGATCCTCAAAATACATCTTTTTTTGTAATCCAGTTTATCTTTGAAGAGTGTTCATTAATCCATTTATATTTAAAGGCATTTTCATAAATACACTTGCTAAGGCACCTTGTAGCTTGCATAATTTGTTTCAAACAAAGATTTGTGTTACTTCTTTTCATACAAACAAGCATACATAATTTATCTCTCACATATATATTGCAAACAAACACATTAATAATTTTATCACATGTGCTGGTATTTCCCACATGAACAGAAGTGATTTGCTATAGCCTAAGTTAGCCACAAAGTTAAAATCTTTTACATTAAATTTTTTTTTTCCCTTAGGGTACATACAGTCACTTAGACTACTATTTTCAACTTTTAATAATCTAGTTTGGCTTTTTTTCCAATAGAAAGAGTCTTTAATTTTTAAATACTACTCCACTTGATCAGCTGAAGAAGTTCCACTCTTCCTTGGGATTTCCTATTTTTTTAATACCTTTTGTTGCTGACTTTAAATTGGGGCCTGTGATAAGCCAGGGATACTGACCATAATTATATTGCACAAGGTACTGTACACAGGGCACCTTCAAGTTTTCAACTATCAACCTTCTGCTGCAACATTTTGGTTGATAGGACAGCATTGAGAAAACAGATACCCATCTCAATGAATTATTTCAAAATACGTATTTTCCATGTATTCTTTAAAAAAATATCAATATCATGCTAACTTTTGGAAAAACTTGCAGTTTAGTCTTTTTGTCATGGAATTCATCATGGACAGGCTCACAACAGCAAGGAGAATTTTGACAATCCCGTGACTGAAATTATTTCCATTTCCTTGGCAGCTCTTATGGGAATGCAGTATATGCAGTGAACATTAAAAGTGGCCTTCATTACGAGCTTAAGTGGATTTGAGGCTGTGCCAGGAACCCTGCCCCACTAATAGCGTGTTCCACCAATGCAGCAAACAGTTCTTTACAAGTCCTTCAGGTAGATTGCTTCTGCAGATTGGACACTCAGGTTTGTCCTTGCTGATTTTGTTGTCTATATTAGTTCACTGCTGCCTTAGCATGGTAGAAGGACTTGCTTTGCTGTGTTTCAGGACCTAGANTCTCACAATGTTTCACCACAAACATCTGATGTATTTGAAACCTGACAGCTGTCAGAGTCTCATTGCTAGAACCAGAACAGATCATTAATGACTGTGGGTTTACTATTGGACCCGTCAGGCTCATATTATACATTCTACCTTCTTTATTCTTCCAGTCAACAACAAAAAGAAAATAAACAAAACCTTACTGATTGAATCCAAGGGAAAAAACATAATATGGGACAGTTATGCACTATTTTGTCCATATATATTGCATCGTCTCACTTTTGCTGTCCTTGGAAGGAAGGGCGAGTGCTGACTTCACTGTGTTTTTTCCAGATTTAGGGTGCAATGACAACACTTACTCTAATTTTTATCAGCTCACCAGGCAATAACATAATATCTGTTACTTCTGACTCAGCAATGAAGGCCATAGGCCAAGGAATTGTTTTTTCTCCTGAATAAACCTTTTTTTTTATGTGACAGCCTGGGAAAGAGAAATGTGATGGCCATCTTGAGGTATGTCTGTGATATACTGACCTCAGTGGATACTTCCTCTGGCAAAGGCCAATTCATCAACATGTTCCAGTCTTTGAGATTTCATATTAAATTAATAGAAATTAAAAAAAAAATCAGTAATGTGATACTTATTAATACTTGTGATGTTTGTTAGTGTCAAAACTTAAATATTTATTACAATTTCAGTTATAAAACTAAAAATACTGCTGATTTTTACAACAAATTGAGAGAATCTTTGAGGCAATTAATCAGATTATATACCCACAGCCAAATTCATGGTGTTTAAGAGATAGAAGCAGAGAGAGGAGGTCTGTGCTGGTGTCCTCAGGACACATGCAGGTTGGCTATGCTGACAGCATGCTACACAACTGGTATACTTTTACTTTATGAGGTCAGAGGTAGATCCTATTCCTACCAGCGTATATAAGGCTGTGTGAGCTTTGAATGTCCCCACCAGGTTTCATGCCAGATAACTGGTATGGTCCTAAACGGTGTGGCTGTTGCCAGTATCTGCTGCTCCATGTAGTCCTTTCTGCCCTGAAGAGTCTGAGAGGGCACTCAGCAGCCTGGCTTCAAGGGGAAATAACTGTGAGGGACAGACTGGATGTTGTGATAATCAGTTCTGAATTTTCATGTAATTTAGGTGCATGATGCCCCTAAGGATCCATAGTGTCCCCTGGTCTGAAAATAAGTCTGTGTGCCCACTCTCCTTCCGGTTTCTTAAAGTCAAGTGCAGGAGTCACTGGAGTTCATTACAATTGCCTTCTGCTCTGGAATCTACCATTGACCTGGCGACAAAAATAGCAAGAGGAAAGCATTGGAAAATAGCCTTCTTTAGTGATGTTTGCCTCCTTTGGCTAGATAGAGTCAGAGAGGAAGAAGAGGCACATCTTAAAGACCCAGAATATCTCAGCTGAATCATGGGTAATTATGGCAGGACATGTCTACCCCTTCTCTACCCCAGGTGGTTGGTGCATAGGTAAGAGGTAACCCAGGTGGGTCACAGGCTCAGCATGGGGTCATCTCTGGTGCCAAAAGGGCTCAGGCCCCAGCTAAGGATCAACATCTTATTCTGGAAAGCAAATGTGGGAAGAGATGAAAGAAAAATAGACATTCTTGACCAAAAGACACGGTTCTTATGTCTATAAAAGCCCACATGAATTATCACAGAGGCAGAAGCCTTCTACACAACACCCTGAGAAGGTGCGAGGGACTTCTCCTTGGAGCCTGGATGCAGATTCCGTGGTTACTTTGCTGGGAATTGAGGGAAAAAGTTTCAATGTGTGCTCCATCAGGAACTGGATGGAAAGAAACATTAGATCCTAAGTTATACTATTTCTTTGCTAGCTGTAAATTTAATGATAGCTTTACCCCTGCGTGTATAATACTAGTATCCCCTTTTGTCTTATCCCTGTGTAGTAATAGTCTGTTTTAAGTCTTATGTCTGTTAGTTTTGTGCCTATTAAAAAATAATTAATTCTACAATAGATTGAATCAGCTATTATTAAAGAACTTGTGAATGAGGGTGGGTTTTGGGGTGCTGGCCACCTCAGGAAAGCTACTGCCTGTTGCTAGTGGCCTGGGCAAAAGGCAGGGACTTATTTAAACCCCCACATCCAATCATAACAGTTATGACTGTCAATTTGCCATGAGAAAGACAACTGTGCTGAGCAGGACTGGACCAGTATTTGTAATCCTGCATCCAAGCATGTCCTTAGTATCACCTCATTTATGTTAAAAGATTCACTGGTCCTGCACTACTTTCTTTTAGATGTCCATGAAGATTATCTTTCATTTCCCTTTGGCTGCTTTTGTTTCATAAGGTTTCCTTCTTGCTCCCAATGCTTTGAGAGAAGTGTCAGGATCAGCCTCAGCAGGGACAACCCTCTCCCCTACCCAGACATGCCCTCTGGGCCCTGTACCAGGGACTCAGGCCCTGGCACCTAATCCTTGTTGGACCTATGCTGTAGTTGTGCCTATTTTTGACCATGTTCCCTGCTGTTCCCTAATTGTTGCTTTAATTTTCTGGATTGATCTTGGCTTTGACTGACTGTCTTGTCTATGTCTGATGGTTGTTGGACTCCTGATGCTGGAGTTGGACCCTGCTGCCATTACCCTCCCCCTACTCTGTTCATCCTCTTTGGCACTGGAGGACTGTGCCCTGCTGGTCATGCTGCTGCACCTTCTGAGGTGTGGTCACCTTCAGAGCACAGCAATGCTGCCTCTTTGGACATGATCTGCTCTTTCTTTGCAGCTTCTGAGTTTATGGAGTGCAGAGTGTATTAAGATGTGGTTATGCATGTGTGCAGAGGCTGAGACCCTCCCCAGAACTGCTGCAATACCATGCCACTGCCAGCATGTAAAAAGGGTAATGTTTCATCTTCACCAATTAGTCTGAAATTTGGCCTGTGATAGCTCACAAGCTGTGCTCCAAGTCACTGTAACAATACAGGTGATTCCTGTATTCCTGATTTGTTCCTTGACACAATTTTGACAAAATTTATTTCTCAGTCTGGAATTAGTCAGATAGTGCAAAAGTCTGTTCTTCTCGCTCAGCATCAGCCGTTTGTATTTAAAATGACTTTTCACCACACAGTCCCTTGTATAGAGTTCCCTGTATTATTTGCTCAACAGTCCTCTTAAAGAATAGGGATTTTCCTTCAGACTTTAGAGTATTGTATAGATAAAGTCCAGTAATTACTGTGAGGATTGCTTGGACATAACTATGCAATTTGATTTTTGGTTTATCTTTCACACTTTGTCCTCCTTTGTGTAAGGGAAAACCTGCTATTTTTCAACTTGGCTTTCATTGCTTCATACTGAAGTTATGGTAACTCAAGTAATGAGAAGCAGCCATGAAAGGATAAGAAAGATAAAATGTGAATTCTGACACATATCTTTTTTAAAATTGTTTTTCAAATAGTATGTTGTATCTGTTTTTCAATTGCTGATTCACACCAAACCCTGCATCACCTCTGTGCATCCTGTTGCTTCTTATTGTGTTGTACTCAACCATTCCCTTTTCTGTCTTCTTTCTATGTGTGCTGGTATTTGTAGTGATAATCAGGTCATGCAGTGAAATGAAGAATGATTCTGCTAGCCCCAAAGGAGCAGTCAGCTCTTCATATTTGAGTTTAAGGAATTTCAGACAAATGTGTCATTTTGCCTCAGAGACACTTGAGAGAGCTTTCAAGGCCATTCTTGAAAAGTGTGAAATCAAAAGCAAATGTGAATGTCATAAGAGAGAGAGGTCTGCTCAAGAAAAATATATTCTTACTGATATTATGCTGGCTTTTGGGCTCCTAATAGTTAATCAACTTGAAGTGTACTCCTTCAAAGCTCGTAGCCTTTCTAAAAGGGAGAAAAACTCATCAAACTACCCTTTTGGTGCAAAAATGGAGACTTCAGCTGTCCCAGGGCCAAATATTTATTTTAACATACTGAGACCTATAAAGCCAGAATCTTGCATGCATTTCTCATTTGATGAGAGCTTTGCCAGAGATTCAGGAACATTAAATTTGTCCCTTGGTTTATCTTTAACATGTGTTAGTTTAGGATGTGTGAAAAAGACTGATGATTTCACAAACCCTGAAGTAGCAGGTTTAATATCACATACTAACACGTGGGTTTTTTTCGCTTAATAAATCTATTGAAGTTTCTTCATGTTTCCTTGAAACCTGATTATAAGGAGCAGTTTTCTTACTTTCCTTACTATTATAATGAGTTAGGTGAGCTCTTCTGTGTGTGGTTTATCCACACCTTCAATTCCTAAACAAAACTCAACTGTGATATTTTCAGGTGATGTGTTCTATTAGAAATGGGGTCACAAATTTCCTTTTCTCTCATGGGGCCTGTCATAATTCTTCCAGAGTCACAAAGATGAAAAGACAAAGTAATCTGTAAAATTACCTTATTGAAGTAGTTTGTAAGGACTGAAATGTAGTCCCATTAAATTTGTCACAGAGAGTTTCTTTCCCATTTCCAGCTTTGGTAAATCAGTCAGGTTTATTAAAACTGGTACTTCTGTGTTTTTGCTAAGATTCCTCACTTGCTGCATTTTTTTGCTTTCTGCCATATCCCATATCTGCTGTATGTGAAACATATTGTGCTCCAGTGAGCCCACTAGTTTGGAAATGGGAGATGAAGTTCTTCAGACTCTGACTCTCTGTGTCTCTGAATCCACTTTTGTAAGCAAATGTTGCTACATGACAGCCTTTCAGTGACCTGTATGAAAGAGGTGGCTTAAGTCAGAACAGCAACTAGTTGGCTGGTAACAGGATTGCATCAACCATTAAAATGCCATTTAGCAGAAAGCCCAGCTGAGAACTTAATGCCAAACAGAAAGGTCAACTTCTGCTTCACTCCTTACACTCCTCATAAGTAAAATGCCAATTGCAATGAAAGGTCGCAGAGCCATTCCCAACCTTGTGTTTCTTTGAGGTGAGAGTGGCTGCTAATGAAGCATATTTCATTGGTTCTACATCACTCATAAAATGGTTATAAAGCAGTTTGGATTTGCATGAATGTGCTATCAAATCTAGATCTGTAAACAGGTTTTAACAGCTTCTGGAGCCTTCAACTACCTAAGTCTGTGACAAGATGCATTAAATTTGTAGTGATGGTTTAGAGGTGCTTTAAGGACAGCAATACAGTTTGCTGTTGGATTAAGGCTAGCATGACCAGTATCCTCTAGTGAGAGGAAGTTTTTGTTACTGATGCTTGGAAACAAAACAAAGGAGGTTGCCTGTTTGAAGTGTCACTTTTGTTCAGAGAAGTGAAGGATGAGTATATCATTATATGAGTAACAGGAGTATGTGAGAGTTTCACAAATTTGTTCGATAGTGTAGAGGTAAATTTCTTATCTTCATGGTAAAGGATTATTCCTAATAAGTGATAATGTTCACTGTGAAGTGCTGTTGTCCTTCTCACTTGTTTATATGGCAGATTTTGTTAACTTTCTTGTTAAGCATAGTAAGCTTTCTTTAACAAGTCTTAAGCACTGCTAAGAGTTGTCAAAGGAGATTGATAATAAATAGAACTGATTTTCTAGTAGAAGTATATATAAATGAAATTGGAAGCTCATTAGAAGATTTTGAAGTATTTATATTCAATTTTAAAATGAAAAATCAGACCTTAAATATTAGTCATACTTCAGAGTAATAGTTAATGGGCAAATGCAAGGACACTTATGGAGAAGTTATTGCTGTTTGAGACATTTCTAGTCTCATACAGCATATTTAAGGAGTGGAAAATTCATATTAGTGAGTAAATCTTCGTTTGTTCTTCCCTAGCCTAAATCAGGAATTTTAATAAAATCTTATCTTCATGAGCATTGGACTTGCTGCCAAGACCAATAACAAATAAACGCACAACTAGCTTGTCCTGGACTGAGTGCAAACAATTCTGTGTTGGATTCAGGAATATACAGACTTCTTAAAAAGAAAAGGGATATAATAATTTTTTTGTGTGTTCGTTCATTAGGAGAAGGAAGGCACTGCTATTGCATATATGTGACAGCAACTGCAGGCTACCTGAAGAAGGGACATGTCAACATCACTGCTTAATTTGGAAGAAGGTCGGGAAGGGATTCTGCAAGTCATTTACCCTGTTTAGTATTACAGGCTGCAGTATCATGTGAGCACCTTGCTAGGCACGTAATTGCTGCTGCATTTTCATTGTTTCCCTCACAAGAATGGCCTTGAACATGGGAAGGAGAAAATGGATGACTGCTTGCTTTTTTTTTGAATAGGGATAAAATGTTTTCTAATGGGCAAAATACAAACAGGAACACATTGCTAACCAGCTCTAGCCTCACAAGCTCCTGCTAGCTCAGTTTTCTGCGGTTTTCCAATGCTTACTCCAGCTATATTGTTTTTGATTACACACTATACATGTGCAAATAGAATATGCAGTGGATAAAAACATATACTTCTAATATGAATTGCATGCACTGACTAGAAAATGCCATTGAATCAGTGACAGTAGAGGGGAAAATGAGCAGAAGAAGCTTGACAAAGCAAACCCTACAACTGCAGCACCACAGCTCTGGTACAGCCTTTCTGTCTTGCTTATCAATGAATGGCATGTGTCTTACTCTTTGTACATTGATGCTAAAAATACACATTGTCTCTCTTATTCTTAAATGCTGTAATCATTCACTGGAGCTCACAGGTGAGAACTGTTTCTTAGGAAGCCAATTTTGTATGCCGAGTAGTTCAAATACTCTGGACTTTTCTGCTAATCTTCTTTGCTTTAAGATAGGCTCTGCTTCACTGGAGTCAAAGGAAGCTTGCAGGGTTGATTTTAAGGAGGAGAATGAACAAGAGGAGGCAGTGTAGTAAGACAGCTTCCCTACTGCGGACCTCAGATAACCAGGCTTGGAACAAGATGTGCCCTATTTTCTGTGCCTTGCTTTTTATGTCCTGTTTTCTCTCTTCACGTGCCACTTAAAAGTGCAGCATTTTTTCCTTAAAAACTGGTGTAGCTACAGTTTGCACTGATCCTCTGCCTGGCATATTAAACTGCCTGGGCACTTTATTTTTGTGTAGACTGGCTTGATTACTGAAATTCCATTATTGTCAAAATGTCTCAGCATGACGTGAACCTCTGTTAGCCCCTTGTCTCCTAATGTATGTAACAACCTTTATTAGTGTTGTAATGTCTTTGGTTCCTGTCTCAAATATAATGGAATTGCCTGACAGATGCTTGATGGGGCTGCAGAATGTCTTGGTATGTTCTCTAGATGTTGCTGTCTTTATTAAATTGAAAGTCCTTTCTGGTTGTTCAGAAACGATCAGTTCTCTTTTGTATTATTTTTCCCCCTGCTGCTTGCAAGCAGCTGCCTTTTGTTTCTGACAAATCTCTTTTCCCTTTCTTCATTTATAAAGTAATATTTCCATTCTTCTTCATTTCACGTTATCCTTCTTTTCTGCATTCCTGTCCTGCAATGTGTACTAAGTGTATATACTTCAAAATCCTCAGTACTCCATGGAAACGTCTGAGCAGCTTCACCTTTTGTTTCTAGTCCTCAGTTTTTGTTTTGATTTCACTTGTTTTTAAAATCTAGTTAATGAAAATCCATCTACCAAAGTTTTTAATACCTTTTAAAACTATTTCTTTTATGTTTGGAACATCATTTAGAGTACTTACTAGGACTGGATTTCTTTTCTATCTTTTCTTTTTCCTTTCACATTTCAGAAGCAATGACCACTGCTGCCCATAGGTGTGTGGACTGCCTTTGTTTCTTATAAAATTTTTGTTCTGAGGGCCTATACCTATAATATAACCACAGTTTCTCTGTCAGCAGTCCAGATAATTAATAATACTGATAATGACCAAATGCACAGAGCTCGGTGGAGTTATTGCTTTTTATGAGATCCTCTTTTGCTATTTCTGTCTGTCTACATGTTGCTGAAAAATGTCATCAGTGTAAGGTTATAGTTCCCAAGTAGTATATAATTTCTTCTAAAATGTCAGATTCAGCAAGAACTACACCTATGAAAATCAGGATCAAACTAAAGTTAAGATACTTTCAGACACAAACTCCTGATAACCAGGAGATATAGTGAAAATATTCTAAGTGAACCTTAGCTCTCTTCCTGGAGGTAGCAATAGCTACTGGGAGTACCTAAGTAAGGTTTCATTTGTCTGTATCAGAGTACCTCTGGTAAGCGAAGATGTAATGAATGATGCAGATTTCAGCTCGAGGAGGCAGTCAGAGCCATGGCTGTGACACATGGTGGTGTGTGTGTCCTGTTTGTCTTGATCATGGACACACATTCACGTTACCAATGCTGTCTTCCAGATTACCAGTAGCATTCTTACTGTGCTCTGAGTGGGAAATCACACCTTGTCCTGCAGTCGGGGCCTAGGAACTTGACAACTGCCATATAGAGGATCATTGTAAGCTTCTATAATTTGTGCTGTATTTTGCCTCGTGATATAATCAGTCATCCTCACGTGTTTTCAGAGACTTTGCACAAATTGCTGCATTTTCAGACAAATCATCCCTTTTCCCTTGATTGAAAAAACTAGCAGGGCTCCATTTCAAGAAAACATAATATTTGCCCAACTGAAGAAATAAAAGTCAAGGAAAACAATTGAGCATGCTTGCAGGCCATTCTCAGATAAGAGGTCAACACTCTGCATGCACACAACAGGCATTCAGGAGCAGCAGAACATTTACTGTTCCCATAAACCTGCTTAATCCTTCTGGCTAAGGGATTAAGGACAAACCAATGCAGAGGTACATACAGTCACTTAGACTACTATTTGTGCCTCTAACCACTGCTTCCTGCAAGGGCCAGGGCATTCACAGAGATGGGCTATTGTGGAAGTCTAGCAGGGCTCTTTTATCATGGCACACCACACGCATGGCTCTTTTTGATGCTGGGACTAAGCCTGGCATTCAAAGAGGATAGAGAGTGGGCGGGTATTTCCTTACACAGGTAGTTGCTATGTGGCTTTGGAACAATTGCTTTCAGAAACATGAAAGCCCTTGCCATCACTCTGCCTTCTGACATATAGCACTTCTCTGCATTTCTGAGCACAATACCATTATTTTACAAGATACCCCCATCATCCTTCTTTGTCCGCCCCAGCCTGGACTAAACGTGAACAGAAAGTCAGTGCTGCTTTTCCATCCAACTTGTTTGGCATTGGGAGCTGTTAAAAGTACTGTAGAGGCAGATTGAGTGGGCTAAAGTAGCACCCTAAACTGCATCCTTGCAAGTAGTTTTTTAGGGACACAAAGATGGAAAGTGCTAGTGGCCTACTCTTGGTGTCATGGCACCAGATGTGACAGCAGAGAACAGTAAATCCAGTGGAGGTGCAGCTTCAGCACAGAGTTCCCAACAACTGGGCACACATTTTGCCACCTTCAAGTGTGTCGTACCTATGACTTTCTGCCTTTTCTTTTTATTTTGTCCAAATGTGAGTGAGTGCTTAACATCATTTATCTCAGCAATAAACAGGAGGCTGACATCATGTAACTGTAACTTCTAAGGAAATCTTCTCAGTCTTCAAGCAAATTTTGTGGGTAATTGTATTTCCTTTGTTTGTTAAATTGCAACATTTTTGATTTTCTGCTGGGAGAAAGGACTAGGTGACAAATAGCTGAGAAAATTAAAAAAAGAAGGGGAGGGGGAAGAAGAGGTGTAAAATAAAGATTCAGAGAGAGGTATGGCAGCAAAATATAGACCAGGTAAGAGCTAGGCAAAGTTGTCAAATGTGTCTTCATCTTCAAGAAGAGCTGATAGATCAGTTGGAATAGTCAGTGGAGTTCTGGCAGGTGATGCCAGATGGAAGCACTGAACTAGGTCCAGATTGTCACAGGATCTTTTAAGGGTTCAAGAGTTTTTCAGTGGTAGATGGGTGCTATGTAACCCTGAGGGAAAACTTGCAGTAATTTGGCCTATATGTTGATTCACAGCTCTGTGTGCCCAATTAAATGATGAAGCACATGTGGAGCACAGCTGTTCATTTGATTTTCTTTGACAGGAATTTAGCATGCAAGCACCAAAACCACTCAGAAACTGAGATCAGTGACAGGCAAATGGTCACAGATGGCAGGAAGGTGGCAGAGCTGAATCAAAGCTATGCCTGAGCTGAAGCTGAAGCACTAATGTAGGTGCATCTTAAGAAAGCATGCAGATTTTGGAGTTCTTTGAAGAACAGATTTTTAATAGAAAAAGTCTTCACAACTTACCCATGACAGGTGCTCCAATATCCTTTTTCTAGCCACTAAAGATGATCACTGCTTTTTACTGACTAATGCTGAAAAAATTTAGATTGCTGCCTTTCTGTTCTCTCATGCTTTTTTTGTGGTATTCATTATACCTCATTTTTATAGCACTCCAGACTGCAAACCCTAGTCTGAGAAGTCTTTGTCCTGACCAAATGCAGGGGAGGGAAAGCACAAAATTGGATGTCTCATCTGCAGCATGAGAGCACAAATTTCTCAGTCCTGCTGGTTTGTGGCATATTCAGCTGAATTGATACAGGCTCCCTCTGATTTATCACCAAAGTAGCAACAAAAATTCAGCTGACAACACATACTTTGAATTTCTCTCTGGGTGTTACAAGGCTACTTCTTCAGTAGTTACTTTCATACCAAATTAAAGTGACTTTGTGAAGACATAGGTTTAACAAGTGAAGCTTTTTGAGTGGTTTATCATCCATGTCTGCTTGAAATGACTAGTTAATTTCTGCTCTGGGAAGAGATGACCAAGTGTCCAGACCTGTCACAGCTCCCATGAGAATTTCTTGGGCTTCTGGCCCATTCCTCAGCTTCAGTGAGAGGCTGAACAATCTTCACATGTTCACAGCTTCTTTGTCTCTGGAAACACATAGACTTTTTGCAGCAGATGGGCAAAGCTATTCTGCTATGGCTGTGAGACTTTCATATGACAGCTGGGATCATCTTTTACAGCTAAGGAATGATGGAAAGACATAATGTAGTCCTTCTATTGAGTAATATCACTCACACATGCTTTCTGCAGAAGTTCACCTCTGTAGCATGATTCCAGCTATGTTTTTCATATATTGGCTGTCTTAGCATAAAGAATCTATGAATTTTGGTCTCTATTTGAATATTTCTGTTTGTTTTATTTGAAAATAGGCTTTAAGTTATGGAATAATATAGAAATCTTTATTAGAATGCTTCCTTGTCTAGAAACGGACAGAGGGGGAGAAAATAGGAGAAAGTTGTCTTGAGAACAAATAAATCCATGTGATCAGAGTTGTAAATTGTCTAATTTTAAAAATAGAGATGTAAATTTTTAATACATATTCCAACACTCTGGAAGAGAATATATTAAAAAAAAGAAAGTATTCCATCATATATACACTGGATATTCTACAATTGTATCTCTGCCTAGGCTTTGTTTCTGCAACAAGTTTGCAACAATGGGCAAAGTCAACTCCCAGTCTCTATCCCAGCAGTCTCTCATGCCAGAAACATCTAGAACACATAGGCTTTTAAAGCTGTGTTCTCATGTGTCTGAGTTGTATGTTTATTTTGAAAATATACAGTAGTTCTGTGTTTACATTAGGATCACTGTGGAATTTTCCCCAGAATATCAGTGAAAATCCTTAATTTTTCTTTGTTGATAGTATACATAATCACATGAAACCATTGACAATTAGAACTCTTCTCTGGACAGCTTGCGTGGTTTCAATTGCTGTCAGCAGAATACTTTGTTTTTACTTTATTTTCTCTCTGCCTTTTTAAAATTCTAGAATCAGCCGTGGTTTTTCTTCATGTTCAACCACAAATTAAATCAAAGGTTTCCAGTAATGACTGTCCCCATTGTGCTGCATAGGTCTCTACTTGCATTTTCAAAATGCTGCAGACATCTATGTTGTCATTCCTCCTAGACAAAGACACACACAAAACCCCTAGGAGATGTTCTGTTGATAATTGTCTCTTCTTCATAAAGACATATGTAGCCAACTCTTTCAGAAGTAGGTCTTTAAATTGGGTGGGGTGAATCTTTAAACTAGGGATTTGTCCTTCAGATGACACTGTTGCTGATCTAGAAGATAGTATTTTGTTGTACAGGCAACTGGCAGGTTGATTTGATTTGCCTTTTATTTTTTTTTTTCTTTTTCATGAGTTCTACCACTGGCTTCTTGTACAACCATGGGGATTCACTTTACCCCGTTTTCTTCTATTTCCCTAAAGTTCCTTCCCATTTTCTTCAGGCTGTAGTATCTTCAGAGCTGGAATTTTTTCTGGGGCTGTACAGCAGTTTGCATACTTGTCTTCTGTTTGGTCCTCCAGTGACCTGCATTATCCACAGAGCAACCAGGACAGTGTTGCTTGCAAACAAACATGTTATACTCAGCAGGCATGTCCAGTCTTGCAACATGTCCAGTACAGACTGTTTGCTGAATATCCTAAAGCTTTTTACCACTTTCTACTCCCTCATCTGATGCAGGCTGTTGAGGAATCAATTTAGTGCAGTAGCTCAGTGTGCAGCTGCAGTGGGAGCTGCAGGTTGAGCTCTGGGTGGTGGGAGCCCGAGGCAAGGGGCCATGGACTGGTGCTGACCCTGTGCATAACAAAAGGCCAAGGACCTGTGGCCCAGCCAGGTGACCGGATGCCCCCTGGAGCTGATGACCCCGGACTTTGGTGTGCATAAACTGTGAGGGTATAAAAAGCCAGGGTTGCCTTTGTTTGGGGTCCCTCCTCCTCAGTACCCAGCTTGAGCTGTCATTTTGTGGTTGTGCCATGATTAAGTTATTTTAAGGACTGAGATATCTGAGACTCTGCTCTGGAAACCTAAGGTCGAGCCTGTAAGGAAAGCTGATCTCACTCACTGTGTGAGTGTGGGGTGTTGTGGCTGTTGCTGGGGTTTTAGTCCCAGCTCTAGTGGTGTGAGTGTGACTGCCAGAGTGGCTCCCAGATGGTCAGACAGGGAGGTTTCCTGAACACAGTCTACTCTCCAGCTCCTTCTCTTGCTATAGGCAATCTGAGGTTTCCTGTTGGCCTATCTTGGATTTACTGGACAAAACATTATTTCCTGAAAGTTTCGGGATAACCACCTTTAAAAAATAGCTTTGAAACCATTTTCAAGTTCCTGCTCAAATGGTATTGCTTCCCATAAGGGGCAAACTCCCAAACCAGAGAAATAAGTACGCAGTTTGTAAAAGGGCTCTGTTTCAGCAAATTATTTATGAAAGCATTAATAAAGCTCAGCTAACATCTTCACTCAGCCTTATAACTTGCTTTCTGACTGCATAATAATGTACATTTTTCTTCTGACAAATCAAACATCCCTGGTTCTTTCCCCTTAGGTTGCATTTTCTTTAATAATGCTTTCAGATGTCAGCTGAGCCAAGTTTTCAGGTAGGTACAATGACACAGTGGTGTACTACAGTAAATTCCCCAAGCTTGCACTCTGTGTCTTCAGTACATTGGATGCAATGAACCTTGGGGGCCTTTATTTTTATGACAGCAATAAATTCACCTAGTGAGATGAAGACTTATTTTACAACTCTTCCTTTTGATGATAGTAGCACTGTATAATGCAAAGCCAGTGAAACTAGACATGCTTAAATAGTAAAAAGTTTGAAAAAGGAGAAAAAAATACTGTGATTGCTGTAGAAAGAAACTGAGCTATTCACCTGTCCAAAAGCATCAGAGCAAAATGGTTTTTACCATATGACCAGTCTTTGGACTCTGAATTTGGCAGAGGACAGTACCAAAGGACAGGACTCAAAGCTAAAAGTGTATCTTGTATGAGCTCCAGTATAGCATTAGGGTTCATTTGAGCACTCTCTGTCAAGGATCAAGGCCCATGATTAAAGACAATGACAGATAAGCAAAAGTGTCTCCTAGCCTCCTTAGCAAAATGTGACATGCAGAGATGAGACCTAAGGTCAGGTTTGCTGTCACAAGTCTTTTGTTAGTTATCCATTATGGAATTTCTTTGGGCCAGGGCAGATCAAATCCAAACCACTTTATTGGCTTAGGTCTTTATAGGAATTATATTTTGTGCTCTCTTTTTAGCCACAGAGTTAGGCTTCAACCAACAAAATCAAAAAAGAAAAAAAAAATCAAAAAAAAATCTTGTAAGTGAGGATTTTCTTTTATGGTGAAAAGAAATACTGATCTAATAAGAAACATTTCTATGCTGATTATTAGTTGAACACATTTTTGGACAGCTGGGTTATATGCCATGCCAATAGTGCACCAATGTGAGTGTCACCTTTATCTAAATAGGGGACTCTCAGGTTGCTGCTGAAAAATATAGAAAGTGTGGAAGACAGCAGAAATTCACTAACAGCTGCTTTTAAAGCTCATGGACAGGGTAAGCCTTTTGCAGAAATCTAAGAACCAAAAGTAATTTGGTTTCAGTCAGAGTTTCTGTTACAGGCAGGATTTCCTCACACAGATCATAAATAATGATTTGAATTATTCTTCTTGCAAATTGTCTAAATTATACCTAGCAAATTTCATGGAAATATGGCCCTTTTTGTACCGGGTCAAGGGATGTTAAATACCAGAAGAGCCCTTCAGATTTCAGAATCTTTTGTGTGACTAAGTGCATGTAAAGAATTTACTGAAGGAGCAGATGGGGTCTGGGAAAGGCAGGCAGCTTACATTATTGGATGCCATGCTGTCCTAAGCCTATTCCTCCATAGGTTTGACTCTTGGAAAAGATACTTAATTCTTTTGTCCTTCACTCTCTGTCTACGGTCAGGTTTGATTTACGTAATGAATGCATGGTACAGTACAAATGTGTTCGTGTTTATAACTGAAGAATTACTCCTAGAACTGCAACCTCTGCTCTTTCAGGTCTGTGGAGAATGAACATAATTGTGGATGTAAATACGGCATTTGTACAGGCTTTAATTTGGAATACATCTGTTGCTGAGGTACCAGGACACATGCTGTCTTGTATCACTAGCATGTTACAAGAATACTGTTTTTAAAGGACTAATTCCGTAGTTTAAACAATGCAGAAGATAAATCTCTACCACAAGAAACGGCAAATTCTTTACAGAACCTGAAGAGCAAGGTCTGTTTAGCTGAACCAAAAATAGACTGAGAAGAGACTTGATTGCAAGACATCACTACTTTCAAAAGTCAAAATACTAATGTCCTCATTAATCTAGTAGGGAAAGACACACAAATTAATAGCTGTATTTTTCATACAAAGAAATTAAAATTAAGAATCAATGCCTCATTTCTAAGAGTGAGATTGATTAACCACTGGAACAAATATTAAGGGATATGGAGTCCTTATTTTTTGAAGCTTCTAAATGGAGGCAGAGCAATAAAAAACATATTTTTAGAAGATATATTTTAGTAGAAAGAAAAAAAATACCAGCTCAATACACAGGTGATGATAAAATTTTAGGGCATGTATTACACAGAAGGTCAGACAAGGGGATCTGATAGCCATTGCTGGTGTTAAACTTCTGAGTGAAAGCAGAGCAAGGGAGAGAGCTGATTCTCAGTGTTTTCAAACACTGAATAAATTGTTAACATTTATCACCCTGCCTGTGATTTCAGCTTTATGCTTGTGCAACACAAAAACATGAAATCCAGAACTCTCAAACTGCAGTTGCATTATATGGATGGCAGGCAAAGTTTTATCATCTAACACTGGGCTGCTGTTGTACCTTGGAAAAAATATGTCTTCTCTGGCAAACACTGAAACTCATCTGCTTTACGCAAAAAAGAACAAGGAGGAAGAAAATAAACACATAACTGCACTCCCTATCAGATAAGAAATATGCTTGTGTCTTACACAAAACCCAGAGCTGCCTGCATATTCATGAGGTAGGTACATTCAGGCCTCTATAGATGTGGAATTTGATTAACATGCATTTTATGCATCACTTGATGGAAATTTACATTCTCTAGAAATTAAAAGTGATAAACCATGATCAGAAGACCCCTCACTTTCATATGCATTATTGAGTGAATGTACAGGTGGACAGGTCATGTAGGGAAAGGCTTAGTTTGAAGTTGTCCAAAGGTATGTAAAGGAGAGGAATGACATAGTGTTTGGCACTGGGCATTGAAAGATTAGACTAATGAAAATTTTATCAAGTTGTATTCTTGCAAGGGGTACACATGGGATGGTAGAACAGCAACTTCACTGATGGATCAGTTACACCTGAGCTAGACTTTGGTAAAGTTCAACAACATTACGGGGTGAACTCCTTGAAAAAGGTCTAATCGTATACACTAGGAAATTTTTATGAGAGGATACCAATGAGTTTGTAGCAATGAATCATAAATAGAGCTGAGGCAAGAAAGTCAAGAACAGGGAGATCAGCAGAAGAGAGGCATCAGTTTGTACTAGGACTGAATTTCTAGAAAATCACATATTTATGTGTGAAGTGAACTGTATGTGTAATATGTGAAAATCTGTGAGTAAATACATTCTTAGAAAACAGGGATAGATTAATGAATGTGTTTTAAATACTGAGAGAAGCCTTATTCTGGCAAGTAAAAGATTTAAATACTGGGCTGTTTGTGTGAGATAGTGATGGTTATGTCTCCTTTATAAAGCAATCCTTACATAAACCTTGAACTCCTTCAGAGACTAAAATAATGCTAGTTACATTGCTTGTACTTGGCTATTGAGTTTCAGCATTTTCTGTGGGAATACAGTGAATTTTGTCCATTTAAGGACCAATGAGGGTTGGCAACAATTTTAGACACTTATCACTTCTATAACAGTATAGCAGTATAGCTTCCTTTTGTGATTCACGATCTTCTTAGTATCCAGATATTTGTGTGAGTGGTTGAGTTTCAAGAACTCAAATGAAAATTTCTTTGTTTTGTTTTTCTTTCTGGTCATGGTGAAATTTTTCTAAAGTCTTTGGTGGTGTAACAAGCTCTATAAGAATTTAGAAAATGAGGAAAAGTTTGCCTTCGTATTTTTGTGCCTGCTTTTCTCAGGGTAATGTCACCCTGTTAGACTAGTTTTAATTTAATTTAGCTCTGTTTATTTGTACTGAAATGTTTCTGGCTCCAAAAAAATGAACTCTCTCAAATGCACTGGTACAAATATATATTTCTTTTCATGGCCTGATTGAAAGTGCATTTCAAAGAAAATGTCATAGCAGGTAGCTCTGTGTCTTTTAAAATTCACAGGTTAGGTCAGAGGGAGTGTTTTGTGTTTATTCAATTTTATAAGGTTTTTCCAATAAGGTCCTTTTCATCTGTGAGTAGTACAAGAGGGCTGGAGGGAACTCAGCAGAAAGCAGGAAAATGTTCATCCAGTGATTTCAGATGTATTTCTAGAAGCAAGTAAAAATACCACAAAAGGAAATGTGTTAGAACCACTGTCAGAAATGCTGTGAGCAAAGTGCGGCAGAGGGATCACCACCCAAGGCAAGCAAGAAACTTCAGAGTGCAGGCAGCAGGTGACTGTTCAGCAGGATTGAAAAAATTGGTTTAATAGAGGCAAGATATGCAAAACCAAAAAAATTAACAGCTCAGCTACTTGGAGACTTACTCAACACACAGCACCACAGCAGAGTGGGTCCCTCTGTATTTACAGAGGGACCACAATTCTGGTCTTAAATTGTTAAGAACACATTAATATTTTAATGCAGGTCAAAATATATGGCTGCCTGAGATGAAATCCCCAGTGCAAAGGGTAAAATAATTTTAATTCCCTCCAAACAAAACAGAATAAATGCTAGTAAGATCATTTCTTTTTTTTTGCTCTCTCTTTCTCCCTCCTTTTTTCTTACTAATCAGGCAGCACACAGTGAATAACAAGAAGTGTTTAAATCATGCATATTGTTTTCTGTGTTGTCTCAAGCGTCAATTTTATGGATGCATATGTCTGAAGGTCAAAAAGTGCAACTGGATGTTTTTCCCTGAGATTTTGACCATGCCATGATAGAAGGCATTGTATTAATATGTACCCTGTGGCTTCCAGACTGCAACCTTTCAAGGAAGAGGGCAGTCTAATGAACTGCTTTTCAGCCATAGTTCTGCCTTGAGAAGTTATTAATCTTCTATGTGCTCCTGGCCCTGTGCTGGTTCTGCATATGTGTTTGTACAGCCATTTAGCTGCATCAGACTTCCTGCTTCCTTGCAACATGATTACATAAATGATTTTACCACCATTACCTGAAGGATAATTCAGGGACAAGAGGAAAGGCAGAAGGTACTGGAGCCAGCTTAAACAACACTGCTATTTGGATGACAAACCCAATCTAGAAAAGGAAACCTGCTGTTACTACTAATCTTTGTGAAAATATACATCTATCCACCGGAAAGAATTTAGTTTTAAACTAAACTATCTGGTATAAAAAAAAATAAATTGGAAAACATTTTTCTGAGTGCTGAGGGAGCTTCATGCTAATACTGCTATATAGTGTTTGTAGCAGATGGGAGGCAGCAGAGCGGAGGCAGCAGAGCTGTGATGGACCATCACTCATGGTAGCAGTGTTGGCCAGCATTTGCAGATTCAAGAGGGAATCACAGGTCTGTACAGTGATGTCTTCTCATTGCAGTCACTGCTGTTGGTGACCTTTCCAGCTGAGGGCACCTGCTGTAACAGAACCAGGCAGGACTTAGCCATCAACCATTTAAGACAATAACAGCTCCAATGATGAATGTACACCTGAGTCACTCCTAGTGAAACTGTAGTTCTCCCTGTTAAAAGAGCAAATGTAAATGTTCTGGAAATAACATATAGGTGGGACAGCAGGAGGTAATCAATCAGTTGTGAGTGATGGAAGTCTTCATGGAACATGGTATTCCTGAGCCATTGCTTCAGTCCTCTTTTCCTTCCGTGTGGCTTAATGGGAGTACAGAACCATCACTCAGAAAATGTGGTCTCACATGCAGACTTGCTGCACAGCTGCCACGGGAGACAGATCTTTAAAACACAGCTGATATTGCAGGGACTTGAGCCATGGACAGTTTGGCAAAGGGCTCTGTTTTTAGGGCATCATTAGTAACTTTGTTCTGAATCTGCTCAGAGATAAAAACAATAAATGTAGGAGAAAATGTTTTTTTTCAGAGCATTGTTTCTAACCCTTGCAGGGTCATAAGAAACCAATCAGCATGTTTATAAAATCTTGATGGGGATTCCTTTTCCTTCTAAATAGTCACTGATGATGTGGAGTGCTGCTTAATGAAGCTACCATGGGGTCTAAGGCCATTGTCTGAGTTGCTTGTCTCACTGCAGTCTATTGAGCTATAAGCCACTGAGAATTGGTGCAGGGGTTAAGGAGTATTCTTGGCTTTCCGTTGTGAAGGGAAAGTGCTTTCGTGTGCATTTTACCTGCTTTTAAATACATGAGAGGTTTTTTGGTCTCTTCCTCTTCTCTGTAGAAACTTATCCCTGAAGTTCTTTTTTGTTTCTTTTAAACTTGAAAATTCACATGAAATTACAGACCTACCAGATGCTTCAGCTCAACAAGAAATGCTGCTGAAGGCAATGGTAAAATCTCAAGTTTTGGTAATATTGCAAATCTCAATTTCTTGTAAAGTGACATGTTTAAGGTCAAGATTTTCAAAGAAATCTCGAAGTAGCAGGATAAGATGAGAACCAGAAGAAAGGGTAGCAGCTTGGTCTTGTACATTAGTACCCAAAAAATGAGTTAACAGGCTTGGACTCTTGAAACCTTGCATCCAAATCCTGCATTGTTGAGAAAATGTTCAGATATTGAAAATATCCAACTTTTGTATGGCAGTTTTGCACAGTTGCAAAAACAGCAGGTTGCATATCCATGGAGGAGGGGATCAGGTTATATTGTATTGGAACTGTAATATACAGCCTATATTAATTTTCTCATTTTATTTGTATGAATAATTAATGCTTTAGTTTTCATATATTCACATAAGTAAATTAGAATTTCTTATTTGAATAGAATAATTTCCTGCAAAATAAGTATTCTGCAGGGATTTACATAGCACTAATTTCCTACCGGTGTTATTATAAATATTTAGAAATTGCGTGTAGGTGGATCTCTTATGGTAAAAGATGTCACTTAAACCTCTCAGTGGAATTATTTTCTAGTAATTCCTTGATCCATTTGTTATACCATTCTCTCTCTTAGCCAATTGTAGTAGTAGCTTAACTGTAAAAACAGCAAAATCTCTTTCTTGAAACAGCAATTTTTGTTATATGGCATTAATTATACTACAGCCCATATTTGGCATTAGTGCTGGCAACTTTCATTTGAACATCTCAGAGCACTTAAGGAATGTCAGCTGATTCAGACTATCCATTTTCACAGCAAAATATCTTTTCTACTAATGTCAATTCTCATATTGAGTTTTGAGCTAACTTTCTTTTTGCAATTGAAGCATGGGATTAAAGCAATTTAGCCTAAGGAACAAGAGCTCAGAATACAATACAGAAGTTTTGATTTGACACAAGGAACAAAAAGTCTTTAATGCCTCCTCTGATGTGAAATATTGCAGTGAAGAACAGGAGTTTGGATGGTCACAGGAGGTCAGATTGTTATCCCATGAAAGGGGAAACCCTTTCATTTTACAGATTTCTCAAAAACAAAAAAAAGGATACAATTGAAACCTTAAACATAACACTGCTTTTCCCTTTTTGTAGGAGCTACTGTAACATTTCTAGCAGCTCTGAAGTTTGATTGTGTTTTGAGAATTAGTTCCATTAAAAAATGTCATATTCATAGGTCATTCAATGCTAATACTGTACATTCAACTACTGTATAAATTGTAGTGTTCAATCTAGGCTAGTTTTGAATACCACAAAGGAAGCAATCATATAAATAAACCCATATTAATAGAATAATTGGGTGACATTTAAAGCAGTGACCTTCAAAAGGTGTTTAATGATTTGCCAGGCTTACTTGTGTTTGTGCTTGGAGAAGGAATTGCAGATCACGATTCATGGCTTCTTTCCTGACTTTGGCACTCTCATTGCCTGCCAGCTTGTGACAGTGTCCATTGGACAGTACATTTGCACATATACATCTCTGTATTCCGTGGGGGCTGAGTTGCTGGTACTGTTTGTTAAGTGACTGCAGATATGTAGTCCTTTTAACACAGCAAATATTCACCTTATTTGAGGTTTTGGCAAAAACAGAAAGAAATATCACCATTAAAAACTTAGAAAAATTCTCGATGAAAACCCAGTAATTTTAGCTTGCCGAAAACATTTCAAAAGTATTTGTCATATTAATAATTTAATAATAATTATAGATCATTTGGGGGAGCTTTTAATCTAATCATATATAATTAAAAAGAATGAGTTTGTTCATAATGAAATAATAGCTGAAATCCTCATTAACTTGTTGGAGCAAAGTCATATTAATTTTAGGTGAAATAGACACAGTGGGCATAGTTCCAGGAGGCTTTCCATTTTTTCCAAGTCTCATCTGACCTAATTACTATGGACTAAACCCTTGCTCACATTAGAGTTTTCAATTATTGCAAAATAGAAGAACAAAATCATTGAGATGCTCTAAGACTCCATATTTGTGAGATGAAACAGTTTTGTTCAGAACAATAACTAAAATTTCAAGTTCTTTTTTTTCTTCTTTGGTGCGATTGTCTGTTTCTGAAATGCTTGCGCTGTCTTAGCACCACATAATTTAGACAAAAAGGGAGCATTGTATGTATTAAAATTCTTTTAAAAATTCATAAACTACTTAAAGTTTTCCACAGTTCTAGAATATATCTACAGGTATCTATTGATATTTAATGCAAAAACCATTTTTTAAAATCAATATATACATCATAACAGAATTATTACAGGTTTAAATCTCTTATTCTTCAGTGACTAGAACTGCAACCTGCCATTGTGGTACTACGTAGTTTATGACCTAATTTTATGTGGTTTAATATTCTTAGTTCTTCTAAGTTTGTTTACTGCCCTGAGTAAAATTATATGATCCATAGAAAAGATTAGGGAACAGAAAGCTCAGTAATGGAAGTTTTGTGTATCTGCTATCTGAAGACATTATGGTAGGGCTGAGGTGATTTGAGGGAGCCTATGAACCTCTTATTTTATGGTAGATTTTATGCAGTCATTCATAAAAATGTATCATGGGGTTTTTCTGTAAGGATGCAAAATCTTTCTCTGGTGGACAGTCCAGAACATCTCTGCCAGTCAGAGACAAAAAGCCATGTTCACACAGTGACTGAAAAACAAGCATACTGGGGATGCAGGGAGAGGATTACCAGCAATGGCATAAGGAAACATCTAAACATGGAGAGATAATCATGAAGGCTGGGAAAGAAGTCAGACGAGGTTGCTCACAGAACCATCACAAAATGACTTGGGTTGAAAGGAACCTTAAAGATCATCTAATCCCAGCTCCTCTACTGTGGGAAAAGACATCTTCAACTAGACCAGGTTGCTCAAAGCCCCATCCCGCCTGCCTTGAACACTGCCAGGCATGGGGCCTCCACTTGTCTGGGCAACACATTCCAGTGCCTCACCACCATCACAGTAGAGATTTCGTAATATCCAATCTAAACCTACTCTCAGTCTGAACCCCTTTTCCCTTGTTCTCTCACTACATGTCCTTTAAAAAGTCTCTCCCTGTCTTTCTTGCAGGTTCCCCTCAGGTAGTGGAAGGCTGCACTTAAGCCACCCAAAAGCCTTCTCTTCTCTAGGCTGAACAATCCCAATTCGCTCTGCCTTTCCTCATAGGAGAGGTGTTCCATCTCTCTGATCAACTTGATGACCCTCCTCTGGACTCGCTTCAACAGGACAATACCCTTCCTGTGTTGGGCAATCAAGCTTTTTCCAATTTGGTCTTAAAAACTGCCATGGACAGAGGCTAAAGAACATTTCTGGGCATTACTTGACTGCCCTCTTGATAAAATAACACATTTTTTTAAGACCTATGAATGCTACTATGTTAGTGAAACGAAGAAGTCCATGAAAGAATCTTTTCCCTAGCAGTAACTGGTTTTTATTATTATTTTTAATCCCTCCCAATGTTGGAGTGGCAAATGCTGCATCAGTCCATCTCCATACTCTGAAACACAACTGAATTCAAAGCATCCTTTTTTTCTGGAAAAGCTGCCCTTAAACAGTAAAACCCTTTGGCATTAGCATCTTTCTAGGTGATCTAGACAGTTTCCTGTGAGAATGCCTGGAGATCTGGCAATAGGCAGCTCCCTGACTCCATTCAGACTCAAGTGCTAGGGGATTTTAGGTGCATGGAGGATCTGTGAGAGTCAGCTGGGGAGCCAAAGAGTACAAGGAGGTCTTCCAGAACTGAGATAGGGGTCTGAAAAAAGTGTGTATTAGCCTTACTGTCATAAATTTTCCTATAATAATTCTCCCTAATCAGATTCTAAAATACATGAAAAATATATTTAAGAAATGGTTTTCTGGTGCTATTCAGCATTAATAAACATGATAAGCAGTCACAATACCTCACTATATACTTTCACATGAAGAACTTGAAGTGCCTCACAGACACTAATTAAGTCTTTCAGCACACTTGGGATGGAAACACTTCAGGGGAGTTTATAATATCAGTTCATCTTACATTTACATTAAATACAGCACAGAAAAGTTAATAGGTTACTCCCCAGTGACACAGCAAGTCAGAGCTAGAGCAAAGAGCACAACCCCAAGACCCTACTTGGATGTTGCTCTGCTGGAACAGTGGAAAAACAGTGACAATCATACAGTTTATAGCAAGATAAACAAGCTGTGTAAACATTTATTTACACTGCAAATTTGGGATAACAGAATATTGCTGTGATTTAGTGAAGTTCATATTGTACAGATTGAGAAATAAACACAGAGTAGTGCATCAAAGAACTCATTTCATGTTAGCATCACAGAAGCATGCTAATAATCCTCTGCCATCCTCTTCTGCAAATGTGTTGTAGATGCAGCAGCAGGACTAGTCTTACTTTAAGAAAAATGACTGCAACTAGAGGGAACTGGCTCCTCTGAAGTCCAAGGAATGGTAGTAATAAAAGTTTTTGATGATCTTACTCTCCATCCTCTTTTCATGTCTCTAGCATTTAATTTTTTTAGCCTGAGTCTGCTGAGGTGAAACTCCCAAAGGAATAGCAATCAGGATTAAGATCTCTTTTTACCCAATGCAGATGTGTCTTAAAATAACATATATGGACCCTAACAATGTTAGGGGGCTTAATTTCTTTTGAGTCAGCATTGGCAATTTTCTGGGAAATCCTCAGGAGATTTCCCCAAGAAGGTGGTTGTGTCACCATCCCTTAAGGTGCTCAAGAAACGACTGGAGGTGGCACTTCATGTTATGGTTTTGTTGGCAAAGATCGGTCAGAGGTTGGACTCCATGATCTTAGATGTCTTTTCCAACCTAAATGAGTGTGTTTTTTTTCTGAAAGTAGAGTTCTAATAAAAAGACTGGAACATTCCAAGAAGTAGAGGTCTCTAATGGAATAAATTTAACTCAGTTGGTCAGAGCATGGTACCAATAACAGCAAGGTCATGGGTCTGATCTCCATATGGGCCATTCACTTAAGAGCTGGATGCGATGATCACTGTGGTTCTCTTCCAGCTCAGAATATTCTGTGATTTTGTGAAATTCGAACACATAGTTCAGCTTCTGTTTGCAAGCATGGCAGAGCAGTAGACTTCCACATTAAGTGCTTTTAATCCTGTTAAATTAACACACATTCCTATAAGTAATTCCATCATCTTAGAAGAAACTTTCCTGCTTCATTGAGACCTACATTCCAAAGTCTAGAGGAAATGGATTTCTCTCTTGTTCTTAAAATAAAATCCTTTTGAAAGGCCTTCAAGTGATTTCTTCCTCTTTTGGAAAAGATGGTGGGACAGGGGCTTCTTTTTGAAGTGCTGTGTTACTGGAACCCACATCGTGCCTGGCTTTCCAGTGGACTTTTGTACTAATGACAACAGAACCCCAAAGCAATTATTTCTCAAGTACTCATCTTGTTTTAATTTGAGCTGCCTTCATTAATGGGAGGAGCGGAGGAAATAAACTCCTAATTAAAAAGGTCACAATTTTTGAGCTACATCTTGATTTTTGTTCTTTGCATGCTGTAGATAGTTGATATCACACTTCCTCAGAGTGTTTGTAGGGTTGGATAATGACAGGATAGAGATTTGGGTTGAGAATACAAACCCATTGGTTTCCAAAACTGATTTATTAGGCTTTGGTAGCTGTGAAACACATTGTAAGCCCATAAATTTGCATCCATTTTTACTGATGTGACCCAATTACAGAATGAATTAAATTTCATTATAATGTATACTCTGGCTCTCCTTTCAGTGAAGTTCTTGATGTTGTCTGCCTTTTGTACCTTACTGAAGGAGAGACTTGTTTCAATGAAGTCTGTAGACTAAAGCATTTTATGTTTAGACTCAGATCTTACCTCTCAGCTCTGTCAATGCCTTTTTTTTTTCCTTTGTAGTCAGCCTAGTTGCATTGCTTTCAAGTACTGAGGGTAATCCCTCCAGCTTTCACAGACATTGTCAGGTGCTTTGATGCATGATCCACTGTAATGTGCAAGTGGGTCCTCATTTCAGTGTAAGAAGTTACATAATATATACCTTATTCTTTAGCTTTAAGGTGGTGCTGGGGGATGCACTCACTAACTTGTGACTCATCTACATTGTTGCCAAATCTATGGGATATAGATTTATATTTATATAGATCTTTTATTTTTAATATAGAATATATATATCTTCTGGTGGTGGTGAGTTCGAAATTGGCAAAAGGATATTGAATTGAATGCCTCGAAGATGAAAGTTCTTTCCTCACAAAGGAGAAACAGCTGAAACAGTACACAAGCTCCATAAACTCATAGAGCAAATTCCCTTCTGTACAAAGCAGCTACTTAAGACTTACTTTAGATCTGCTTTAAGAATAACTTTTGAACATGTGACCTTTAATATGTTTTTCTGCTTTACCAGCATCAGCCATCCCAATTAACATATGTCTCACTTTGGGAAGGGGAAAGTAAAGCCAGAACATTTATTTTTCTTTTGTCATATCTCTTGAGTTAGTGTATTTTAAGGGGAGATGGATGCTAAAGCTGGTGAGACCTGACCGAAGTGGTTTGCTACAGAGTGTTTAACTATGTTACAGACACCGTGGTGATGAAGATACACACCGCAAACAACCCAAGGGGAAGGCTCGGGTTACCACGGCTGCTCTTTTCTACTGTATCAGTTAGTGAGATTGAAGGAACTATCACTCTGTATGAAAATTGCCCAATTTGAATCATATGACAGCCATCTTTATCTCCAGCTGGCAGGGCATGCTTCGTTGGAGGACTGATAGGCAAGGTTTCATACACCAATTGCATTTGCTGAAGTAATCTGTTGCTCTGTAGTCTTCTGTCAAATATGCAGACTAAGTCTCATCAGCTTTAAATAAAATAATAAGAGGCATTCATCAAGAAATAGCTCTCTTTAAGTCTGTGCAGTGAACTGTGAGAGGGAATACTGTGATTTGTATGGTAAGTTTTCCCAAGGTAATATTGGTTTTAAGAGTTGTAAATTTAGAATAATGTAAACAGACATTCATACAGTAATGAAAGATTTATTATAGAACACTGAGGTAAATGGATAGAGGCAGAATATGCACTTAAACTATATAGTGTTACTTGTTTTTATCTGAAGTTGCATTAAGGTGTGATTTAAAACAAACTTTTCCTTCTTCATTGCTGCATTCTAGCAACATCACCACTTCCATGCTTTTTAAGCTCAAGAGACATACCTGTGCTCCAATCTTGAATGGTTTCAGTTTTAAATCCTTTGATGTCAACGAGGGCAGCTCAATAGAGGGGAGTCCTTGGATTACAATCAGAGTAGACTCAGCACAGGAAGTAGCAGGGCAGGTTGTCTCTGCATGCTTAGTACCTGTTGTTTGTGACCAAACCTTAGGCAGCTGTATTTAGGAAGTTCAGCATTCATTCTTGCTCATTAGTTGTTGTCTTTACTAAAAGAGTCTACAAGGGAGCCAATTAGTGCTGGCTGTGGCTGTGGTCTGTCTTTTAATGCATTCACCGGTTCAGCTCTCAGGAAGGCCAAGACCTACCTGCTCATTTCACACACAGAATTGGGCTACTAGCAGATGATGTTAATGATGATTGGCCTCCATTGTCCTGCTATGTATTTACAGCAAGTATGAAAGGTATAACAGTTATTACCATCTCTACACAGCCTGCAGAATTTATTGGCTGGTGCAAAAGTGCCCCTCAGGGCTTGAACACTTTCGTTTATTAACGCTAAAAGAAAGAGAGTGAGAAAAGACTATATTAACACCATTCAAGTTTCCAGAAAACCTAAATCCCGCATTGAAGGGCTGAAAGTCACAATGCTTTGAATCTTGCCTCATGCATTTATTTCTGAGATTCCTGAAAAGAGTCAGGACAGTCACTGTCCTGGCATTTCTGTGCTGGTGGATACCTGTACAAAGAAAATGAGCCATGAACAAGGAGCTGCTTTTGCAAGGACCACTGAAATGACTGAAAGTTGTAATGTATTTAAATTAATTTTAAAAAATAGCATAAAATTGATTAATTTGTTACAACTAAATCTGAGAGGCAAACATTCCTACTGTATTTCTATGTATATTGTCATGCCCTTATATTTCAGACTTCACTCTTTGAGAGAATTTATGCCTCCCCAGAGAGCAGACTGTACTTTTGCTATCTTACTCTTGAGGCAAAAGCAATGTCCCAATTTTTTTATGCCAATGACCCTTCTTGTACACACAAACTTCTTGAGATATTTGATTTTAGTTGCTAATCATTTCCGCCTTTGGATAGTGTTACTGAGGATGACAAAATACCTTGAAAACTTTGAGTGCATATTTTTTTTTCTGTTTTTTTTTCTCTCTCAATATTTAACACATCTAAAAAGAGGGGAACAGTTCCAGATTGTAGGGGAAAATGTATAAATGATGTTTGAACTGGGATTCTTGCCAATAAACCTGAAGTAAACCATATGAACTGATCAGAGCTGGGAAGGGTTCATAAAAACTTCTTTCCCTCATTTATAGGTCAGGTTGTATCTGATACACCTTAGAAATTATTCAGAGTATTCTTAAAAATCGCAAACAACAATTAAAATATAGAATTCTCTTGGATGGAAGATGAGAAAAAAACCCCAATGTTCAGCAGCAGTGCAAAACATGTTTTGCCTAGGGATTGAAGATTTTGAGAATACTAAGAAAAGCTAAGAAAGGAGGTTTTATGTAGGCTGTAGTTCATTAGGATGCCAGATCCTTAGTGAAAATGGGGAACAAAGTGAAATGATCCCCTCTGCCTCCTGGGGGACAATCTCTGCACCGCGGCTGCAGCACCAGGTTGCTGCAGGCACAGCATGTTTGCAGCAGAGCTGTCTGTGGTGCACAGATCTTGCCTCAGACTGCTTGCTGGGGGCTGCACTCTGACATGCCAACCTTCACAACAGCCTTAACAAGCAGACAGGCTTTCAGGATAGGTGGAATTATTTCTGCCCAAGAGAGGGCTTCTGGTTTCTTGTGTTCTCCTCTCTGTGTTGTTGATGCTTTTATTTTTGGTTGTTGTTTTTTGTTGCTTTTTTCTTTTTTTTTCTGTTGTTTAAAAAAATTTTGGTTTGCTGTAGTTTTTGTTTTTATTGCTGTTGGTTATGGTCTTCTGTTTTTGTTAACTAGGCTACCCAGATATATTTTGATCCAGAGGGAAATATCAATGTTTCAGCTTCACTTTCAGGGCCATAGGATTGCAATTCAACTCTGTTACCAAATTGTAGTATTGTAACTACATCATCAAGTGACCTAACTGATATAGCTAGGAGAAGGTACTGTTTAGCATTTGTGTAGCTGACCAGCAGAAAATGATGCCTGGATCAAGGTTCATGTTCCAGAGATTTCCTGTGAGAAAGCAGTGTCAAAGCTTATGACTGAGCTTTCCTCTGTCTGGAACACAGAAGAGATATTGCCTGTTTCATGGGCCCCACCATCAACTGCAATCAGCCAGAGCAGGGTGTTAGAGGTTAACCCCAGGCCCACCCCATCCTTTGCTCCTCTCTTATATAGGTGTTATTATTTTTTTATGACCTACTAAGCTAAATAAGGCATAAAAATTTTCCTGCCATAGAATGGAAAAAAGGAGAAAAGCAGAAAGTAGAAGAGAAGAAAAAAGCCCCTAACTACAAGTTCTCTTAGTAGGGTACTTATTTTTTTCATTAAGTCTTGGCGTCTACTTTAAGAATTAAAATATTACTCATTTTCAAATTTTACAACTGACTAGCCTGTGAATTTAAAAGTGCTTGGGGAAGGGTGAATAGTTCATTATCTTGTTCCCTCAATGACACTTTCAAATGCTTTCCTTATGGTGACCTCTGTTTTAAATTTATGGGAATCACTTCAGTGTCAAACAAGCTAAGTGGTGCATTTCATTAATGAAAAAATAATGGTGAAGACCTTGGGCTAGTTTTTGGTACTTATTTACAATACATATAATTCATTAGAAGAACATCAGTCAAGCAAGGATCCTGCACAGCTACAGTGGTTTCGTAAATGGGATTTTATTCTCTTTTTTTTCCAGCTAATGAAAGTATGAGGCAGGAAAAAATAGACATAAAAGAGATTTAATGAGTCTTTGGAAAAGCGTTAAAATAGGGTACACAAGTCATAAATTTCAATTACTAACTCTACTCTAGCCATGCTTATTAGTGTAGGAATGAGATAGCAGTTCATAAAAGGAGGAAAGTCTGTGACAGACAAGGACCAACTGACTTGCAGAAATTTGGGACTATGGTCCACTGGTTAGAATGAGGTACTAGGGAGAAAATCCTAATGCTCCCATGTTGTCTCTGCCAGTGTGGTGACACATGAACTTTTAGCAAATTCCTTCCCCCCAGAAATGCTGCTGTTCAAAAACTCACTTTCTTCAGAACCTTCTTAGGGACAGCCTTTAGAGAGAATCTTGATCTACTTTCCTATATAATGAGCTGAAAAATCAAAGTCACACTTTCATGCATATGAAAGGCATGGTTTATTATCTCAAATGTGAAACTGTGTAAAATTGTACAGTTCAAATATGTTCTCCAGCTTAAATCAGGCTATAGTTACCCATAGGCTTTGGATCAGAAATGACACAAGTTTTTTTTAAAACTTTTTTCACCATATAATAGGTGATGTGTGTTTTAAAGACATTTCCTTCCAAGCACATTGATGCCAAAACACCATCCTGAATTAAATGTAGATAGTAATAATTCAGCAAAATTTAATTCTATTTATATAACACAATTGTTGCCAATGTATTACAGATGTGTTTATCAGACAAGTGATCAACACAGCACTTGGCAATGAATCCCAAATTCTCAATGGTATGGTATAGAACAATTCAGGCATATGGATTAATATAAATAAAGTATCTTTGGGCACAGGAGAATTTTTAGGCAGTCCAGGTGGCCCTCTTTCTCCTGCTGCCCACTTTAAAGCAGCACAAAAAGGTATATAGCTTGGGAAAAGGTGTATGATAATAACAAATTTTCTTTTTAATAGTGTCCTGGTATTCAAATCTACATTATCACTGTGCTGGACAGACAACTTCTGTTTTTAAGTGTAGGAAGCTCCTGTTGTAGTTCAGACTTGCTACAAAATACAAGACCAAAAATGTAAGAAGCCATGTCTTACTTTGTCTGCCTATAAAATGAGAATAATATCTGTGAAATTGTTGTGCCACCTTATTGTTTATTCATGGCACTGTTTACACCCAGTCATTGAACTGTCATCCCCATTCTCATTGCTGAGTTATAAACCTCTTTTTAGGATAATGCTCAAATGCTCTGAGCACTTGACCGCCTTCAAAGGGATCCTCCAGGTCTGCTGGGGCTCACCCTGTGCCAGCTTTCCAAGCAGAGTATTCAGATCAGTCTGCATGAAGGAGTAAATGAGGAACGACAGTTATGACTTTTCTGGTTATCTATTGGCAGTGGATTAATAATGTAAAGTACTCTGCATGACAAGTTATTTGTTTTTGCTGAGATTAAATGGAATCACTAGGAAAACTGTGTGGGTTTATTACTATAATAATTTTCATAGAGTGATAACAAATATAAGCACCATAATATCACCCAGATCAGTCCTTAATGGACACAAGTACCATTTAATGTTCTTAAATAAGTTTTGGAATATTAGCTCTGAGAATTGATTATTTTGTTTAATAATACTAATAAAAGCACAAGAAAATATTCAGATGCTGATTATATTCATTGTAGGGGGAGGAGAACAGACTGCAATTATATAGCACATTGAGGAAGAACTGAGATGATATTTGCAAGGTTTTCCCCAACACAAATCAGTTGACTTTGGAAGTTTTGAAAAAATCTTTTTTTCTCTCTTGCATGAGGCTTCAAAAATTTGTTCAGAATAAACCAATATGTTGAAATGGACCAGCACAGGCTCTGCATGTTGCTAGACAGCAGTTCCCCTGTATTGTAAAGAAATTTATTTGGCTGTGGCTGCAGATGTGAAAGACTATGGCATGTGCTATTCAGAAAATTAGCATCAAAACTGTAAAAAATTCCATTAATTATGATATCATTGCCCTTCTAGACAAAGCTTGTTATTCTGTTTGCTCATAGGTTTGACTTAGGACACATGGAGCAACAAAGAAGATGGTAAAAAAGCTTTACCTTTTTTTTTTTCCTAATTTCTTCAACAGGAAAATTGAATGTAACGGAACTTCTTATTTAATGGAGCATGTTTTCCACATTCTAGGGGGAAAAAACCAGTTCTTCTCCAAGATAGTATTTCCTATAGCTATTTTTCTTCTTGAAATTTGAGATTAGGATTCACTGTGAAAAATCTCCAGCCTTAGGAACCTGGGGTATTGTAGTGGGTTCATCCTGGTTGGATACCAGGCACCCTCCAAAGCTGCTCTCTCACTTTCCTCTGCAACTGGACAGGGGAGAGTAAATATAACAAAGAGATCATGACTTGTCTGGGAGGGATCACTCACCAAACACTGACATGGGCAGAACAGATTCAAATTTGGGATATTAATTGAATTTTTTAGTAATAAAATTAAAGCAGGATAATGAGAAGTAAAATAAATCTGAAATATGACTTCCCAAGCTCTACTGCCTTCCCTGCAGTGGCACTGGAAGACAGGGAATGGAGGTTATGGTCAGTTCATCACCTTTTGTTTCTGCTGCTTACCAGGGAGAGGAGTCCTTCCTCTGCTCCAGCATGAGGTCCCTCCCATGGAGACAGTTCTCCATGAACTGCTGTAACGTGGTTCACTCTTTCACAGGCTGCAGTCCTTCAGGCACAGCCTGCTCCAGTTTGGGTCCCCACAGGGTCACAAGTCCTACCAGGAAACCTGCTCCAGCATGGGCTCCTTTCTCTGTGGGTCTGCAGGCCCCTGCCAGGAGCCTGCTCCAACACAAGCCTCTCATGGGTTCATAGCCCCCTCTCAGGCATCCACCTGGTGCTGGCCTACCTGGTTTGTGTTCAGTCCTTTCTGCTGCTTCCAGGATAATGCATTAAATCAAGGTGCCCCCTCTGTTGTGCTGCATGCAGGCTTGCAGGTGCCCTGCAGAATGGCATACCAGTGCTACTCACTGCTCATTTTGAATGCTTGAAGGTAAAACAGGAACCAAGGCAGATCTAACCATTCACTTCTGATCCCAAGTGGGAAATGTGTCCTTGAGGCATCCAAGCCTACAGTATTGGAATCCACATCTTGCATATGTAAACAATCACTCAAAAAGACCTTCTGTTCCCCGTGTCCAAAATGTACTTTCATCAAAGGATTTTAGTATATATATATATGTTGATAACATGATTCCTATCTAATTGTTTCCCGTATGGTGTATCTTCCTTCAGTGCTTTCATTTTATTAAGGAAGCTGTGACTTGAAAAACTGCTTTGTTCAGTAATAAATCTCACAGTTATTTATCAAAATTTCTAGATTTCTGTAAACTTCTAGGTTACTCTAAACTTATCACTTTTACTTCTTCCAATTTCCTCTTTTGCTTTTCATGTTTGAGTGAGTGCCAAGATGGGATGATGAACAGTTGAGACATTTCTCCAATTATCTTCAAGTTTGAGATTTTAGAGTCAGGTGCTAGTAGACTGTGTCTTTGAGCATGGCAGTGGAAAATACTTCCTCAAAATGTCTCACTATTGTAAGTGAAAAAACTCTAAAAAAGCCTTTGTAAAGATGTTATTCCTTTAAGTCAAAGATTAAGTTTCCAGAAATGAGGGGATTGGTGAGTTTGAGCCATTCAGTTTTCAAGTTGTAATACACTCTACAAAATTCCAATGAGTGACAGTGTGGAATTTTTTCACTTTGATGGAACCAACAGATAATCAACAGACATTATGGTAAAGAAAGAAGTTAGTTTTGTGGTTTGGGAAAAAAAGTTTCAGAGTTTAAAGGCCCCAGAGCTTAAAGGTTCAAGAGCTTAAACACCATTCATCCATGCATGATTTTGTAGTTATCATACAAGCTAGGCAGGCAATAAAGCCTAGAAGCTGACATAATCCCCAGTATTGAAAAAGACTGGGGATATAGCTGCATCTCTTCTTGATATACCTGCTACTTATTCCACCAAGTACTGAAAAGAAGCAATACTGTCTGAGTTTTTAAAATAGATGCATCAGAAAGAGATTAGAATCATAGAATCATAGAACATCTTGAGTTGGAAGGGACCCCCAAGGCTCACCATGTCCAGTCATGTGACTGGTCTGTGTCTGACTGAATAGTTCACTTAATAACTTATGTCTTGTCCTATTTCTAGGCTTTCTGATTTTTGGCAGAATGTCAAAGTCAATTTAGAATCATTTCATTAGTATATTAAATAAACACAAGATGAAGAACAAAATATTTTAAGACATTAATCTCATTTATATTATCAAAGACAGGTGCCTCTTGAATCAGTCATATTAATCTGTTAAATCAAATTAACCTCCAAAATTTACATCCTTTGAGTATGATAATTAAAGAATGTTTCATAGACACTGAGTTCCCAGTTCAGCACCTAAATAAGAAGTTGTCATGTGAATGCAGTGTCAAAGTTCAGAAGACCATTATGAAATGAAAGGACAAAATAATTTGTAGTCTCTCAGAACCAGGATCTGAGATCCTTTTGTAGTAACATAAACTTCTGGTAAACTCTTCAGAATTTTTCACTCAGTAAGGGTCTAAGTGCATGGCATGAAAAATCTGGAAGAGGTTTCTAGAAAGAATGAAATTCTTGGAACTAATCTTCTCTTGTCTGACTTCTGGAAAATATTTTGTGTTGTTTGTTTATTTTTTCCTTAGAATTTTCATTAGATTTAGGAAATATCTAAGAAAAAAAATGCAGAGTATGCCACAGAGAACTGTGGGTGGTCTTTGGACATATTTCTTGTTTACTTTTACATTTTGGACTGTTCTGTGCAATAATATTCTTCTTAAGTGAAAATCATTTATTAAAGAAATCAACAGCTATAAACACTAATATGCTGCACAAGATTTATTCTAATGTAGTACTCCTTGTTAAGCAGGAACCATATTCTATTCAGAGCTTTATGCCAGACTGAAAAACATCTGATGTCTGGTAGATGTGCTAGCTGTGAACAAATGAGAACATGAAACTGAAAGGAACATTGTGGGTGGAGGGTACATACTGCTGGCCACTGCCATTTCAAGTGTTTATCAGCTGCTTCTTAGAAGTAGTTTTTGGGGTATTTATGGTACTTCTGTATTTAATATTATTCCAGAACCTCACTGTTTTCTCTGATAATTAGTGTCTGCATGACAGCCCACACTTTTATTCAGAAAAGGGAGACAAATGATGGGACAAGGACAATTTGTGTAAAGCATACAGGTCAGGTTTGAAGTTTTGCATGATTGCCCCACTTGATTCAAGTGATTCAGCTGACAAATTTCCCTCATAAAGTGCATTTAACCAAGGAAGTGATTCTATAGCTATTTTTATTCAGTATGTTTCCCATAGTCTTCAACATAAAAATTATAAAAGCAAAAAAAGGAAATTTTTATAGCTTTTAGATAAAGAAATAGTAATTGTTCCTTTCTTTCACTTCCTCTGGTCTCCTGAGATTAAAAATGATCTCACTCTAATTTAAACATGTTTTGATCAGTTAGGTGTGAGAGAATTAACCTTCACATATAGAAGTTTTCTAATTGTGATCTTCATTTCCTCCTTGTGATGTATTAGGGAATATATAAAATAGCTCAAATTTGATATGAGAATTTTCTTTTGAAATTATGAGTTATCATGAGTTATTATTTTCTGTCTGGTGGAGATAAATTACAGACATTATTTATTATATATAAGCAGTAACCCATTTTATGTATCTCATTGTTTCCTTGTAGCATGTTTTATAACACTATCTATTAAAATAAATGTTAGAAATGAAAGCAAAGAAATAGCAAAAAACTTCATACTCATTCTAATTGATTATTTTTTCTATTCTGTTTCTTACACAGTATGGCTCACGTGAGTGGTAGTGCAAATACAGAGAAGCCAGCAGGTACTAAAGCCAATCTCATTATCTCTAGAGTGCTGCATTCATCTCTGGGGTCCCTGTCAGAGACTGAAATATTATAATTTATGACTTAAACATTTTCTTGAAAGACTTTTAAAATTGTATTACAAAATCTGCAGAGATGACTACTGCACCCTGAATGGGGCCCTGACTGAGGCCTTTACACCCCTTGTTGATGAAGATAAGATAAAGTAACAGCTCAGGGCTGGGGGCATTCACAAAGCACAAGCTTAACACCTCCACGGTGGAGACCACAGCCCCAGGGCTGTGAGCTGCCAGGCTGGAACAGACCCCGGCACCAAAGGGTGGGGGGAGGAGGGGCTTTGAGTATCTTGGAAAAGCCTGTGGTCAGAGGCATGGTGGTTGCCCATCCTCCCCTGTGCAGAGGAGCCCAGCTGAGGGGTCCTCACCTGGGGGAAGAAGCTCATCCACAGCAGGAGGGGGTGACAGGGCCCAGCACAGGGACCCCCCAAAGGGGTGCCCAGACCCTGCACCAGAGATGATGCAGCAGACCCTCAGTGCTGCAAGGGACAGTGCCAGGCCAGCCCCTGCAAGGGAGACACGTGGGTGTTCCCACCTGGCCCAAAGTGTATTTTAACCCACAGGATTCTGTTCTCTTTGGTGTGTAGTGTGGTGGCATGTGGTGGCGTGTGGTGGCATGTGGCGGCATGGCCACGGTCTGTAGCGGCATGTGGTGTGTGGTGGTGTGGCAGTGTGTGGCAGCGTGTGGCAGGGTGTGGCAGTGTGTGGCACTGTGGCACGGCGTGTGGCAGCGTGGGACACTGTGGCACTGTGGCACAGCATGTGGCTCTGTGGCAGCGTGTGGCAGCGTGTGGCAGTGTGTGGCACTGTGGCATGGCATGTGGCAGCGTGTGGCAGTGTGTGGCAGTGTGTAGCACTGTGGCATGGCATGTGGCAGCGTGGGGCAGTGTGTGGCACTGTGGCATGGCGTGTGGCAGCGTGTGGCAGTGTGTGGCACTGTGGCATGGTGTGTGGCAGCGTGTGGCAGCGTGGGGCAGTGTGGCAGTGTGTGGCACTGTGGCAGCGTGTGGCAGTGTGTGGCACTGTGGCAGCGTGGGGCACTGTGGTAGTGTGTGGCACTGTGGCAGTGTGGCAGTGTGTGGCAGTGTGGCAGCGTGGGGCACTGTGGCAGTGTGTGGCACTTTGGCAGTGTGGCAGTGTGTGGCAGTGTGGCAGCGTGGGGCACTGTGGCACTGTGGCACTGTGGCAGTGTGGCAGCGTGTGGCACTGTGGCACGGTGTGTGGCGGCGCAGCCACGGCGGCGATGGGGACCCTCACCACCAGCAGAGCAGACGGAGGGGAACAACGAGATGTCATTGGGACCCTTGGATGGGTGATGTGCTTCCATCTAACCCCTGTCACCTCTCCCTGTCCTCCTAATCCCCCCCAACACACTTCTTTTTTCTATTTCTTTCCTTCTTTCTTTTCTCTTTCCCTCTCTTTGCCTCTTTACTATTAAATAAAATACATCATTTTTTTGCCATCAACATCTAACCTCGTTTGGTTTTAATCTCATTTCTGGGAATATTTTGAACCTTCTAAGTTCTTTCCGGTTTATGCACAGAGACTTAGCTTTCTTTGCTTTTTTTGAGTTTAAACCGGATTGTAACAGTCCCCAGCACAGGAAAGACATTGACCTGCTGGAGCAAGTCCAGAAAAAGGCCACCAAGATGATCAGAGGAATGAAGCACCTCTCCTTTGAGAAAAACCCGAGAGAGTTGTTCATCCTAACAACTGGGGAGAGGTAATTAGCCTTCCAGTATCTGTAAGGAACCTACAAGAAAGGAGAGAAACCTTTTACAAGGTCATGAACTCACAGGACAAGGGGAAGGGCTTTAAGAGGAAAGAGGGTGGGTTTAGATTATATATTAGGAAGACATTCTTTACTGTGGGGATGGTTAGGCACAGGAACAGGTTGCCTTGAGAGTTGTGGATGCCCCATCCCTGGAATTGTTCAAGGCCAAGCTGGATAGGGCTTTAAGCAACCTGCTCTAATGGAAGGTGTCCCTGCCCTTGGCAGGGGAGTTGAAACTGGTTGAACTTTAAGGTCCCTTCCAACCCAAACTATTCTGTAATTCTTTGATTCCATGATTCTATGATTTCCAATTTGCATTAAAATGTGAGGGACATGAATGACAACTCAGTATAAACAACAGTGCTGCATTGGCAGCTCTACCGTGTGTCAGTGAATGACAATTCTCTATAAACTAATCAAAAGGGTACTATTGCTTGAATATGTTGAGTGCTCTGGCTTCATTCCCTCCCTAAAGGAATGCATTTCAGCTTCCCTTTGCCCAGCTCTGGACTATACTCTGCTTGATTTGGTCTATTACATACATATATGCTTTATATTTGAATCTGAGTGATTACTGAGAAATGCTTATGCTGTTGGACAAGAGTCTTCTAAAACTGAATCATCTTTTATTGCTCTGCAGAATTTCCACAATACTTCTTCATTAGCTCCAGATGGTCAATAAGACCAGTTTTTTATTGCATTTGCAGAAGCATCCAAATTTGGCAATAAGATACAAACTAGAGCAGTTCAGCCACTTTTGCTAGTTCTCTTATAATAAGGTTTGAGATGATATAGTCTCTGAGAATGTAGTTAACATTTGCCTTTATTCTTCAGGGAAGTGCTGCACTGCAACCTGCCTTGCTGCCCTATCAATAGATTGTTTCGGGAAAGAAGAGCTGTAAAAGGGAAGGTTTCTGTTGACCAGAGTACAAAAATGGTTTGTATGTTGAAGGTTGAAGTCACAGATCAATTGTCACTTTCAGATGGATGCTTTCATATCTTTTGTTTTTGCTCATGTTCTCGCCTCCAGTAGTGCTCACTGTATTACAGTATGTGCATCAGGAATTCTGTTCATAGAGGTCTCCAAAGGGTCTTCAGGTGGAAGAGACTTTCAGAATTATTGAACCAAAAGTAAAATAGAAATACTTTCATGCCTGAACAGAATGATCCTATAGTTAGCCCATACCTGCTTTGTCTTTTTTTTTTCCAACATGTGTTCATTTTGCATTTCTCAAGGACTAGAAAAACCAAGAAAACTGTTCATTCTGACCTGTGGCATAGTAAAGAAGAACTCAACTCTGCTTTCTTTTGTTCCTGAGATGTTTTAGATGACTTTATATAAGTTCTTTGCAGTCAAGTGCATATGTTTGTGTTTCTGAGAGAGCTTTTCCTCCAGACAAGAAATCTCAAATTTTTTCCCTGATGAACAGTGTTAGCAATGTTACTTAGTACAGGATGGCATAAGATTGTGCAGCTACAGCAGGAAGAAATTGGTCCAGCAGGGAATTTAAAATAGGGGGGTTTGAGAATGACAACAAATCACAAAGACATGAGTAATATGGAGGAGGTATGATCAGCTCTAGACTCCCTTCCAATTGAAACAATGGGAATTTTGAGGTGACCCCTGCTTGAACTAACTTAAATTATGAAGTGCATACTCCAATACATAACATAAGAAAGACAATTTTCTGTTACTGGCAAGAAGCATGATAAAAATCACCTGAAAATGAGCAACTTGGGAACAGACTTTCAGAGAATGTGATTTCATGTAAAAGAATAATAAACTCATGAAAAAAGGTTGAGAAGGGAGATAACTGGACTAGAATCAATAATATGTTAAAAACAGAAATAGATGAGATTCTTTGTAGACATGCAGCAGGAAAAGAAAAAATATAGAAAATGGAAAAGTGAAAGTAAGGGACAGAAAAATGGAAAGGCTCCGGGTTTGTCAGTGATTTTTTTTCCTACCATGTAATGATTTTATTGTTCTTCTGTTATGACAGAAGTTTACATTGAAAAATATTGCACTAATGTCAACTTGTTAATCTTTCCAATAAAAGATTAGAAATGGGAAGAATGTTAAATAGATTTCTTAAATCTTTATTCAGTTTCTGAGTGCAGAGAGAAAGGCATGGGGGAGATTACAGCAGGGGTTTTAGAGACTGGAACTTGGAGACATAGATGATGAAGTAACTATGTGGTATTTATCTGGTACCTATGTTGTTTCACTTGTCCTCTACCAGTAGTATTTTCGTATTTTATTTGGTGACAGAGGCCAAATTAGGAGTTGAAAGTGCTTGGTTCTTCTCCCAGTTTTGCTACTGACTTATTATACCAGTATCTCTCACTATTCCAACTCTGTGCCTTATTTTTTCCTCTCTAGAAGCTGGAGTGGATGGTGCTTAACCACTTCTCAGGGTTGCAGTGAACAGCTTGTTCCCTGTCAGAGAGATACAAGCAAGTGCAATGTATCATCAAGTATAATTGTCTTCTCCAGCTGATGCTACTATTGATCTGGAAATAGATAAATTTGGTCTTTGGAGTCCTGCCGGGAAAATGTAATTGCATCATTTCTACACCAGTGTTATCGTCTTGGTGCCTTTAAAGAATCTAGGCAAGTCCGCCAGATTCCAGCTGCATTGAATGATCTTGCTGCAATAGCTTCCATTTGTAAAAGCTGTTTGTTTAAATGTTTCATTTTCAGTAACTTTCCAAGTCCAGCAGCAGATATTTTAAGCTTCCATGTCACGACAACCATGCCTAATCCAAGATAAAGCAATAAATATCTAGAAAGTGAATTTTTGAGAAATACCTATTTCTAATGATTTCTGGGACTATTGTGATTGCTGTGACTGCTTTTCAGAAATTAGCTGTTATGAACATTTTTTCATTTGCCCACAGGCATCTGCAGTGATTTCCTCAAGCAGCTGATTTATGGATGGTAGGAACTGTCACTTCACTAATGCAGCCCTTTGAGGTTCAACTGCCAGCTAGAACTTCCCAAACCTTGATTTCTCCTTTCGTTTATTTTCTGTCACTGGTACAGAATTCTGCCTATCACTTGTAAATGTAAACATACCTGGACTGAATGTGAAATCCCTATTGTTTTCAGAAGATAAAAGTTTTACACGACTTCTTATGTAAAGAAAAGCAAGTCTGAAATGTTTATAGTAATTAGTAATGGTTAAGGCTACTTAGCTGTCTGTGTTGGGGGAGTTATAAATCAGATGACTTTCAGTTTTGCTTATTTTTCCGTCTACTTTTTTTTCCCTAGCCAACACATTACAATAGTCAGTGAAATTTCTGCCTTACTGGTTACTGGACTGAAGCTGATTAATGAGACACCCATTTTTCTTCATATCTGTAAAGCAAAGTGAAGAGGACTGAAACAGATTAATAATATAGAAGAATATGCCAGGTAACATATACAATGAAGGGCTTATAAAAAAATGTGAAATATTGCAAATTTGTAGATTTCCTCTAGAAACCCAAATTGTGCTTTAGCCTGAATTCACCATCTCTCAGAGGAATCTTATACTTTGATTCCTGTAGAAACTGTTCTCCTGCTCATATTTCAGACAGAAAAAGTTCCAGCTGATTCATCCCCTATCCCTACCCATTTCAAGTCTTACAATATTAAAAGGAAAAAAAAAACACAAAACAAACCACAAAAACTCAAAAGCACTCTAGAATAATTTCTTTTTCTGCCCTTGTCTGGCTCCAGTAGCTGATTAAAGGAGTGGGACTATATGTAGGTGAAGAAGTGGTGAGAAAATGCTAGTGGAAGCTTTAGAATTGGCTCAAATCTGAATTAAGCCAAGTTTTTTATTCCTTTTGTGGGTGGTGTTGTGGAACTTTGTAGCAGCCAACAGCTGAGATGCTTCGAATGACTGTGACTGCCAGAAGACCCAAAAGCAGATGAGGCTTCATGTCAAATCTTTTCTCTCCCACATCAAAGACCTAAGTAATCTTCTTCAATTATTTGATTAGGTTGATTTAACCATGGATAACAAGGCTGTCACTAGATAAAATATTCTTATACTGATATGACATAAACTGTTCAGAAGAGAAAAGCATATCTTAATTCTTTCTTTGTTGTGAGTCTTTCCATATCACCCATGAATATCATTTTTTCTGACTTCCTCTAAGTTTGGGAGACTACATGTAACATAAGAAAAAAGACAATAGTGTGTTTGAAGAAAAGGTTGCATGTGGGAAGTCTCAACATTTTTGGCTGATATACAGATACTGTTTTTTATCACTACCTGTTTTTATTAATTATAATTTTAAATCTAGATAATTGCCTTACTTCTTTTATGGCATATGAGCCCAAGGTTTTTGACTGGGATTCAATGCTATGCAAGCATCATTGGAATCCTCTCATATAATCATGGTTTTGTTCAGATATGGGTTCAGAAGTGTTACAATGGAACAGCAAAGCCAGAGACTGTAATAATTGGCTCAAGAGTGGGTAACAGGGAACACAGCATAATGAGGTACTTGTTTAGTAAGAGTGGATAGCAATCATTTTAAAACCAAAGTGTAGTTTCAGTAAGAAAACCCTTCACAGCAATTCTGGATATGTATTACTGACTTCCACTGTGCTTCCCCAGACTCTGCACTTGCACTTTTTGTTGTTCCCTGCTACTTATTGCAACATGCAAGAGCATCAAATGGTGACAGATAAAAATGGTCCCATGAAGAATTACAAATTAATAGCCCTAATATATGTGAATTTCCTTTTTTTTTCTTCTCATTTGTGCTGGTCTAGAAAAGCAATAATTATCTTACCTTTCTGCCAAGAAAAAGATGATGTAGCATTTTGATCACATCTTTTGCAATTTAACCTCATTAAGTATTTTCCATTTGGTTGTCCAGCCCTTGTCCATATAGCCAAGACTGGGCCATTTACAAAAGCTTGGCCTTTTGGCATTTATAACTTCACTAAATTTTATACAGACCTACAAGTGTTCCCAGAAATCATTCCAAACAAGAAACAGACTTTCTAGACTGTGGTAGTGCATTTGGATATGAGAAAGGGAGTTTAGAGGTGGTGCTTTCCCAACTATTACCTATTGGCAATAACCTACAGTGGTCAATCTCAACCAAAACAAGTGCAGGCTCATTTCTGGGGTCCTTCCTCCAGCATTTTTAGATGAGATGCCAAGTGTAAGGCAATCCAGGCATTGGTTCCTAAAGACCTTTGGAAAAATGTGTTGAGATTAAAAGCATCACTCTTCAAAACTGCAAAAATCCTTAGGAGGGGTATTGGCTCAAGAAGCTACTTGCTCTGTAATATTTATTTTCTTCTGTGCTTTTAAAAAGGCCTGTGATGGCAATAACCCTGGCATTAGAACACTGGCTTAATGGTGGCTGAACTTTCTTCAAGCCATCATCTTTCCAGTTTGTCATTAATCCCCAATTGGTGCCAAAGGCTTTTGACTGTAGTGTGTTTAATTCATGGAGGTTAAACAGATTGCTTCCTGTGAAGATTTGCAGATGTAAATTCAGGAACCTTTTTGCATTTTTGGCTTGCATTTTTCTTGGAAGAAAAGGACTCAAACTCTAGGAACTTTGAACATATCTTACTGCAGAAGAAAGAGAGAAGAAGGGAGTGGAAGGAAGGGGAGGGGAAGGGAAGGGAAAAAACTTACATCTCTTTGGCACCCTGATTCTCCTTATTTGCCCACACTGACATGGGGTAGCTGTGGTTTTTGTATGCCTATTAGAGCTTTACTTTCTCTGTAACTTCAGGTTTCAAAATAGTTTAGTTGTTAATTTGTCCTCTCCCCTGTAGTTTCACTGGCTTTGCAGACTGGGCTGTATGAAAAGAGTTGGCACAGGTGCCATTGTGTCCATGGCAGGTGTCGTTTTGGTCACAAGCAGCTGAGCCAGGGATGAAGTCGATATTGGATTCCATAGTATTAAGTAATCTAACAAAAAAAAAAAAAAGAAAAGAAGGGGAGGGGAGGTGTTGGCTTTTCATCAGTAGCATGCTTTATAAAGAATAGCGTAACCATTTAGTATCAAGGCTGAGAGCTAATCTTTCAGAGCAACACCAGACAAAATTCAGGATGAAATTCCTTAGCACTTCAGTGCTTTTTCTTTAACAAGCACTGTCAGATTTCTTTCTAAACCCTCTCTCTTTTGATTTATCTATTGCTTGCTTTTCTCTTAAGGTTGCAAAAGATATTTAGCATGTGTAATTAATAAAACATTCAATCCTCTTTATTTTTAAAGTGTTAACCTGTAAATAGAAAATATGAAGTATTTGACTGTTGTTTCAGAGCTGAAAGTCTTCTGTCTAAACTTTCCTTTAGTGCTTCCTTTACACCAGTTACTGTATCTCTGAGGAAAATGAAAATTAAAAAGCTTACATTTATCACCCTCTTCCTTGTGGCTCCTGCACAAGGATATCAAGACTATGTACATCAAAACTGTCTCATGTTCAATTGCCTATCTGACAATACCCGTCTGGGCCCTTCAGAAGAAGAAATGTGATGGTACTGCATTTTCTTTCATGTCTCGTCCTGCAATTGAGTCTGACTTCATCTTAAACATTTGGACACCATGCTAATGATGAAGTACAAATTGAGAGGTAGAGAGAGATTGTGCATACCTGGAATATAATTTCACCATTACACTTGCAGCCATAGAATTGCAGGTGGTGTGAAAACAGTGTTTAAAATAATCAGTCTAGCACTTAATAGCACTTTAGGTTTTCAAATGCAGCACATTAATAGATTAATTTTTGCCACACCTCATGGGGTATTTTCCTTTGCATTTCCTAGATACATAAACTGAGAAACTGCACACAGAGGAGATAGGCTAGAATTTAATTTGTTGTTATACATCTTTTGATTTCACTGAGTACTGCTCTGTGACAAAAGTAGCTGACTTCTGGTGATTTTAATTTCTTGCTGAATTTATCCAGCCCTGTGAGCCCTTGGTTACTTCATCAGTAGGCTGGATAAAATAAGAAGGTAAAGAAGTTGTCACTGTCATGAAATTTTTCTAGCCCCTTTCCTCTCTCCTCCTTAGATTGTTCCCCAGTCAACATAGCAGAGAAATGAGTGTAATATGGGCCAGTTCATTTAGGTCTAACCAGTTTTAGCTCCTTTCAGATGGTGCATTGGCCACATGCTTTACAAGTTACCCTCCTCTTCTTTCTCATGTTACCTTTTGTTAGGATGGTGGGAAGGGAGCAAGAAAGCAGCTGTGATGGCTGAGGCAGCTAGGCTGTTTAAGAGGAGCAAAATAAGTGGATGTTGTGTTGCTTAGGTACCAGAATAATTTATTTTACTGTGACAAGTGTCTTGTGGGGGGGGTGGGGTGGGAATCAAACAGAAAGCCAGGCATTCTAAGGTTGATGAAGGTGGCTTTTGGACTGTAAAGTGTGTTTTTATTGCATCATTTATCTCAAATAAATAATTGAGGTTCAGCAACTCCTGACAGTAAATGACATGAAGACCAGCCTTGCTTTAGGCTGAAGTAGAAGCATTTATCATGTAAATGAACTCTGAACCGTGCCAGCAGGATGCATACATTGAAGGGATAATGGGTGGATGATATATCTTGTTATCCTAGGCCTTATTTATCTACTTCAATTGTTGTTTTTTTTTTTTTTAAACAAGCAGCTATAGTGATAATTGCCAAATGTCTTCTTCTATGTAACAGAAGAACATGATTATCTAAAGAGCTTCAGGACATCTGAAACCATAATCAGGTACTGAAGGATTAGCTGGGGGGATGGTCTCAGGTTTGCTTATATATCTGTTTTCTTCCCCATTTCTATTACAAGTCTCTATACATCCCTCAGGGAAGCTTAGAGTAGGAGAACCTGAGTAGAATACCAAGTTACTTGACCATGGACATCCATGTCTGCTTATTGGCTGAGAGAGCTAACCCAGCTTAAACTAGTTTAATGTCCTAACTCTGAACCATGAATTTCCCTGGTCCCACTTTCAGAATAGGTGTGCTCACAAAGTCAACAGAGCATCAGCAAGACATTGGTCTAGGCTTACCAGGTCATTATACAGTTACAGTGGACTAGCTTGGACAACTACCTTTCTTCTCAAGCTGTTACAGTTTGCTTTTCTGTCCGTTTTCCCTGTTTTGAGTATGTTCTCCCGAGCATGGTTTGCAGCCTCATAAGTTCTCATCCTCACTTTCACAAGTTCCCAAATGGCAAATCAAACAATGGGGATGAGTTTCCTCAGTAGCTCAGCAAGCCTCAGAGCTCACTGAACTGATATGCAACATTACTGGCTGCACAGTCACTTTCTGAACTGAGTGAACAGAGCAACTAGTTAAAGACCAGTCATCACAAACACCACTTTCTTTATAGCAATATTTGCTGGTTGTCTCAATAGTTAGTAAACACAACACTGTAAAAATCTGTGATCTACACAGGTAACTGAAACTGCAGAAGCAGCTTTTGACGAATAGTGGTTGTAGCTATCTTTGCACAGTGTGAGCAGACAGCTGAAACCATTTAACGTGCACGAATACAGGCAAATGCAGTGGTACGGGGCTGCCTCAGTGAATTGCACGCTTCTGTCACCTTAAATGGTATGTTGTAGCATGTTAGAAATGTCTGTTCCAAATCCACATCTTATTTGTGCAGTGGTTCAGAAACAACAGAACTCACCCATCCTAAGACAAGCAAGAGATGTTGCTATCCCCAAAACATGGGAGTATGTCTCACTGCTTTGAAATACGAGGACAGTAAGAGAAGACAACGGGAACTATTAACAGTTTCATTGACCCATTTGTAAATTACTTAAAGGAATGTCCAGAGAGACCAAAATGACCACAGAGAACTGTTAACAATTCTTAAAAATATGTAAATCTGTATTAAGTGAGTTAACGGCATCACCAGTTTGAGACCATAAGGCTGCTATTGTGTCCTAGAGAGCTAAAGCAAATCAAAGGCAGGTCTGGTGTCAGATTTAGAAGAAGTGACTTCCAGTACTAGATTAATCTGTCCTTTATCTGTTTCAAGTCTATGTACAATGCCAGCCAATGATGTCTTTTATATGGTGACTGTTACTGTGTTAATTTCAAGGAGGTTGTATAGGTGTGACTGTAATTGCACATAGTAAATCACACAGAAAGATTCAAACTAACTGGTACAATCTTATTCATCAAGAGAAGTTCTGTATTTCTCATGTGGGTCCTTGGGTTATCAATATCATGTAGACCCACATGACATTGAATCTGAGCTGGGAGTTCACATTCAGAGCCTAGCAACAAATTAATTTCTGTATCCAGATAATTTGCAATGCTTTTTACTAATTTGCTCTATGTAGACTTTGGGGCCAGGGAGTATGCATTTTCCTTGGAGAAAAAAAGAATTTGTCATTGGGGTAAACATCTGAATAAATTTGCTTCTTGAGAACAGTATATTTAAATTAATGTTGAAAACATAATTTTATGTAAATTCTTGTGTACTGAATTATTATGTTCAGTCCTTGCTTCTCCATACACCACCTAGCAATCATAGAGAAAGAATTCCAAGTTTTAATGCAAACTGTAGCCCAGAAGCAGCACCTGCAAAGTGACATCAGATCTGACTCCCTGTATATGAAGTACTTGTGTGCACATAGAGACTGGTTTGCTTTTGAGAGCAGCCTCTTGTTAAATAATATAGAGCAACTTTTTAACTGCATCCAACTTTATTCTTTACTGATATTGGAAAACTGAGAGAAAATTGTTATCCAGTCATAAGGCTTGGGATTTCAGAGATAAAGATGTAGTATCTAGGCTGTGACAGAATGTAGTATCTTGGTTGTCTCTTTATAAACATTAATGATCAGTTTCTTTTGGGCATTGACTGTACAAGAACACAGCAGCTCTTCCATCCTCAAGGTCCTTGCCTTATTCAGGGCAAAGATTCAGTGCAGTGAGGAACATAATTGTTTACTGAATTATCACAACTTCCTTCTCATACTCAAGAGAGGACTTGAAATTGCCCCAAACTAGTGGGCAGACCTTTCTTTGCCAGAGGGTTATGGAGAGGTAGGGGAAGAAGTGACTTTCCTTTGTTCTTCGGCAGTCACCATGCTGTTCAGGGAACAGTGCCAAACAAGCCTTGCTCATGTTGTTCTTTCATAACTAGTTGAAAGGCTTTGACAGTGGAGGACAGTATCTTTCTCCCTTTTCCAACTCTTCAGTTTCTCTCTTCTCCTTCAAGTTCTCTGTTGTGATGCCCCATCCTTTCCTCTGTCCAGTGCTTTACTGAGATAATGCAACTTGCCGATACTTTTCTGCAGGTTAGTTGTCTCACAGGCATGAAAACTGAATCATCTTGTGAGTCCAGCAAGCACTGCTCTTAAGTATATGTGGATGGAGTGGAATGAGGGGGAAGAGAAGAATCCCTCCCTTTTATCTTGGACTGTTCCTGCCATCCCATCTCAAGAGAATATTGAGTTGATAGGGCTTCTGTGAGAGGTTTAGACTGAACAGTAGCTGTTGTATAATCTGCATTTCTTCTGGAAAGTGATGCAAAAGTAGATGAGACAGGCCTTTAGAGCTTCAGAGACCAACTTATCAGCAAATGTCCCGCCTCTGTGTTTCTCACATGGTAATTCAGTTACACCATTAAGCTGAAACTATCTTCTAGATTTTTCATCAAATGTCATCAAGGCAAGATATTTTCTATTGCCTTATAGGACATGTTCTTTACACAGAGATAACAGCTGAGGTAGGCTCTTCCACAAGGTCTCCTTAGAGATGATAGACAGGAGCTAGTTAAACAGAATGAGGAGGGAGTAAGGAAATGTGCTGTTCAGTCCATCTCATACTGCAGAATAGGTAAATGTTTGTGGCTTGAAGTGCTGAGAGAGCCCAAATGAGTCCTTTCTGCACGTACACTTTGAATTTTAACATAGTATGTATTACAGAAAAATGCCATGAACTGTGATTTGAAAACCTTTGGGCCTGGCAGTAAGAAAATGCAACTGGTCTATTTCCCATTTAAAACTGTACTTCTACAGCTCCTCATTGCTCATTAGGAATTCAGAATTGTTTCAATCCACAGTCTTATGCAGCAACTGTTGCACATCTCACTTTGTGGAGAACAGATCTGCTTAAGCAAACACAGCTTTGTTTTTTGACAAGATAGGCTGATAAGAGGAGCTGTGTTGACATCTACCTGCACTTCTCAAAAGCATTTAACTTCATACCACATGACATTCCAATTGAAAAATTAGAACTATCAAAATTAATGCAGCACATAATAAATAGATTATAATTGTCTGATAGATTTCAAAGAAGGAATTGTAAGTGAGGAATCATCATCCACAGATGATGATTTTCCAGCAGGGTTCCATGAGAATTTTTTCAGGCTTATATAAGTCAGAGGTTTTATTAGTGGTTTAGAAGTGAGGAAGTCAGTGCCTGTAAAATTGGAAGAGGACGCAGCATTAGTAGGAATAAACAGTGGTAAAGTTGGATCAGTTTGACAGAGCAATTTAGTTAATTTGTAAAGTGTGTCTTGTTTAACCAGCACAAATGTTAATGTAGTAAAATGCAAGGTTGTGTGTTTGGGAACAAAGACAATAGGCTACACATGCAGAGCTTGCTTCCAGGGAAACAGTGACCCTGAAAGGAGCTAGAAGTTAGGGTGGATAATTGACTGAACAAGAGCTCTCAGTGTGATGCTGTTGCTGAAAACTAATGTGACCTCAGATGAATAAGCAGAAAATTGCTGAATAGGAACAGGAAAGCAGGGAGTATGACCCTATACAGTGATGGGGTATTATGGAGTCTGGATGAAACCATTAAATGCATCCCTGATTTGGGAGTTGAGCCTAAATTTTGGGGGTGAAAACACTGTGCAACACGGCCCTCTGAACATGGCATGCTGAAATGAAGACACGTGAGAAAGTTCTCTGTCACTAGAGAGCAGTTGGATTTGAAGCCTTCCTTGATACAGAATTGCAGATTCACAAAATAAACTGAGTTGCAAGGAACCCATCAGGACCATCAATTGAACTTGAACTCTGTCAGAGTTGGTGCTGTGACCTCTTCCCTGGGGAGCCTGTTCCAGTGCCCAACCACCCTCTGGGTGAAGGACCTTTTTCTGACATCCAGCCTGAACCTCCCTCAACTCATGTGTCAGTCTCAGCTAGGGAATAATGAACAGAACTGTCCAGCCTTGTTGCAAGAGTGTGTAGTAATAGGACAAGGGGTAATGGCTTAAAATGGAAAGAGAGTAGTGTTAGATTAGATATAAGCAAGGAATTCCTTACTGTGAGTATGGTGAGGCCTTAAATAGGTCTCCCAGAGAAGCTGTGGATGCCTCATCCATGGAAGTGTTCAAGGCCAGGATGGATGGGGCTCTGAGAAAACTGGTGTAGTGGAAGGTGTCTCTGCCCATGGCAGGGGGGTTCTGTTGTAAAGTGTTTTGAACCATGACAGTGTGCCTCAGCCAAACCATCTTTAGTTATTCCTATTGGAGCCCTCAGAGTGAGACCAGGCTGGAATTACCCTCACCAGCTTCACCTGGCTTTCTGCCTTCAGCTGCAGCAGATCAGCTCCTGGAGGATTTTTAAGCCCAGTCAGAAAGTTCAGTCAGGGAGGGGAGAAGAGAAAGAAGGTAGAGTTTGTATCTGCTCCCTGTCCTTTGCTGTCTTGTTTGGATTTCCTGGACTAACTTAGCTGCTAATCGTTGGATGGGGTTTTTTGCTATCATCTCAACTCTGCTTGCCTGGGTTTGGAGCCCACCTGTTAAAGCCCTCAGGAATTCATCAAGGACTGTAAGGTAAACTGTGTTAAATTGAAAAAGAATTGGGAAGGGAGAAGCTGAAAAGCTAAATACAAAGACAGCAAGGAATAGATAAAAAAATGACTGTGGTGCACTGGGTTAGGAACCAATCTTATTATCTGGAAAGTGTGTACAGAGTTCTTGGACAAAGTAGAGGGACCAATCAAGTAATGTGTAATCTCATGCATGGCAGCTGCAAAATGTCTATGTGCTGTATGATAGAAAAGCTGTAAAATGTATAAGTAAGGTAAAGTGTACTCTGCTAGGTAGAAGTACTGTGTTAAGTAAGTGAAAATTATAAGTAAGTAAAGTGTGTATGTACTGTGCTAGGTATAAATAGAATAAAATGTATAAGTAGAGTAAAATGTATAAGATCAGTAAGATGTATAAGTAATGAGTTATGTATAAGTAAGTGAACTGTATAAGTTGGTAGGAAGTATAAGTAAGCAAAATATACAAGAAAGGTATCAAGTAAAAGTTGGAAGATGTGTGAGTTCCTGCATGATGACCAAAGAGGTGATGCATATTTTAGAGGATTTTAAAGCTTCTACATAACCATAATGTTTTGTTGTACAGAAGTGCTGAGTTTCCACAGGGTTTGAACTAGATATCCAACACAATTCTATGATTCCTTCCTTCTTTCCTTCTTTCTCTCCTTTTCTTCTCATACCTTCTGCATCTTCTATATTAAATAATTGTTGTTTTCCATTTCTCTTAAATATTTAAATAACCTCCATTTAATAGTCAATGTTTAGATTTAGGGTGATGCTGTTGAAACCCACCCCCATGTGCAGAGCCTGACATTGAGATGGCTGTGTTATTATATGTTGCAGAGACCTGGAGAATTTATTTCTCTCCTGTTGAAAAGAAGATTTGAATAACCATAGCAACAGTAAAACCTGCTGTGAATCTTACAGCGTGAAGTATTTCTGAAACCTACTCCTGGGAATCAAGGTCCCTGTCCCAGCTCTACCATGCTGATACTGCAGAGATCAATGTAAAAACAAGTGAACAATTTCTGACAAATATCTTTTAACACAATTTTCTTCTGTTCTCCTTTTCTCTGATTGTTCATGCACTGGCTGTGTTTTTGGGGTTTTTATGACTTATTTAAAAGAAATCAGTGTGAAATGTTTAATTTTTAATATTGGGTATTCAAAGCAAACCACACAAATGCTCGAAGAAGTGAAAAAGGATATCCAGCTAATATAAAACTTCATGCCTGGCTTAATGGGATCCACTTCAGGGAGTTCAGTGGGAATGTTACTGACCTGGTGAGGAAAAAAAAAATCACATGTATGCTAAGGTTAGGGTTAGGTACTCCCTTAGCCTACAAGAAGCACAAAAAGTTTTGGTATAACTTCAGTGTTTTTGACCGTGAGGTAAGTTGAGGTCTCTTATTTGCTTTGAGCTGTGAGCTTGTATCTGAACAGCCAGTGGGATTCAGGTGCCATGTGGTAGCTTAAGTCTGAACTGACTCTGTATATTTAGATTATTATTCTTATGATTTTAGCTCTCCAGCCACCTTGTTTTGGTCTCACCCTCACAGGTGAGAGTAAGGTCTGCATTGAGTTACAGGCTTGTGAATTCAAATTATGTCTATGGCTTGTCTTGTGGCTTCAGCTGAATTTCTCTGGTGTAACATGTACATGACTGAATTCAAGAATTGTTGGTTGGTAGTGTTCTAGCACAATTGTTTTACTTTTGAAATATATAATTCTATATTCTGTATAGACTAAAGTCTTGTGACAGGTGCTGCCTGCCTGCTTGCCCTCCAAACCAGCAATATCATGTCACCACATTCCTTTGGCAGTATTCTGTTTTCTGAGCATATATATATATGCAGCCTGTGCTTCTGGCCCAACTTGCCTTTGCTTGATCCAGTACAATCAGCAAGCTCAGGTCTGCCAGCAAAACTCTGGTGGAGGTGCCAGAGTGAACGCTGAGAACCAAAAATACATAGCTGTGATTATTAATATATTAGAAACCATCCCACTGGCAAAGAAAGCTTTCACTAAGTTGTTGAAAAGTTGTCTTTTTTTTGCCTGAGTCCCATGTAAACAAAATAAAGCATACTAACCACCTCATGAAGGACAGCTACTCCCTCTAACAGGCTGTTGGTTGAGTGCTTCTGCACACAGCCATAGGAATGCCTTTAAAGCATCCAAATGGCCAGTACAGATGGATTTGGATGTAGAAAAGGATCATGTGCCATTAAATATGGAATATTGGTATATATTACAACATGGAAGGACATGCCTGACAGGACAATAGGCAATGGGCCCCAACTGAAACACAGGAGGTTCCATCTGAACATCAGGAAATGCTTTTTTACAGTAAGGTAATGAAGCATTAACAGAGAATGCATAGTCCTGAACAACCAGCTCTAAGTCACCCTGCTTGAACAGCAGTGGGATTGAACCGGATGACCTCTAGAGATCCCTCCCGTCCAACACAGCAACACCATTCTATGGTCCTGTGCTGATAAACCCTTTGTGACCTATAGTTGAGGACACTTAGAAAAAAATCTGAAGCTGTTATGTGGTTTCTGATATTTACAAGTCTGTCATTTCTGTAAGAGGCAGAGACAAAATTCAATATTCCTTGCTATATTTCAACTTGTGAGCCTCTTAGCCTCTCTGCAACTATCTGAGCTGTATGAATATTTCCTTTACTATGGTACTCTAAACCTTATCAGAGGTCTGTGTAAAGTGTCTGGAGATCTGCAGATTACGTGCATTATGCGAGTCACTGTTCTGTATTATGCTCTACCAGAGTTTTCATTCTGGTGAGACTGGTATGTGGGCATTGGAGCCAGGGAAGTGTTTCTTTCTGGCTTGTGGCATCCTTTTGCATGTAAAACAAACAAACAAAAAAAAGTGCCGGTGTGACAGGTCAGAAAAGCTTGTTTTCCACAAAGCTTTTGAAAATAAGCACTTTTACTGCGCTGAGAGTTTTAATTGAAGTTTTATCTGCCGAAATCTTCCATTGGTTTTAAAATGCATATCTGTGCTTGTCTATATACTTGCTTATGTTCCTAGGCTTCATCACCTCGTACTGACACAGAGAGGATGGGCTGGGAGTCCAGCCCATCCTCCGCTCTCTGCCTGCTGAGGTTCTGGGTGAGGATTCCAGCTGCCACCAGAGAGCACTGTCACTATACGTTTGCAGGGCAGGTGCCGCTGCTGCTGCTGGCACCAGCGTTCCCTTCGTGCTGGCAGTGGCAGCAGGCTCTTAAAGCACACCCTGAGCAGGAAGGCTCTGTGCCATCTTTACCTCTGTTCTGCCCCGTGAATCCACGCTGTCAGGGGCACTCAGGAGACAAGCCTTGGCAAAGGGCAGACGGCTGCTGGCCCAGCCCTGTGCACTGGGCTTGAACCCAGGCTGAACGGCCCCAAACCAGGGACTTCTGACACCCTGCTGCCTTTCCTCCTCAAGGTCTTTTTCACTCAAATCAACTCATTGACACTTGGAAAAAAAGATGTTCCTTATTTTTCGTTAACTCAAGACCTTGTTGTTCTGTTTCAGACCTGAAGAAGGACTTGGGTGTTCCTACAAATTTCCTCGTGTTTCTTCTGCCTTTATTCTGCACATATATAAATATGGCCTCACTTGTATTCTGCAAGCAAAGCTACTGATGCTTTGAGTCCTTGAACAACTCGGGAGCACAGCACTACTAGGGTTTTCAGTGATTGTTCATGTGGTTTGCACGCACCTTATCTGCCAGAAACCAATGCACCATGAAAGCCTAATAATTACTTTGAAATTGGATGTGTCCTTTTTTAAGAATAGCAAAGAACTCTGTCAGTGGTACAGCTGCCTGTCCCTGAAGTAAACATACCTGCAGGTGTGAAGAGAGCATTTAGTTTTCCTTCTGGGGAGGCTGCCAGACCAAATTATAGTCATCCTTAGAGTTATCCCAATTGGTGTGGGATATGCATTGCTAAATGAAAGTAGTTAGAGGTCCCAAGAACATTGCATCAGAGTATAATTTTTTTGTCCATTTTCTGACCAAGTCTTTCTCATAGTTCCAGATGGTGTCAAAGGGCTTCCTGCATCTCCTCAGGAGAGGATAGCAAGGGGCTGCAGTGCAAGGATTCCTCAGTTCTCCTCCCTGGGGCAAGAATGTACATGGGAATGTGACAGAAGGGTCATCTGGCTCACTGTATCCTCCTTTTTATGCAGTAACTTGGGTGCTTTTTCTGAGCAATGCTGTTTCAGCTTCTCAAAGCAGTGACCTTATGGAGATGAGCTGCTGTCAAGGTATTTAATTTATATAATTTCAGAGCTGGTGCATACTTGGACAGCATCTCTTTTAGCTTGGATAGCATAGCATCACAATGGGAGATGCAGTTCCTGTGGATGGAGACACCCAAGATACAATCATCAGGGAATAACATGAGGTGGTATCCTAATGCTGCTGCTCATTCTGTAATGTATAGGTTAAAATAGACAGCCTATGGTGACATGATAAGCCTGAGTCAGATGTAAGACAATTTCTCCTTAAATAAGTCCTGTGAGTTGAGGCAGCGTCCTCTTGTTTCCTAGAGCCCTCCCTTTCCTATAACTCCAGGGCCAAATCTCACTTAATTTATAGGCTCTGACAAGATCTTGGAGCAAGAATGATAGCATGGTTGCAGACCACAGGCTATCATTTAGTATATAAAGTGCCAATTTTCTGACAAAGTGTATAATCTAATATAGGGTTGTATAGTGTCCGTGTTTGATAGGGAACCTCTGTAAGTCACCTCAGATTAAGAAGGGAAGAGTTTAAACTGTTGTATGGATAATGACAAGGAAGAAAGCAAACAATTCAGGCACAAATCTCCATTCTCTCCCCCCAACAGAGATTTAACAAGACAGGAAAATACAATCTGCCAGAAATCTGACATACATTTTTTATGCTGTCTGATATCAATGCATAGTTCCTGTTTGCTTTCCCCTCCCCAGGGCTGAGAGAGCTTTACAAGCAGGCACATGTTCACATATCCCCACAAAGTGTTTTTAGATAAATTCTTTCTGGTTTGCAGTGTCTCTTGATGGCAGGATTGAAAATAGCTTTATCCAAATCAGTAAAAGTCCTAAGATTTTACTGTGAAGGTATCATGAGGTGGATTTCTCCTACTGGCTAAGGCAGGGTTCTGTCTCTTCAGGACTTGCTAGGCTCTAATGATGAAAGGGCACATTGGAGAAAGATGTGAAAAATTATTACAGATTGAATACAGACTGAGATACACACCTGAAATTTTTCACTATCCCATCTGTAGCCTACATTTAGAGATGATTTCCTTTGAAGATGTGTGAGGATCAGTACTAGATGCAAGCCACTTGCATTTTTTTGCAATCTTCTAGCAGTAAATATGAAATCCTTTACAATTTCAAATTTAAAGATTTAAGAGATAAAAGTTGAAATAAGATAAATCAGAGGCTTCTATCTAGAAAAGGGAATGCATGCAGCAGTTACAGAATCATGCTCTGTTCCCGGGAAAGAGGTGAAACAGGAAAAGAGATAGTTTTAGACCTGAAAAGCAATGTGACATGAGACTAGCAGAACACTCCTATGGGAAAAATAAAATCAAACAGCAAAAATGCTCCATCCCTGGAAATTTAAGAAAGAGTAACAAGTAGGATTAAAGAGGGATTTACTCTGTACACAGTGTAGTGAGAGCCAGTACTAGAATGTTGAGTCTAGCCAAAGTGTCTACATTTTAAGGAGAGCATTGAAAACATAATTGAAGTGCTGGAGAAAAATGTTATACCATGAACCTTAAGAGGTTTTCCTAAAGGAGCAACTTGATTGCAGTATATAAGTGCCTTCCTGAGAAGAAAATGCCTGGTAGTAAATGGCTCTTTAATCTATTGGAGGAAAACATAATGAGTCAGAAAGTATAAATTCAAGCTGGGAGGAAAAAAAATCAAATAACATATAAACAAAAATCTGACCAGTAATAAAACTTAACCAAGAACAGTGGTAGATTCTCTGTTCTTTGATTCCTCAAAAGCAAGACTATATTCCTTCCTGGATGATTCTTTAGCAAAATGTGATTTAGTTAAAGAGAAGTTGGGATCCACTCCAACCCAGCTCGATATAAAACCAGAAGAAACAAGATATATTTCCTTAACTGGAAACTGAATAGCCTATGAACACCAGAATAACCAGGCCTTGGTCAAGGGTTCTGTTTTGGTAAAAACACAGAACAGTTGTCACATGTTTTATCTCAAAATCCATGGTATTTTCTTAACTAGTAACAAAAATAATAAATCCTTAAAGGGTTAAATAATCTGGAGATGTTTCTAGTTTCCATATTCAAAGCTTTCTGGTTGTACCAAACATGATGAAACACCACTGGTTTGAATCTGTTGATTTCAAATTCTACCCAGCTGTGTCCACTACAGTTAAGCAAACTCATTTGAATGACTGGTCCAGCATTGTTTCTAACTTGTGGTTGGGGTAGATCACTGGTATCCAGTGCAGGATAATTCTAACAACATGCCCTCTATTGAGTAATGATCATAGGTCTGGTTGCTCCAAAAACTTTCATTGCTCTTCCCGTTCTCTATACTTCAGATTCTCATGCTTCAGTGGATCATCAAACTATTTTCTTGAGAGATTTGCAATATTTTCCTTTTTTTTTAATCTTAACTTTTGTTCACCTTTAATATTTAACATCTTTAACAAGCGATAATAATTTCCTTCTAGCTTCAGCTTGTGTCATGAAGAAAAAATAGAGATGTGTACTTCTAAAGCTAAAGAAAACAAACAGACTTTAAAAGGAAGATACTCTAATATGTTCTAATGTACTACATTCTAAAGAAAAGTGAGTTTTCTGCCATGGGATGTGGTCTTTTACCCTGAGGAATATCCAGCTATTCCGATTGCAATTTATGTATTGCTTGGTCTGCTTACTAAGAAAAGAAGACAAAAATCATACATTTGTCTTTGAACAAGACTATTGCTGTACTTTTCATGGGAAACACTGGGATTTTGTAACTGGATTTTCAGCTTGCCTCTACTTGTATGAAACACACTTTCTGCAGCAGCATTTTGCCTGTTTTCAATGATCTCAGATAGAACTGGAAGTTCAACCACTCAACACACCTTCAGGATGTGCCGGTGCTGTTCTAGTGCTCCTGACAAACCAGGCCAGCTGGCTAATTAATTAAGGGTGAGACACTTGGTGATGTGCACCTGGAAATCATTAGATGCCTGGAGGTTACATGTTCACTAGTCTTCCCTTGGTATTTGGAGGTTATCTGTTGTATGCTTGTTTCCCTGGGTTTCTGCTGGTAAAGTTCAAAGAAAGTGATCTGAGAAGCTGAAAATAATTCTTTGCTTCTGGCCAGGTGCAGTTAGTTGTATTTATTGGTAATAGGAATGCAGATTAGAAGTTGACAGGGAATGAAAGTGAATAGAGCAGCCTGGGTCACTGTGTGTGGTTAAATTTATTCTGCAAAATAACTTCTCCTGTGGAAGTTAAAGAAATAGTAATAAAATTGAATTAAGTTTGAGGGTTTTTTTCCTGTAGTTCATCAAAAAATGGAGAGAAAAGGTCTGTGTGCCATGATACTTCATGCAACTCGTGGCCTCATAACAGAGACAGAGTTACTCCCAGATTTTGAACTTTCTTTTCTGCTTTCCCTCATGTACAACAACCATATGTTTTTCCACAACATAAGGTCAGATATGTTGCCTCATCACAATTTGTGGCTGGAAAATGATGACACACACAGATAATCCAATAAAACTCTTCTGTTGGTCAGAAAATCCTTAGTCTTGGAAATAAACATTCCTGTAAGAAGGTATCTGATTTGGTGAAAATTGTAATGAGAAGTTTTTTAGGTCTGAAATGATGTTTGTAACCCACAGTAAGGATAATAAGAAGAAACCTTAGAATAATATGGCAGTCTGGGTATACAGGAAGAATGATCATCTTATATGCAGTGCAAATGTAATTTTTTTATAATTTATTTTAGAGAGCAGGTATTTTCTAAATCTATTAATAATGTTTTTCTGCTGGATTTAAGTCATAGGAATCTATCCTGGAGTCAAAGATTTCTGAGCTGCATTCCACAGAGCAAGAAATAAGGCAGAAAATTTTAAAGGCATTAGTGAATAGTCAATCATGGAGGTCAACATGACTCCTTCCCTTCTGCTCTGCTATCTGCAGTTCAATGCACTGAAATATTTTGTTGGATTAACTAATCTGTGTTGGATCTTAAATATGTGATTCAGTGCAGCTGAACTAAAAGACAGCTGAGCCATGGTAAATCTTGCTTTTAGCCTGTGTCAGAACTGAGATAATTTAGTTTTTCCCACCATGAAATTACTTGTAATACAATACAAACATATGCTTCTATGGAGAAGATCTTATTTTACAGGCAGATTATAGTAACTTTTTTCTTCCTTTCTTTCTTTTTCTGTTAATAATGGTGGTCTAAACAACATTTTTTGCCCCCCCCCCCTTTTTTTTTCAGAACTGTCTGCAGAGGTCTCCTGTTAGTTTCTGCTACCATCTGTTCTTCTGTTTCAACAGCACAAAACATCAAATAGACTTTTTTTTTTAAGTCATTGCCAATTTCACTGAAAGAAGTACATACAAGAGATCAGAAGAGAGTAATTGAGAAATTTACAAAAGGAAAAGTTGCAAAATTATGGAAAAGCTGTTATTTTTGTTGACAACTTTAAATTAAAGCTCAGATATGCCTTTCCAAGTAGCTGGTGGTTGTTTCTATTCCCCCCCTTCAGCTGACACTCTGGGTCTTGCTTGACTAGAGTCAACAAAACACATTCCTTGGGTGAAGGAGGAGATGAAAAGATAGGAAATAATTGAATATATATATAATATCAGATTATTTTGGGTGGCACTTGTTCAGTATTCACCAAGAAAAATTACATTGCCTTCTGTATTTTTTAATAAGCCAAGAGAAGAAAGGCATGGATCATGAAATGTAAAGGCTTTAGTACCAGACAAAACTAGGGTATCTGGTTTTCTTGCTGCTGTTTACTCTTGCCCTCCTGGAATAAAGATGGAATGAGGCAGACAATTACAAATTGCAGCCACAACAATTTAGTTGTATTAATTTTCTTTAAAAGTCTAACTTGGTTGTCTGCACTAATAGTGGTAGTTACTGTTTGGTAAAAAGAAAAGTTCACCCTCAGGAAGGAGAAAATAATGAGAGACTGTACCCAAGGAGTATATTTAAAATCAATACATTCAAAGACAAAAACTACATGGGGAGGGCTCACTGGGGAGGTCTTTACTTGGGATGCTGTCTGTCTGTCTGTGTCATATTGGATTATGTACGTGCCATACACTGAGCGAGATTAAGTTTTATGACCTTACAAGGAAATAAGTCTATAAGAAAAAAATTTGTCCTATTCAGAGGGCCAGAGAAATTGAAATGGAAAAAAAAAAAATATTAAAGCCAAGCTGCGTAGGTAGTAATGGGACAAAGAAGTAAAAGGCTGATGACAGTGACATCAGTCGGAAAATGAGAATAAAATGTGGCAGTTTTGATGGACTTTCAAGGCAAGCATTTTGGAGTGAGGGTGGTCAAAAAGACACAGTTTCTCAAATTTTGTGGAATTAGAGATACCAAAAATGCCAACTCCAAGCCCTGACTATAAGAATTTTACAACCTCTGCTTGTTTTTGCAGTGATTTGTATAACAGAAGAATGAAAAAATGTTAAGTGAACTTGCTTGTGTGCGTGAAGATCAAGGCCAGTGAAAAGTTGCTGTGCAGGTCAGAAAGCAGTCTTTAATGGTGAGATTTACTGGGATTGTGGAAAAATTTCCCCAAAGGAAGCTGCTACAGCAGACCCATTGCTTGCCCCTTTTAAAACAGGCCTCTCAGATGTACTAGGGAATTTTGTGTAGAGAGCAGTTCTGCTGCAGCCCTAGTGCACCTTCCCTGTTCCTAGTGTCTGCTAACCTGCTAAAGCCCTTTGTGTAGCCCAGTCAGTTTGGGAAAAAGTTTTGAGTAAATTTTCTTTTGTCCTAACTACTCTGGCCACTTCTCATGATCTTCTATTTCATTTCCTAAAAGCAGCTTCATTTTGATAATTGTAATTCATGGATTTCTTTAGTATCCTCACATTCCATTGTTAATGCATCAAGAGAATATATAGGCTTCCAGCACACCTGAAAAAGAATAGTCCAATACTATTTCAGTCTCTTAACGTTCCTTTGACATTATGAGAAATTATATAAAGAGCCCTAGGATTCTTATTTCTGTTGCCAACAGCCTACTAGACTGTTTAGACTGGGACTGGGAAAGTTATGATTTGTGATGCCACGCTATGCCAAAAGGTGGGAAACAACATTTGCTGGCACCTGCACTTGGTCCAAAAATTGTAAAGGAAGAGACTGGGTCATTATGTGCAAACCATTTGTATTACGGGCATCAAGTAGCTGCTTGTGCTTCAGTTTAGGTTTGGAAGAAATAAGTGAATCTCCAGAAAGCTGAATGCTGTTAGAGGCGACAGATAGATTTCCTCTCTTCTTACATCTTGAATGGGATGTGTCTAATAATGTGCCTGCTTATCCTCTCAGTGCAAAACCACAAATTTCAGCAGGGCTTTCATACAAGAAATGTACCCCCTGCACAACAATGGAGGAAGCCAAAAATGTGCTCCATGTCACAGAGATGAGCATATTGGAAAACACTGAGATACAGAACCTGTTAAATGCAGCCCGACTCAAAGCAGGGTCACAAATTCATGGTGGTGGCTTAGCTCACTCACACTGCTTCCTGCCATTCAGGAATATTCAGGCAACTGGATGTCTGAAGAAAGACGGCTCCTAAGAGGGTCATTTGTATTGGGTTGTGAACCAGCCCAGCCCAAGCCCAGCAGAGAGGAGCCAAGTCAAGCCTAGTACTGCTGACCACAACTGAGCCCAGCAGTCTGGAAGGTGGGAGATGCAACATGGATGATCTGGCTTTTTGGTTTTTTTTCCATAGTTGTTTTTCATTATCTTAGCCCTGAGGATGGGGAATGTCAGCTGTGGAGAGCACCCACTATCCTGTGTTTGTCTCAGGAGACCACATGGCACTAACTATGGAGAGCATCTGCTGTCATGCCCTTGTCTCGGGAATAATTGCCTGTCACTGCTGAGCTGCAGAAACGTTGCCATCTTGTTTTTGTCTCAATGGCCAGGGAGAGCTAAGTTGAGGTGGTGAACACCTTTTGTGTGTAAAGCACCTTCTCTTTTGTTTACTTTTGTTATTAATATTGTTGCTGTTACTATGTGTTCCTTATTCTCCATGGCTGTTTGCTTTCAGTAAATTTTTATCTCAATCCATAGTCTCTGCCTCTGTCCCTCTCATCCGAGAGGGGCAGAGAGGAAGAGAGTGTCTTACCTGGGGTTTAATTCCCCGCTGGTTTTAAACCACCAGATCACTAGCTGAAGTACATGGAGTGTGTCAAGGAAATTCTGTGTTTTAATGGTCCTACAGTTTATTGTGTTGGCATTTTCTCCTCAGTTTGTATTAGCTGTTTGAAGATAAATTTTAGTAGTTTTTATTGGTAGGGTATTGAGTCTTGGCTGCAAGAATGAGGGTCACTATAGCCAGAAGCTGTGGAAGTCAATTTTGACTTAACATCAACCCTGCTGCTTTAGCTCTGGGACTCTGCTATTCCAGACACACATTTGTAGCAGATTGACTGGAGGCTTGTGAGGCAATTACAAGAACACTTAAATACTTGGCCAAAGCTGCCAAACTCTCATTACTTTCCATCAGAACCAGAAACCCCAGGTGGGATGCCATGAGCTTGCAGGCAGGTGCCTTGTCTCACAAATATATCCATGCCCAGTATCTGCAGTCCTGTACTTTTGTACAAGGCAAAAGCTCATTAAACACACTGTTGATTTTCTTTCTGTTATTGCTGGAATTACTAATAACACTTACTGACAGTAACAACATTTTCAGGCTTGTGGAGGGGCTAGCACTTGATATTTCTATGGGTTTTCTCTCTTGACTATACACAGTGATTATCCAGGGGTGTATCAAGAATAATTTTTGGACAATTATGTGAAAGAAAGCTGGCAGATATGATAATGAATTGGCAAGTGTTTTTATGCCTATCCTGCATGGCACATGCCCTCCATGGCTAACAGCTGGTTAACATCCTTCCTGAACATGGGGACATCTGCAGCACATGTGTATTTGTTTAAAGTTTGCTGCTATGAAAGAATTTGGGTAGACATGATGTACAAGAGGGATAAAGGGGAAACTTTTAAGTAAGCATGAGTGCTTCAGTGAGCAGTGTATTTTCTTTTGTGAGACGAGAACATGTTTGCATTTAGAAAATTAATTATTAACTAGAAGAGATTTTTATGGCAACATTTACCATATTCGTGAGGCATACATGACAAAATAATTCCCCTGCTGACATATGAAACAGTGCCTTCCCCTCTCTCTGCCACCATGCCCCATATGTATCTGTCTTCCACAGACACTTAACTAGGACTTTCACCATGAAGCGAACTCTAATGTTTTTGTGAGTTAAGGGATAATAAGAATGGACTAAGGCATAAATGTATTCAAGACAGGTGATAATTTCCTGCTGCTATATAAAAGGCAAAGCATCTGTTGTCAGGGCAGGATCCTCTGACAGTGCTGTGTTATCGCAAATGACTGACATATTTCCAGCTGATGATGTGGGTACATTACAGTGATGGTTTCCCTGTGTCTTATATGTATTTTATTTCCTTGGGAAAGCAGTGTTCATTCTTAGAGTACTGTATTTACTTCCATAATGGTATTGGTTCCCTGCAAACAGAGTTTGACCTTAAAATCTGTATGTATTGTGCATCTCTCTTGTCAGGCTTGGTAGTGGCCCAAGACTATGGGGTATTATTTCTGCACAGTAACTGTAAAAACAAACAAAAAAGAAATACTGGACAAAAATCCTGGATTAGGAAGACATACTGGCCTTATTCACTTAGAAGTCTCAAGTGCTAAAGCCTTCTGCTAATGTGCTGCATATGTCACTGAGTGCCTTACTTCTACTTTGAACAGTGCAAATCTCCCTCATCAAGATACTTCATTTGGTCACCTTAGCTGTCTGCAAAAAGACTCTGCAGCAGACTTAAAGGCATTAAGTAAATATTTATTAGATAACACACCTGAGAGACAGGATTTAAGAGAACTACAAGGCAAAATGCTGGCAGGCTCACCACCTGACAAAGCACCCCCAGAGTCTTTCCAGACAAAGCAGGCATGGATTGGGGAGGAAGGGTTGATTTCTGCTGCTCCCTCAAGCCAATCCTCTGTGATGATAAGGTGCCATTTCCTTGGTTTTTTGCCTAGGGTTCTATACCTTTCCACTTTGGTGTTTTTTGTGTTTGTTTGTTTTTTTTTTTTTTTTTTTTTTTTTTCTTGAATCTCTGAGCTACTCACAGTTCCTGGCCCAGCTATCCTAACTTCATAGTTTTCCCTTTCTTATCTTTAAGGTTTCTGTTCTGAAGACTTTCTCACAGCTGTTTTCCAGAGGTGATTTCCTGAGAACACCATGCCAAGATGATGTAACTGTGTCAGATCAGGGTTGGGTCTTAAATCCTTGGAGAACAAGGCTCCTTGCCACAGGCTGAAAGTTTGTATATGTTTGAGATAAGATGGGACAAGTTCTTGTAAGAGGAGTCCATTGAGAATCATTGTATTTACAGAAACACTATTTGGCTTCAGAGGACTCTCAGTCTCACATTACAAAAAGCTTGTAAGAGGCACTGAGGAAATCACATTTGCTGCATTCTTATACTCCTCCCTAGATATTAGCAGAGAGTGACTTTTCATCTGATGTAGCATGACTGCTCTTATAAATTTATGTATAATTATGGTTGCTCTGGGATAGAATAGGGACTGTTTTTGAATGTCTGTTGCTGAAAAAGCACTCCTTATGTGTTATTGATCAACAAGAGAATGCTGTGGTTTAGGGGGACAGCAGTTATGGCCTCTCTTTCCTTCTGTTTTCACTCCATCTCTCATGAGGTCAGCAATTCAGGTTTCCTCATATTCCTTCTTCATGTTCATGGATATTTGGGAGTTTAAAGGCAGATGTTTGGAGAAACATGTGGTTTCTCCAAACTCACCATCTCCAGTCACAGACTGGAGACTCATCTCCTTTCCTCTGCATGCCTTGTCACTCTCATTCATTCTCCCAGAAGAAATGGGAGGGAAAATCAAAATTGTAAGGGATAATGTGGGAGACTATTGTGTGGAAAGCACCTGGTTATCAGTGGAGTATAATCTTTGTATGGAATGAAATCCTTCTGAAAGTGTGTATGATCCTGATCTTGATTTTGTAATCCATAAAAATCTGGTCTAGCATTTCCCTACCTCCCTCCTTCCCTTAGTAAGACCTCTATTTTCTGACCACTGTCACAAGTGTTTCCCATGTACAAATAGAACTCACTGTAGAGATCCCTTCAGATCATAGTCTAAACCTTTAAAAAATGATGAAATATGCTGCAAAAAGAACTGTGAACTCTGTTGCTTATAATGTCCTGCAGAACAGGATATTTCAGTTGTAAGGGATCCTCTATTAGGCTTTCACTACCATGTCATTACTACTGGCGGGTGACACAGTTTATGTGCAAGCCAAAGTGTGACGCTACTACTCCATGTAGGGGACCACCTACCAATTTCACAGCTGAGCTAAAAATCTAACAGAAAGCAGGATTTGTTGTAAAATCTCTGACACCTTTTACAGACAACTGTTGCTAGAACACCTGGAGAGCAAATTTCTTTCAAGTACTTATGCTCATCTTTTTCAGATGGAGACCAGAAGAGTTGAAAATCACATCTGAAAATCACACTTGTAAGTGACTGGAGGTTTGAAGTCACCTGTCTTGGATGGAGCTCATTAGCACTTTCATGTTACTGTTATTCAAGGAGCCTTGTTAGTACTTCATGGTGTATGGGTCCAAAGAGAGTTAAGCTCCCTTTCGTAGAGCTGTGTTGTTTCTGCCATGCTTTTCTGCCTCTTTGCTGGACTGGATGTTGTGCAATTAAAAGGCATACGCTAAGCAGATGTGTTGAGAAGGATGACCACGTTTTCCTTGCTTAGAGCCACATTCTTGGTGTTTAAAACAGGAAAGCCAGTGGCCTTAGTTTAGATATGAAAGACTGGATACATGGGTCTGAAGATGTCTTTACCTTAGATTCAGACACTGAGCACTTAGCTGTTGTTGACACAGGCCTCTTCATTTCCAGCATGGACTTGTTGAGCTTGGTGTAATGTGGGACTTTGAAGTATGAGGTGGTTTGTAGATGCATGTTGTATATGACATCTGAGGTCAGTGTGTGTAATACTCTCCATTGATATGTTTGGCCCAGGATATGCTTTCCTGCTTCCCACTGCTGTGTTGATCTTACATTTTATGGCCTGATTTGTCTGTCCTAGATTTCCACCTTCCATTATGGGACTTTTTCTCTCCCTTTATAGTATTTCAAACTTTTTTCAGTTCAGCAAACAGTTTGTTCCCCCCTCTGTCCTTCAAATAAAGTTTTCTTTGGCAATCTCTGTTAGGATAAATTCAATAACTATTTAACTCGGAAGGATCCCTGAGGAGGAAGCCAAGAGTCAAATGCTACAATTATTCACATTTTGGTGAGAGGAATCAGACTTCTCAGGAATCATTTCAAACAAAGCACTAACAGTTTATTCCTGCTGGGTGGAAGCAGGAAGTGTGCTGGAGGGAACCTGACAGCCTCCTGAGCACCATCAGGAAGCATAAAATGGATGGGCAAACAGAGGAAGAGAGAGAGGCATTAACAAAGAAAAATGTCTCATTTCCTCCCTGAAACTAATTGGAAAAATATGTTACTGGTTGTGGCAGTGGTAATTTCTCAAGGTGGCAATATCTACAGCCTGTCCTGGCACGGGGCTGGCCACAGGTTGGACCTCTACCTGAAATGTCTGTGATCTTTGCAAACTGTAGTTGTTTGTTTACAGTATAAATGGACACACACACACACACATATATATATATATATAAACATACCAACATATACATATGTAAGAGGTTTTGTTCCCACTGAGGATCTATGCTTCATTTCTGGTAATTCTTGACTATACATACATTTACAGAATAAAACATAGCAGAAAATAATTCTTTTTTTTTTTTTTTTTTTTTTTTTTTTAAACTCAGCTTTTATTCACTGCCTGTTCTCAGTTCTCATCCCCACTTGAGGGTAGCTTACTCCATGAAAATATAAGGAGAGATGGACGGAGAACAGAAGTGATGTAATCATATTGGTCACAACATTTTAGAATGAAAATTGAATTGTTTATAAATACTTATTCAAGTTGTGGGAGAAAAATGGAAAGAGAAAGATTTCCTTTCACACATCAAGGAAAGCTGACATCACCCACCCTCTGTAATCTTAATACAATTTTGATAAACCCATTTACATTTCCCTTATGAACAGGGCCAGCCCAAATTCAGATGTTGCTCACTTGGGCTACTCTAATTCCTCTGCTTGGTTGGCATCCTTCAATAGGATCCTCTGTGCCAACAAAAATGTGCAGTGTAATTCTTCTCTGTCACAGCCTCTGGCCCTGAGATTTCACCTTTCCCAGGCCAGGAAAGAGGCACAGGGCAAGAGTCAGCTTGTGATTGATGGGTCTGAGAGGGTATTTCGTAGGATCTGGAGAATTTTCTGCTCATAAAGCCCCTTTATGCTACCTCAGCATCACAGGTCTCTTGCACAGGGTGGGGAATCAGAGGGAGAGCTGAAGAGATGCAGGGCACACACATTCTTGACCATGTGGTATCTGGAGCAAACAATGATCAAATTCTTAGGTCTAATTTCTTATAAAAGCTTCGTTCAAAAATATTTAGTTTCACATCTCTTCAATTGTATTTTCTGTGCAGCTGATGTTAAAAGCAAAATGTACAGCCCAAATTTGATACAGAGGTTCCCTTCTGAATAAAGGGGTTGGCACCTGTCTTTCAGCAATCCTTTTCAAAACATTCAGCCACTCTGGATGTACTGAGTTATAATCTGTCATAATTTTCCTGGCTCTTCACCCTCCTGAGACAGACAAAAGAATCTGTCTGCAGTTTGCTACATATACATGTCTTTTGGGCAAATCATTTTAATAAGGACATAGAGTGAAATAGTTAAGCAAATACATAAGTAGTGGGCCACACTGTATACCTAGGAATGTTAATACCTGGAGAGAATCTAAAATTACAGGTCTGGAGGTTTAATCTGTAGAGGCTTTGCAGAGGCAGCAGTTTACTGAAAATTCGCAAAGCACCTACCTGTATTCATAGCATGGTTTTGCTTTTATTAAAGAAGGAAAGCGATTTCAAGAGAGATCAAAAAGCAAATCTTTGTTGCAAACTTATCGAATGTACTTAGAACCCAGCACCCTTTTAACACCTCTGTCCACAGCCTCTATCAAAATTCAATATATGTGCAAATTAGAGAATACCTTGCAAAAATGAATCACCTCCCACTTTTCTCACTCTCTACTGGTAAATATGAGTACATGACACTCGGTGTAGAGCATGCAAATACACAAAAAGATTAATGAATTCTTCAGGTATTCATAGACAAGCCTTATTGCATAACATTCTATAAAGTCAATATGGAATGAGACCCAGAAAGAAAGTATGGATAACTCAGAAGCTGGGGAATTAGCAAACTGAGACAATGAGATTTCACTTCTACACCCCAATGGCTGTTTCACCCTATCTAGAATGGATTTGGAGATGGAGGTAAAGCTCTCCTAGAGGCCAGTGATTAGGATATTATCTTGGAAGAGTATAGAAACTATATTCAAATCTTTCCTTGAAACCAGCAGACCATTGCCAGCTATGGCTTCTACTTTGAATCTGAATACCAGAGGTCAATAATTTGTGAGCCATGAAGCAATTTGTCTCTACTGTGCTCATTTTAAGGGCAAACTTCAAGGCTCTAAATCAGATGGATTCTCTTAGTGGTGGTAGTCTCCTCCCATCTGATATCTCTTTCCCTTTTTTTTCTCTGAATGGATGGTGTCCTTTCTGTTTTCAGTTTTGCATATCATTTACACAACTGTGTATTTTATATTTGCTCAGATGTGAAGATATTGATTCAGTGTCTTGCATTCCCTAGGACTCCCTAGACATGTCTTTGCTTCTACAGATGGCAACAAAGAGGTCACTGTGCTGTGACTGTGATTCAGCCACCCAGCAAACAGCCAGTTTGGGTGTGATGTGGGAAAGCTATGATGGATGTTTGGAAGAGCTTGGCCTCTACAGACTCTTGGCAAGCTGTACAGTTATGCTCTGTAGGCTGCAGAATTACTCTTTGCTCACCAAAGCAGTTGTCTAGATGGCAAATACAGTGATTAAGATGGACAGAGAGGAGGAGAGACATCTTTGAGAGGGTCAGAGCTATTTGTCTTCACAATTTCTTCTTCCTGTTTCTGTTACATGGTGAATCACCCACCTGAACTATGTTCTCTCACAGAGACATTGCCTCTGTTCTGTGCTAATCCATGCTAATCCTCTTGTTTATTGCATTGACCATATTAGCCTGAAAACACTTTGTATATGAAAGAATATATTAAAAAAGAGAAAAGGAAAAAAAAATGGAAAACAAGCCATTTTAGGGGAGATAAGAAAGGATTACTAATACTGATTTGTTTTTCTTAATCACTTATAAAAATTTTTCAAAGGTACTTGGTTGTATATTTCAGTGTTAATTCCACCAGAGGTTTTCTACAAGCCCAGGTTTCCTGGGCAGACTCCACTCTGGGGGATTCTGTCTGGGTATCCTGTAAAACACTTGGCTAGTGGCCCTGCCTGCTACAGGCAGCATACCTGCACAGAATGAGTCTGCTTCTGTTTAACGACAACATTTAGAGTGTGGGAGGTATGGGGAATGGACATTATTAAAGCATATACAACATTTGTTGTTAATTTAATTTTCTCTCAGCTGTTACACAGCAGAAAAGTGGAAAATTATGGGGTGGCTGTTGTTCTGATGTAAATGAAACATTACATATAAATTTAAACAATAAAAACAAAATCATGTCTCTTTTAGCTCTAATCTCAGTTATTCCTTGTTCTGAAAAAAAAGAATGGAAGACTGATTATGGTGGTGAAGAAGGTTTTTTTGTTTTTGCTAACTAATGAAAGTTAGAGTGGATAAAATAAGGTCTTTTTTTTTCTCAGATTGCTCATAACCTTTTGCTTTTCTTTCCTTCCCCAATTAAAATCCAGCACATCTAGAAGATGCCTCTGTCTTGCACAAAACTAAATTCAAATGTAGCTGGCGAGACATCAGTGCATCACTTAGCTGGCTGTGAAAAGTAGCAGGGGCTCTGAGATCCTGACAGTGTTTAAGTGGGCAAAGTGCTAAAAGAAAAATCAGTCAAATTCTCAGATTCATTATGACCCACAAACTTCCTGCCAGAAATTAAATGCCCAGTGGAAGTCAGCAGAGTGCGCTTGTGTTTGAGTGTGTGTGTGACGGAAGTCAGAAATACTGTTCCCAGAGAGGCGGATGTTTTCCTCTCGGAAGCAGCCACTGACTGCAGAGGGGAAGGTCAGAGCCCTGGCTGCAGCCCTCAGCATGTCCTTTCTGCACAGATGGCACAGGCAGGCACCCCCATGAGCAGGCAAAGACAGCACTCACACCAGTGTGTACGTCTTTGGATAGCACTTACAGACACTGTCCTGCACCCAGGGGTTATTGCATGATCACAGCTGGGAACCACACAGGGAGGACCTGCACAGCACTGAAATCTGCTCCCAGTGTCAGGCCCCTCACATTCACTGCCCCTGGTCAGATGTATGTTACAATAGCATGTTTGGCAGAGCCTGCGTATAGAATATTTTCATGAGAGAATATTTATTTTCCATACCTTCTTATTCTCTGTCCTGAGTTTCCTGGAGGCCAGGATGAGAGATCCCATCTCCACTACTGATAGAGCAGCTCAGCAGTCAGCAAATGAAATACTTTCCCTGGCTCCTGTATAATTATCTCTATCTTGAGCCCTGGCCAGCATGACTCACCTTCATTTCAGTAAGGGGACAGGCTGGAACTGGGAATGGCAGAATTAATTTACCACGTTTTAATAGAGAGGCAGTTCAGGAAGGGAGGGACTAATGAGATACTTTACAAAGAAATTAGTAGGGTTCTATTGCAGGGTTGTCTTCCATGAGAAAGCTGCAGTAATGACAGATGGCATCAGGCATAGCCTCCTGATCCCTCCACGCCTCTTCCCTTTTCCCTCAGGGGACTGCCCTCCAATGCACCATCTCCCCTGATTATTTCCTGATTACTAGAGTGATGAAGGTGTCCAGCTCACATATTCTTCCCGAGCTCAGGGTATAAAGCAACTGAGGCACGTCTTAAGCAATGAAGAGTTCATAGGTGAGACTGCTGAGAGACCTCCCACCCCTGAGAGCACAGGGAGAAGAGCTCATTTTTTGCTTGTTTTTGCCTTGATTATGAAGAAGCAGGCCCAGGAGTCCCAGCAGCTCTGCTGACTCAACATTCATTCAGGACTCATTTGCAACCACTCAAAGGTCATTATTGAATATTTGATTCAGCAATGCACTTAGGTAGGATATTTTCCCCCCTCCATTTGGAGGAGCATGTGAGAACATGCATAGCTTAAGTAGGTGATTAAGGCTTGTTGCCTTTAAAAGTACAAGTAGATTCTCTTATTCTGTATTGAATCAGTCAAAAGACTGGATTTTTTACAGGTGTGATAGTCCTGTACTACCTCATTTAGGTATATTCAGACATTTTCATCTGGAAAGGTTTTTTGTGGTTTTGCTTGCACATTTTTGCCTCTAAACATTTTCTGAACTTTGTTTCAAGTGAAAAAAATGGAACAGAAAAAAGAGTTCTTGTAACTATTGAAAACAGTGAATTCAGTTCAAACCTCACAGGTTTCAGATGTGGCACTCAAGTCTGATGCAGAAATTCCTAAAAGACAGTCAAACCCATCCTCAGTTGTGCTGCAGCTTGCTTGCCGATACAAATGCCAAGGTTTCTCTTTGGTTTCAACATTTATCTCCCATGTGCTCAGCGTATATCACAGTGTGTTACAGTGTCACAATTTATACTCTCTTTCCTACCCATCAGGCATCATGCAGAGCTCTGCTGTGGTTAAGGTAAACATATTTTTGTGTCTATAGACAGAGTAAACAAGTGCTGACAAAATGACCTAATAATCTCTAAAGTAATTTGCTTCAACTCTGTATCAATTGTTCCATATTGCTGGGGTAATAATCCCTAATTATGAGCTGCTCCTGGTTTTAGCACTTTTCCCATTTAAACGCAGATATTTCCTGACCTTGCGCATCCTTCTTTTCAAAGTCAAAGGAAGGGGACAGCCTGTGTTTGTAGGCACTTTGGGGCCATTTTCACCTCACCAGCAGGTCCCAGGTGCCCCTGGGAATGGCAGGTGTTTTGACAAGGCTGGGCAATGCTCTGGACTGGTTGGGCAGAGCAGGACTCCTGGGGTGAATTGGCTTTGCAGACACGTCACTGCTGGTGCGGTGTCAGCTTTGATGAAGTTGCAGTAACTTGTGGGCTCTCTCAGTACAAGCCAGAGGCTGGGTGGTCAACATGTAGAGGGGTGCATTGTGGTGGAGGAAAGGCCAGAATTCTTTTGCCTCAGGTCTTGAAGTGGATGGGACTCAGCTTGAGTTTTAAATGCACTCAGGCATTTCTTAAATGTAGAACTTGGCACAGTCCACTGACAGTTTATTTGGGATTATCAGGTATGCATTTTTCTAAATTCTCGTCTTTTTGTCTCTTGTCTCATTCCAGCATTCTCCTATGCATTGATCATTGCTCATAGTTGTCTCCCATTCCCAAAGGGGATGAAATATATATGATTTTTATTATTTTGACATATATGTATATATATGCATTTTTTTATATGTCCCATGAAAGAGAAAATTGCTGTCTCTGTCTCATTTTGTTTGGTGTGTTTTGTTTTATTTTTTTTTTTTTTTACAAAAGTACACAAAAATATATTAATTCCAAAGAGGTAATTTTTCCTTCTAGAGATGCTGGAAGAAATGGGGCATTCTCATAATATAAGGTGTTGACTTCTCTCTCATCAAACTTAAATCCTTTTAAAATCAACATTGTTATCAAGGAAAAAGTACAACAGAGAAGCTTTTTTTGTTAATGCTTTTTGACAAGGTAGGAGGAAGAATAGGAAAGGTAGCTCAGTTGCCATGGCCACTTCACAGAGTAGGAGAACTTGTCACTGGGATGCTGACTGGCCATCCCTTACTATGATATATAGTTACCTGTGTAGTGGGACTAGTACTGGGAATGTATGACACGCTGCCAGTGTTTCACCATCACACTATATGGCAATGAGGACTGTGACCACCATGTGCCACATTCATCACTGATGTGGTGATGGTGGGGTTTCTGTTTTTGAAGATATTGAATTTGCCCATAGGAGGTCCAAAGATAGGAATTTGAATTTTAGACATCATTATTTCTTCACTGAAGCATCCACAAACTTTTGATTTTTGTATTTTGCTTGTATATATGTGAGTTTATGTGTATATTTTTGTAGATTTTATATTCTTGTCTTCTGCTGAGCTTCAGAAAATCTGCATTCCTTTAAAAGCATTGTCCCTTGAAAAAGAAATCTTTAGAGATTGTGTAAGAAAACAGTTCAGAAAGAAATTATTTGGGTCAAAGAGGTGACTTATAGGTGAATGAAAACAAGCTATTATAGGAAAACTTACAGATAATTTTGTTTTATTTGCACATACATTCATCTTGCAATGCTGCTAAATCAGGAGAATTAAAAATAATTTCAGTTAACTTCTTGAAGACAATAATTTGACTTTTCACTTTGTTTTAATAAGCAAATGAGAAAACTTTGGATAGAGGAGACTGTTTCTTTTTCTTCATGGGCATTTGCTAGCTCTAAACTCAACACACAAATATATTAGCTTCTCCTAAGTTGTAACTTGAAACATAGGACTGGGTAGTTACTGAAAGAAATACATTTCTTCACCCTGTTATCTTTGAAAAGGTAAATAAATAAATATACATGATTATTTACACTTTTTCTGAACATGATTCTATCAGTAAATTTACTTCATTTCTTTGCAATGTTTTTCTTTCTCAGTTTAATTTCTGTTATAACAATCTTGTGAGTTCTGCATATAAGAAAATCTCACACTTTTGGAAAAGATTGTCATGTTCCTCAATTGGTATCATTACCTCATTTAAAAAAGGAAAAAAGGGTTTTTAACTTTACAGCTTATCTTTAACCAAAAGTCAATGAAATCCATTTGAAATAATGGCTTACTGTAAAAAACGTGCAGACAAGTAGATAAAAAGTTACAGAATTCCTGCTTAGCAATTTGTTCAGATATTTAGATAATTTTTGCAAGTTTATTAATTTCTTTTCATTCTTAGATTAGAAACTGTGATTTGTGTTGTATTTTCATTAATGATGTGAAAATTCTATGACACCATGTTTATTTTCTAAAAAAAACTTCTGATACTTGCTGTCTTCAAATGGACTGAAAGGCTCCTAAGATTTTTTTTTTTAATTGGGGTCTAAATAAACAGATTGTAAAAAACTATCAATTAATATAACTTGGAAAACAGATAGTAACCAATTTTTTAAGCTTGAAGCAGAGTTTGGGTCAGTTTCTGTATAGACTGGCCTTACATACGAGGTAATTTATTTTATCCTTTTATTCTTCTTATGGAGTCTACAAAAACAGCTTTCATAATGAGAAGCTTTTATCAAATCTCCAATGTACCTTGTTGCTTTGTGAGTAACACTTCCTTTTGACTGTGGAACTAAATATATGTCTGAGAGATGAAGTTTTGTGCATCTAAGCACAGCTGGCATCTCAGGAAGTTTGACATTGAACTGGAACATGGAAGACATTTACCATGCTATTGAAAGTGGTGTAAAACCCCATGTTAAACAGAAAAACAATCTTGCTTAACAATGCAAAAACAAAGGCCAAAATAATCTCTAGTTTAAGGAAATTCAATGCACATCACTCAATAAATAGATTCAAGAAAATTCAACTACTGCATGAAAACACCTGAGAAGATGACTAGGCTTAAAAACCCATTTTCTCTATCAAGTCTCGTTTGCTTTCAGTGCTGCACAAGATGGGAGGAGTTGCACATTTCATAAAAATATTTCCAGTGTCTTCAGTGGATTGTTCAAACACTGCCTGGAGACTAAAGAACTGGTGGAGAAAAAGCTCCTTTCTTTGGTTTAATTTTTAAAAGACGTAGTTCAGATGAGTTTTTCTGAGACTGAGAAGGTTTAAAAAAAATTCTCCCTAGACAAATTAAATGCTTGTAAGTAATATTTGTTCTTGGAATGCAGCAATTGTCCCTGAAATTACTTTGATGAATATTGAATTGTATCTATTTTTACTTCATTGTTCAAAGCTTTTACAGCCCTGTTAAATATTTGTTCTTCTTATAGTGGTCTTTTGACATACAGAGTTTTTGTATGTCACTCCATGACACGGGATAGAACAATATAATTATTACATAGGGTTTAAGTTTGTATCCTGACAGCTCAGCAGAGAGCACACCCACACTTTCACACCTGCCTGTCACCAATGGTAATTACTTCGTTTCTCTATTGGACCAGTCTGTTGTTCAATAGCACTGGCTATTTCCATAAAAAAAATTTAAAAAACGCTATTTTTTTGCATGGTAGGAGGGAAAATTTATTTTCAATAAAAATGTTTAACTTGTCTGACTTCCTCATCCAGGGTCTGAGCTTCAAGCATCTTCCATTCTGAGACAAATTTACCACTTCAGACTGGCTCAAGGGATCAGGCCTTCCAGCTTCCTGCTGCAGAGGGGAATGTGAAAGATCCCTGACTTCTGAGCTCTGGTGTCTATCTCTGGATGCTCCTCCCAGAGTTTGTGCCCACATAGTTCCCAGTCTTAATTCTTTGATTAAGTCTTAAGTCTTTAATTTCCCTTGGTCCTGCAGGGTTGGAAATGGAGGTGAATTTAGACTATGCCTCACTGAGAGTCTGGGACTTATGGAAAATTGCAACACTGAATGTTTTGATTTTTCAGGCAATTGCTTATGGATTTTAATTCCAATTCTTTCATTTTGGAAGCTAGAACATTCATTCTGAAATGGGTAAATTATTTTTACAAGTTCAAATCTTCCCAAGGGGCACTTCTGACTTTCAATTACCTCCAGTCCTTGTCATATCATGTTTATTTAGGTACATATGCCAGGTGATAGCTCTAATCTGTCATTCCTTGGAACATTCCGAGCTGTTTAAGCAAAGACTGATTTCAATATCTGATATTCAGTATTCAGTAAAGCTGCCAGGCATGATTACCTGTTTCGAGCCAGGTCCTTAGTTTTGATGGTGACAGCAAAATACCTTAATGAGTAGGTTGTGCCATTTCTACTTCTGCCAGTTACTTTACTAAGAAGTTTCCTCAGCAGGTCGACCAGATTCTTATGATTCATTGTTGTTTAACTCATCAGGTTGATGGCATATTTTCTCTTCCAACAACTCAGGAAATGGTCTGAAATAAGAATCTCCCTGATGCCTTTTCCTATGAAGACTAAATGTATTTTTTCTGCAATGACTTTATTTTCTGTGAATTATCCCTCTGTTTTTGTGAGTTCAAAATCCTCTCCTTCTAATAAGACTGAATAATAAGAACTGAACAATACTGTTGTTGATTTTTCCTTCTTGTTTAAATGCTTTTTAATTTTGCTTTGCCTATTATTTCAGCCTACCATACCAAAGTCTCCTTCTTGGTAAACACAATAGTACATTTGCACTGCAGGTTGCCTCTCAAAGTGCAGGAGAAATAAGCAGAGGAAGTTTTCACTAATGAAAAAACCTAAACAAAAATCAAGATTGATTCTCTCTGTTTGTTTTTTATGGAGGACTGTAAACATCTTTTAATAATGATGAGTGAACTCTCCAGTCATCTTCAATTCTTACATAGATATATTTATCTAAAGGCTTTGACAATTTTCTTGCAAGAGAAGATTTTTTTCCTTCTTGTGCTTGCATACAGTTAGGAAAATTGTCAGGCTGGATGTAATGTGAATAATGGGAATAAACCTAGGGATATATATGATTGTGAGAACAAAGGCCAGCAAGCAAGAGGTAGAGATCTTTTGCCCTCTACCTTCACCAGGATAAATAAGAAGAATTCAGAGTAGGAAGACACAAATACCAGGTATCAAAATCATTAATAATGCAGTTGCCATACAATATATTACTTGTAAATTCCATTTAAAGGGCATGTCACACCATTTAGTAAAATCCATTAATCAATAGCTTACAGAGAAAGAAACCATCTGTCATGGTCTGTTCCTCAAATCTAAACTTCCAAACAAGGAGAGATTTGTTCAAGTTAAGTATTAACTGTTCCAAAGCAAGGGAAGAAGGAAGATCATGCAAAGGTGCTTGTTTACTTTCAGCATAGGTTGATTTCAGCATGAAATTAATAATCTGATTTAACTCTTCCCTGCTTTCCACCATGAATATGTTACAGATCCCTGTTAAATTGCAATAATCTTTTCATTCACAAAATGAAATAAAAAATATAACTCAAAGATACTTGCTAAGAGTCATCAGTGTTAAATTGTTATATTGGAAACATACTGTAATAGACATCAGTGTGGAATGATCTGACAGTACACTTGGCTTTCTTCAGATTGTAATGACAGTTTCATTAGAGATTGGGATAAATTTCTTGGAGTGCACGTAATAAAAGAAAGATAATTTTTCCTGACCTAATTGGCTAAGTGGTCACAGTGCTGAAATGCATCTGTCATAATCTTTGCATTTTTGATCATGCTAATTGCATTGCACTCTGGCATATGAACTTGGTTGTCTTTGTGCTTGTTTGTGGACCCCTGAGAAACTGATCTACAGAAAACTAGAGATTGACTGCAAAACACCTACTGGAGCTGCAGATTTGTAGGATGTCATGTCTGAGGCATGGTGACCCCATGCACAACAAATGCTGCCAGCAGCCACTGTGGACAGGCTGCTGTTCAAGACAGAGATCCTCTCATTTATGAAGATGATAAAAGACATACGTTTGTCCACCCCTCAGCTGGTTATGGAGTGCTGTGGACGTAGTGACTTCAGGATTGTGTTCCTCTGATGGTCCTTAATCTTGAGAGGTGCCATTGGTTCTGTTTATCTCACACTACAATCATGAGTCCATTGAGGAGTCCAATGTGAGAAGACAGCTGAACCAGAAGAATACTTATGTTAGCACACGGTGAACCTGAGCCTCCACTTTAAACCCAAACCTGGGGTTTCACTTAACTGTAGAAATAGGAAGACATTTACAAGGGACTTGTTCTCTCTGCTTCTGTATATGCTTCTGGTTACAAGATTGGTTGGGACAGAGAAAAATCAGATGTCTGTGCTACTGCTGGTATGGATGTAGTCACATTGGTTGAAGCCCATCCCAAAAAGGATATAGCTCCAAATCCTTGATGAGACTCCCACTGATCTAGCCTCCCAAATAGCCCTGAAGTGAACATGAATGTAGTAATCTGGGGAAAGAACAGCCTAGGCATTTAGCTGGATCTTGGACTTTGGTGTGGAAGCAGACTGAGATATAGAAACCAGGGCCATGGTATTTGCTGTCATTTACTATACACCTTTCACAAGGAAAAGGCTTGCATTTGGATCATCCTGTGTTTTTTCTTTCATCTGAATCCTCTTCTAGCCCAGGAGTAGAGTGGGCTGAGTCAGAGAGGGTCAAGGGTTTCCTCCTTTACTTTGCCCTTTCCCACTTCACTGATGACTCCTTGCATTTTATTGAGAAAGCTGCATTGTGTTTTAACTTCTTATTGATTAAAAAGGGGGGAAAAAAAGAAGAAAGAAAAGAAGGAATCCATACAGTGTGGTCTATGTATAGATACTACTGTGCATCAGCACAGGGAGTACAATTAACCTTAGAGAGCAGTAGCAGTAAAAAGGAGCAGAACAAACTGAAATAATAAAGCTGGCTCTGCAATCTACCATGGTGTCATGGACAGATTGTGCTGAAAAGCATTAGCACTGCAGAGCTTTCAGGTGAGGAGGGTTAATTATCTCTCTGTGAAACATTCATTACAGCACCTGGAACTGCATGGAACTCACTGGGCTGCAAGTTCATTGAGAGGTTCATGATCCTTTGTAGCAAACTCAGAGTCATTCTGGTATGAAACCTTTTCACTTTTCTCCCTGCTCATCCAAGCTCTGCCTCTTACATGTTGCAGTGCTGATGCTTTTTCTCTGCTTATTCCTGGGATTATGACTTTGGACTTTTGCTGTGTTTGTGCAATATGTAGCACAATGGGACCCTGATATTCATGTGAAGCCTCTGGGTGGGAGTGTGATACAAATAATGATGCTCCTAAGCAGCCAGGACATTTTCACTGTGCTGTCTTTTAGATTGTGTCATTTCTTCACGCCCATCTGGCCATACTCAAGTGTGAGCTTAAGCTTCTTTTCTTAACCTTTGCACCCTAATTTATTTTTTTTTTTTTTGCTATTTCACTGCAGTCCTTGCTCTTACTAGTTTGCATTGCTCCATAAAACTGGCTTAATTATATTCACAAGCACTCTCTGCATTCATTTGCCCATTTACACTTTCAGGGAGTAGCTCAAACCATCAGCAGAGACTTTGCCATTAAAGCCTTCTCTGTTCCATGTTCACTCTGATGCCAGTGGGAATTCCCATTCACAAAGATGGTTAGGGCACTGGGCAGTATATACATAAAATAGCTTAAAGGCAGAATGGCATTGTACAAGTAGAGCCATAGCTATGGGTATTTCTCACTTTTCCTGAACACTTTCATTTTATCTCTGTAGCAGAAGGGCTGCCTTGCTCTGCTGTGTGCTCTAAACGTGTGTGGGACTACACTGCAAAAAGGACCATCTTTCACAGCAACCTCTATCTTTGCTTTCTTAGTCTTTGTTCAGACAAAGTTTTCCTTGTTTCCTAAATTATACAGCAGATTGACTGCTGATGGCAAGAATTCATGTCTTCATGACAGACAAATTCTTTTAGAGCAGCCTCTGAGGGTTGGGAGATGTAGCTTTGTATTATTTGAGATAGTAGACAAAACTTAATCTATTTATCCCACCTGCTGGTATTATTAAAAACAAACAAATGATCCTCCCCAAAAGAAACATAAAAATGAGAAACTAATATTCCTTTATTTAAAATGAATCCTTGCAACTTGGAATTTGTGATCTGGTCAGCTGCTTCTCAGAAGGTCAACTAGATCAAGGTTTTGCTTAAGCAGGAAAAGTAAAAGAAATATCCCATATGTGAATCTTCCTGTAGTTAGTGGCAAACCCTTTCATCTGAGTGATCTAAAGCTTGTAACTCTTGGGAAGCCCCACAGTTTAATTCAGAGGCACTCAAAGAATTTGTTTTCTTCCAAAGTTAAGTCTCAACTGGCTAGGTATTTTGACAAGCATGTCTGAACTTAGACATGTAAATCCCAGTTAATCTTCTTTCTCTGCATGTGAGGTCCCTGCACTTCCCCCCTGAAGTCAGGAGAGAGAAAATTGAGACACAACAGGGAGAGGACTGGCAACTGTGTCAGGACAAAGATGAGATCTGCTATGTCAGTGGGAACTAGATTAGACAGGATTTAAAATTGTAACTACTGAGGACAGGGAGGACAGGTATTTGTAGAACGTCTGGGAGACTGTATAAAAAGCAAGATGTGAAAGATTGCAAGTAAGAAGAGACTAAGGATTAACAGGTAGAGCAAACAGTGGTAAGGAACAGAAAAACAGTCACATGAGAGATGAGGTACCGAAAGGTCAGAATTGAGCTGTGATTTGAAGGCAGCAGAAAAAGAAGAAACTTAACAAATATGGAGAAAGACATTCACTGACAGCATTCCAAGGGAATCACTTAATATCAAAGGCCACGTTGTATGCCATTACCTCGTAAATAGGGCAAATAATCCAGCCTGAGACTGCAGAGAGTGGTCCATGCAAGGGAAAAATGCCAGCAATGGTGAACAGCTTCAGAAAAGTCACTGTGGTTACTGCTTAAAGTTCAATGGGGATAGGAGAATTGTTTGAAAGGATTAATCCACAGAGCAGGAAAGTCAAATACAATGGGAAAGTGAAAAGGATGGAGGAAAGTGGACTGAGAAAAGAAACAAGTATTTTCCTCCCCATTTTCTGGAGCATCCAGGTAAATATGACTGTTGCTGTTGATTTCTTCCCTCAGAGCTGAGAGCCAGCCACATGGCAGCTGCTGATGGAATGCCTTTGTGGCTCTGAAGAAGACCCAGTGATGCCCAAAATCTAACTTTTTCCTTAATTTTTTCTTTTCTTGTGAGGAAACCATGGAGTCTGATCCTCATTGCAATTTTACTCATAGTAGTGAAAGTAAATTAGGTCTCAATCTATTTTTCTCCAGCTTGTCATCCAAACTAGTCCTGTATATAACCCAGAAAATGGAAAAGATGCCTGGCACAGTAGAAACTTGGCTTTTGTTTTGCATTTTTAATAGAGTAATAGTTTCTTCTTCAGCTAACAATTTTTCTAGTTTCCTCTCCAATCCAAATTTTATGTAGCTGTAAAGAGTCAATCAGTAGGTCAAAGAGTGTGCTAGAAGCCCCAAAAGATTTTCAGGAATGCTTGTTACCTAGCAAATTTTCTGAACTTTTAGCAACCTTAGCACCTACTCCCCTTTGCTGTCTGGTTGATTCAAAACAGCGTGCTAAAACTTTAACAGAAAACCCCAACAGTAAATGCAAGATTTATGCTTTGATGCAAAAATTATCAAATAGATATTGAGTGTTAACAATGATTTAATGTATTATTACTGTTATCTGACACAGTTTGCTTGTATAAATGACCTCAAAATACTTTCCAATGCAGCTTGGTTTTGGAAGATTTTCATGTGGACATGAGAGAGGCAAGCTATCAAAAGAGAAGGCAGAAGTATTAGTAGCATACTTTGGATTATGATAATAAAGTTTTTTGTTATTGGTCTTAAAAATGCAGACTAAATATTTTTCCATCTCTTATTTCACCACATCCCTTTTCAAAACATTTCTGAAGTCCCCAAGTTCGAGGATGTGATCATGTTTACACTTGCAACCCTGTCACAATGGCTTCAAACAGGAGGAACCACCACAAACGAGGAGTTATGGGCTATGCCAACATTTGCACTGAAATACTAACACCAAAATCCACCAAACAAAAACATCCTTCCCCCCACTTCCCCTCTCCATTTTGCATTTCAAGGCCAGGTCGAATGGAGCTCTGAGCAATGTGGTCAGGTGAAAGGTGTCCCTCTGCTTGGCAGAAGAATTGGAACTAGATGATCTTTAAAGTTCTTTCTAACCCAAGCCATTCTTTGATTCTGTGGTGTGATGAACCCATCAATTGGCCAGTTCTGCTCTACATCTACTAAATGTCTATGCCTGGGCAACTGATGCATCTCTGCTGAGGACAATTGCAAGTTTTTATGTAATGTCTAGCTGTGCTCATATATTCAGCTTGTGTCAGAAAGGTGTCTTGAAAGGGCACGAAAAGCAAGAGAACTAATAAGTTGCCAGTAAAGTCCCTGCTTTTGAACTGAAATCTGGCTTGGCTAGTGACTTCATATCTAGTTTTCAGAAAAACACCACACTATGCTAGTTCTCAAATTTTTATTTGTAATGTAGGGTTAATGTAACATTCTTAGCCCATTGCCAAGTTGTGAAAAACATTTTTCATTGCTGTAATGATGATTATGGTAGTATTTTTAAGAAAGAAATCAATGAAGTCTTTATAGCATTTGAAATTTATTTTTTGATGTTATTTTGGAGGAAAAAAGATGCCACCTTCATTATTTGGAATGATTTCATTTCAACTGGCATGAAATTTCAGCAGAGAAATAAGAAAGGGAGATTCAATGCTCCTCCTGCTCCAACTGAAATGACATCACAAGGATATACCAAGTGAATGTAGGTAGTGCAGCTAGAAATTTCCACAGGGAATATGCTCATTTCAATATTTTTTTCTGTACAATCTAAACAGTGACTGAAAGTGTGTGTCAGATCTACTTTGATTTTTCAAGAAATGTGAAAATCACATACATAATGTTTTTAAAATCATGGTCCTAGGATCAGTTGAATAGCTTTTCCTTCATTTGTCACAATCGTAATTAGTTTGTTGACTAGAATGATGCCACTGGTGAATGCCCTACAATTTCTTTTAAATAGAAGAAAACCTTTGAGTTAATAATGAAAATAATTTATCTCCTTTAAAGAAAGGACTAGAAAGAAATAAGCTGCTTGATCATGAATTGTGAAAAATTAAAAAAATTAACAACAGGCTCTAAAGCGAAAGGGAATGCTATCTTCCTCCTTAGTTTTCAAGATTAGTTTTTGTCTACTAACCATTTTTGTCAACTTTCTGGGAATAACATCACTAAGACAGCTTGCATTTGGGGTAAGAAATATATTAAAGCATTCGTTCAGACTGATCTGAGAAGTCAATAGGAGTAAAAGGTGCTTAGGAAATAAGCTACACCACTTATCTGTCAGTTTGGCATCTGAAACTCCATCAGTGTAGCAAATTGGTTAAACCTAAAGTTCTGAGTCAAAGCTATTTGAAAAGTTGCCACAGATTCAAAAGGATTTTAGATTGGGCTTTGAGACCAGTGTGCTTATTTAAGCTGTACAGTGGTATTACCCTCTTGGGTAGCTACAGTGGTGCTCAGGATTAAGAGTGATTCAACCTGCAGAACATGGCTGGGGCTACAAGGCTGGGCTAGTTGGTTATGAATAAAAGAAAATAAAGATAAACTCACTCTGAAATTTCTATGTTCTGTTCTGGTTTAAAATTCTTTCCCCTCTTCTTTTATACTTACATAGATAAAACTACTCCTTGGGTTGAGATGTAAGATATCTGGTCTGTCACAAGGCCAGATGTGAATGAATTAGTTCTGGTCCAGATGAAGTGAGTATTAGAAATTTCATTATCAGACTTTAGTTGAAAAGGCAAATTGGGTCAATTTGTGCAGACTAGGTGTCAAGTTTGTAAGTACAGAAATTCTGAAGAGATTTGATGGAATCAGAAAGTCCTATCTCGTAAAAAGTTTTAAATTCCAGAAATTGGGGAGCACTGAGGACTCATGAATCTGAGACTTAGCTGCTCTCAGGAGTTAGGTTGTCTGCAGAAGGGGCTCATGTAACAGTGTCAGTATAAACCCTCAAAATTAAAGAAGAGTTCAGACTGGTTGCTCTTCACAGTACTGAACATGCAGAAATATTTCCTTCTGTAGGTCACACAGAAATACAAGTGGATCCTTTCTCCATATTCAGAAGCGGGGCAGGGGAGGTGTTTTATTTCTTATATCTCCACAAGCCTTTTCTTTGATAAGACTAGCTAAAAGGGTGAAAAGAAGACACTCGTAATAAGGCAATACTCACAGGTATCACTATCCCTCTGTCCCTGAGCTTTTTTTCATGATGAAAGTCGGTTGGGTTTCCATGTTTGGGCCAAGTTTTTTTTTCTGTACTCACAGTGATAACATGAACCATTCTGACCTCAATTCATCAGTTAATGGGGCTTTACAATAAAGTGAAATTCTCCAGCAGAGTATAATGGTACAACCACTGTTAGTGATGTGCAATGCTATGGTTTATTCTCTGTTGTCAAGCAGAGAAGGGGATGAACTCTTCATCTCATCTGCAGGAAGCAGGGTGCTTGGAAGCCCCTGGTAAATCGTTTATTTTGATGAGCTCGTTTTCATTTGAGCCTGCAGCATTTGATATTCTTCAGCTACTCCTCTACTGAACACTGTTGAGGCTATGAGTAAATTGCCATTTGTGTGTATCAAGTGATATGTTTCTGCACTTGTGTAGCATCTGCCATCAAGGTTCTCAAAATACTATACAAACTTTAATGTGTAAGTTTTCACAACACTCCTGGGAAGTGCAGAACTACTGTTAACCCAATTTAAAAGATAAAGAAAGCAAGACACAGAGAAATAAGTAGATGTATATTCAGACTTCTACCTCTACCTGCATATATATTTTACAAACTTTTGTTCATACATAAAGAAAAAATTCAATACCCCTAGAAACGCAAATTGAAAGTAGTGCTTACAGGTTCCCTTTGGGAGAAAGGGATTTTGTGAGTGTATATTTCAGTACTATGGCATCTAGAAATGTTCCAAATTTAGGAGTAGGCATACAGGTATTCGCAAGACAAAACAAAACAAAAAAAAATCCCAACTACACTGAAAGACACATTTTTTCTACGAACACCTGGAAGCCAATTTGGGGTTGACATCTGTCACATAACTGAGAGAAACATGGGCATATGTTGTGTGAGGGAATAGGGCTCACTGGGAGGAACCACAACAGCCCAAGCCGGTCTGTTTTAAATCAGCAAGCGTCTCTTGTGGTCAAGGCTCCTTAGAAAATTGCTACTCCAGTCATTGATATTTTTATGGTACTGAAATATACACTATTTTGAATTATTGGGGCAATAGCTTTCCCTTAAAGAGTCACCTGTGAGTCCCGCGGGGCCACTAAGTCTTTCCATTTCCTCACTCGTGCCCGCCCAGGTCTGCTGGCGAGCCCTGGGAGCTCCCTGCCCTCCTGTCTGGGGACTGCCGGGAGGCGCCTTGGAAGGGAACCATTACCATTTCTAAAAGCAACAGTAGGGGGTGCTGCCGGGTAAAAAACCCAATCCTCCTTGCTTCCCCCTCTCCTAAGGCCTTTCCAGGAGACCCCACAGAACCTACAAATTTTAGGAGCAGAAACCCAGCAAAAATCAAATCAGTTGTGTTTTAGGCAAGCACAGATCACTAATTAAGGGTCCATCCAGGTCACTGTTGAATAATTATTTTCCACTTTTATTTTCATATTGGAAATTATAATTTTACATAATTCCACTGCAAAAACTGATGTGAAGGAGCCAGGTGATAAAAAGTTTGATTGGATTGTTTCTGATCTCTCAAATGAAATTATCCAAAAAGTTCATAATAGCAAAATAGATATTTTCCATGTTCATAAAAATTAATTAGTTCAGAGTGAGGGAGACACATCACATAAAAAAGACCTTCCTCCAGGCATTTAACAAATGTCTGGAAACTGTGAACTGACTGTGTCTGAGAAGTTAGGACCACATCTAAAATAAAATTGCTGTTGACAGATTCCCAGAAAAATATTCTCCTGAAAATCTAAGATAATTAGTTATTAGAGCCTACATATTTATGAGGGATTTGGGATAGGAGAACATGTTCCTTTATCAAGGTTTTATAACTGAAATCTAATTCATCTGGATTACCACTGAGGTTTCTGAATGCTTTACTGTTCCTTATCATGATTAGAGATGTGATAAGGCTGTTGTAATCCTGAAAGAATCTCTGATAATGGTGCTTGTGGCTATGCCTGACAGATAACCCTAATCAAATGCCAGGGCATTTTAGGGCATTAACTAATTGTCCACAGAGGTCGGAAGTGTTTCTTCCCATGATTACTGCAACAATCATCAAGGTACATAATGAATGTAGGAGTGAGTTGGTGTATAAGTATTAAACTTTTCTCTGAAAATTTATTTATTTGTCATTTATTTATTGCCATCTGGCAGGGTACCAGACCCACTGAACCATGTAACTAACTTGGTATAGCAAATCTTATGGGAAAGTAATTCTATTCAGACATGCAATACAATGTTAATCCTTAGATCTTGACAACAGACAATATGTTCTGAGAAAGACTTTCTTATTAACTCTGCTAATAAATGTGTCTGTGCTGGAAATGAAAAATAGATTACCTCAGTACTTGAACTACTGTTAGAGAAGAAATACACATTGCATACATGAAGAGGAGCTGCCACGTCCTTTATGAACAGTGAGGTGGATTTTTTGACACTGATTTCATATTGTGTACCGTGCATGGATGCCACATAATCATGAAGACTGGCAAAAACGAAACTCTTTCTTTTCCCAGATGTCTTCCCTGTAAAATTTTTCAGACACATTTACATGTTTAAAAATGTCATACACCAGCATTTAAATGAATAATACATCCCTTGAATGAAATTTGCTCCTGATGTAGGTCTAGTGATAGCAGTGCAGTTTAATCAGCCTTGAATTTGGATAGCTGATACATTCCAGAAGATAAGAAGCTAGAGAAGGAAATTAGCAATCTAGCTCCTTTTGGATTAGTTAAATCTTGTCACCTTAGAAAACCCCAAGACCCAGAACCCAGTGACAGTAGAATGACAAGGATTTCTGTTTTGCCATGCTTTTCTCAGTGTTTGATTTATATGCTGATCAGACTTTAGTGCTCCTGTCACTACAGACATCAATTTGTTTTACCAATTGGCTGTATGTACATCTCTCCAGATTTTATGAAATAGTTACCACAGACTACCTACCATACTCGCTGTCTTTGATTTTTGTAGTGCTGGTGCATAGCTGAAGTCATTGCACTGGAAAGAAAATTAGAGCATTTGCTGACTGTCACTAAGTAAACACTGGTCATGGTCTGATCTGGCTGATGTGCATTTTCTCTTTTTTATAATAGACATGGCAGCAAGAATAAGGTAAACAGAAAAAAAAGTGTTCTATTTTTCATAACAAGTAAAAATGTACTATTTTATGTCTAATGTAGAACTAATTGCCATATATTATGTATAACAGGCCTCCGGATAGGCTCATTGGTGTTTGCTAAATCTGAAAGCCCAGTGTGGTCCTTGGTGAAGGAATTCTTTTCCAGAGCTGAGGGGGTGCTCAGGAACACACCTGAATCAGCAGCTGCCCTGTGTGCAGCCTTACTCTTTCTGCCCAGCTAGGGAGAGAGGCTGCTGGGAAGAAAGGGGTGGAAGAGGAGGAAGAACTTCTAAGGTTGGTGTTTAATCAGTAATGAAACATATGTAGGAAAAGTGAAAAAAAGAAGAATATAAATGATTAAAAAGGAAGCTTGTAATGGACAAGAGTCAGGCTTGGAGCAGAATTCAAACAATATCATATCAAATATATGTTTATTCCAATTAACTTTGTGACAGGCCCATTCATGCAGATTTAAATGTAGCTCTTAATTGGTGTATTTTCCAGAGGATGGTAGGTGTTTGATCATTTTAGATAGCAGAGCAACAGAGGAGAAAATTAAATTGACAGAGTGCAGAGAGAGAAGAAATCTACACGTGGCGTGAAACAATAAACTATTATTACAAATGTTAGTAACCAGATCACATCTATTCATTATCGATTTATTTTTTCTGTCTTACAGTATTTATTTTTATAATTGGCCTTTGCAGCAGTGTTTCCCAGAGTGATACAGATTAAAGCCTAATCTAAGGCCTTGGCTGTACTAATATTTTCTTTTTTTTTTGGTACTGGATGGGAGATTAGATGAGGTGTCTTCCCTTAAGGGCTGTACCAGTGGGATCATTCCTCAGTGAGAAATGAAAGACCCCAGTGCATCAAAGACCTTTGCTAGATGCCTGCCTGCCCTGGCAGTCACAAAGTATGCACTTGCTTTAGGTGCATACTTATGTGCTATTGACTTTGAGCAGCTCAAGGTTAAACATGTGCTAAATGCTTTGCTTTGCATGCCGTGTTTGAAGCAGAGGGAGGGAGAAGTGGCAGCTTCGTTAGCTGTGCTACCTGGTGCCCATCTCCCCCTTCATCGCTCTCTTATTATTTAGGCCAGCAATGATCAGAATAGCCACACTTTCAAGGAGCAATGTGAACTTCCTTACGACAGCTCATTACCAACGAGACATGCTCTCACGTGCCTGGAAAATAAAGCCTTTGTATTTGCATTTTCCAAAAGACTGTTTGCTGCAAAAATTTGAAGCAATCCATGGACCTTGCCTGTTGATACCTCCTGAGAACATTAATTGTCTCCAGTCATTGTTAGAGCATCTGTTTCCCATTTTGACAAGTACACTTACCTCCTTCTTCACTGCCACCCCTCCTTTTCACATCCCTCGTCTAAAGATAATGAATAAATTACAGAGAGATGACAAACGTGTTGATAATCAAGATGAAAAACAAATGAACTAGAAGTAGCTGTGTTTCTACATGGAGCTGTAAACTGCTTTCTTTTCTTGTGCAGTGAAACTTCTGGCTTGCCTTCTAAAAATACCAGAATGTGAGAAAATTGTTAGAAGTGTTCTTAAGNTATGGTAGTTTATATGATTTTTAACATGATTGCTTAAGAATATGTTGAAAATTTGCATAGTGATATCAGGATTCCCAGCCTCTGCATTTTAATCACTCTCTCTCGAGCTGAAATGAATGCACTATATATCTAAATAATTAAATTAAATTAAACATTATTTACCTAAAAGTCTGCACAGTACCTCTTGCCAGAACATGAAGGGCTGTGAAGTGGATTAATCTAATTCATCTTTTGGTTTTAAAAATTTCATGGATGTATGGCATTCTTGTTCATTAAAATTCAAAACTGGATAAATATGAAATAATTTCAGCTACTGACTTTTTGTATTTGGAGAAGACTGAGACATATACAGAAGACAATCCCTTCATAAATAAATCGTGCTTTTATTCCAATACCAGCACTTTTTTTTTTTCTGCAGTGTGATAATTAGTTGGGGTGGGCATCATCATGAGAATTATTATAATTAGCATTTTTCAGCATTGTGCTATTTTAAGAAAGCATTGCCAAGTTGTTGTGGGATATACTTCTGAGATTCATCAACCTTGTTACACAGATGATGAGACTCAGGCAAAGGTGAGGCAACTGCTCCTTTTCAGCAGGAAGATTCACTGAAAGAATTCATCTGGGGAATTTACAACTCAAAATATAACATTTTCTTATAAACTTGGAATATGTTAATTAAATTTTAAGTTAATTAGTAACTCAAGTATATAGTTTGGAGGCTGTTCAGTTGTTCGTCTGACAGGAGTGGATGTCTCTCTCTGGCTCCCACTGAAGTCGTACGTGCAGCTCGGAGGAGTAACCTCACAGCCTCTTTTCCTTCTTGTCTGGACTGTAACTGTTGTCATTCTGGGCCCACAGACATTCTGGAGCCACAGCCTTGGGCTGAGGTCAAGCTCCAACAGGTCAGATATAGGAGCGAAAAGATCAGTTTTCACCAGTTCAGGCTTCTCTCTGCCCCAGATCATCTCTTCTCCACCAGCATGTTTCAGAATTGGCAGCTTATTTTGTTCAACTCCTCTCAGATTTTAACAGAGATCCCTCATTTGGAGGTCTTTGGTGGGGGTAGGGCTCTCAGTAATATCCCTCATTTGTAATATTAACAGGTAAGAAGTGTAGGTATTATTATAAGCCCATGATGGCTCCCTGGGAGAGCCATATGTTGCTCTTTTAGCTAGTGACATTACTTGAGAATGTTCCTGATGGGGCTAAAGACAGTGCATCATGACACTGGGTCCTGAAAGATGTTAGGTGGGATATTTAGTGGGGGCAGAGATCAGCTTTGACAAAGGATGCTCCAGAGATGAATATAAGGAAACCAATTGGCTGAATGATCATAAAACACTTTATCCTCAAGTACCACCTGGTGCTGCAGCAATGTTCTGAGTCTGGTGCTTTTTCTAGAGAGATGAGCAACAGATTCTGCCAAAGCACAGCCAGCATGATAGATGTTGCCCTTTGAAGTCTCTTTTTCACTTTTTCATTTTCCGTGCAGAGCTGTGAGCCGTGATAACACAGTGTCAATTATACATAGAGTATCAGCAGAAGAAGCCTCTAAGTCACCCTTGAATTCTGACTAGGTCCAGCAGTTTCAGATAAGACTAAACACTTTTCCTTTGAGATTATCCCCTTGATAACTAGATCAAGGAAGTTTCCTAGTAAAACAGGAACTTCGGAGTCCTCATTTGAATGCAGTATTTTATGTTTTTTTAAGATTCATAAATACTACTATAATTCTTCTGCTACTTAAATATTTTTGTTCTATACCTCTTAGGAACATGTTAAAAGGACAGACTCCACTAAAATTGGTTAACCAAAAGTGATTAGATCAAAACTTGTTTTCGCATGAAGAAAGTACTGAGGATTTCCTCCTCCCTTCCTCTGTGAAACAAACGTTCAAAGAAGCTGTACTTTCAGACATTATAATTAGGCTTGATTGAAAAAAAGAAAAGACCTTTTTTCTTCTTAATTAATATAAGGCTTCCTTGAGAAAATTTCAAATGCACTAAAGAGTGATTTTCTTTTCATTTAAAAAACTCCTAATTTAAAAGTTAAAAGGCCTTTGAGGCCAATATTTGCAATGGGAGCACAGCTGAACTTTTTTGGGGGAAAACAACTCTGTTATCAGAAACTTATTAGCAAAGAAGAATAGTTCAATGGGTAAGTAGCTATCTTTGGACTCACAGAATGGGAAGTTTCTTTAGGGAATACCAAATTAATGAGAAGCAGTTTTCAGAAAATAAGTGTTTGTGGGTATAGCCTCAAGCAAAATCTTTTGGCATATTGAAATGATATTTTTAAAATTTGCTAAAATCATAAGAAATGGTAAACAGCATTTAATTTTGCTTAAAAGAAAGATTTTCAGTTGAAAGAAATGTTTGGGTCAGCAAAAGATGTTGTCTGTCAGTGCACAGGCATCTGCATCACTGAAAGCCTTTAACATTTATTTTCGCCATCAGGATAGACTGAAAAATGTGTTCAGTTTTCCAACTAAAACATCAAATGTTTACATACCTTGGGTTTTTTTCAGAGATTGGGATTTATTTTTGCCTCTGCAACAGAATTCCTGGATAACTTCATGGACTTGGATGCAGGTTTGTAAGTGGAATAACAAGAAATTTATATCAGATTTAGGATAGAAAGTTTTAAATCTGATCAACTATATCTAACTTAAGCGGTGCTAGAACTCCAAGAGTGTCTTAGTTTTTAAATAGTGTTTGCCTAGGTGCTTAATGAGGTGCTGCACTATTGATGAGTCTGAAGGTCTGGCTTCTCTCTAAATGCAGAGCTGTCTCTCAGGTCTCTAGCCAGTTGGATTTGCTCTGGAAAACATTCTTGATGCATGCTTCAGACAAAATTTAGTGCATCTCCTGTTTGCCTTGAAAACACAGAAGAGGTTTTCCGGAGGGAGGTTGTCCCCCTTTCCACTGAAGTGTGGGTGTTCTGAGTCCCAAGGAACAGAGGGTCAGTGGGGTGCCTCTCTGTTCTCTGTCCAGAGAAATGTAACTTGGAACAGGCTTGTGTTCACAGGAAGGTTTCACAGAGAATTCTTTTGAGATTGATTATAGTGACACAAAGAAGGAAAAAAATCAAGTCCTCGATTATATCAACAGATTGTTCTCATTCCACAAATATGAAGTGACATGCTTTGAGTTTTCAAATCTAGTTCTTTTCAACCTGCAATGCAGGACTCGTGGTCAGGACTTTTTTTTTTTTTTTTTCCCAAGGATGTGATAGATCCCAGGCTCAGCTGTTTCTCTTAAAAGGCTCCCATCCACATTAAACTTCCCCCTCCATGGCAGTGCCTAAAATCCCAGACTGTGTTCTGGAAGGACTCCACTCTTCAGGATGCCATGTGCTAGGTGTCCTGTGAACCATGGCCATCAGTTCCTGGCCACTGAGTGCAGAAAGCTGTACTGCACTGAGAGCAGGCAGCTGATGGGGTTGTGAATAAAACTGGAATACTGAGGAACTGAGGAATCCATGGGTTTCCAGTGGTTCATCAGTCTTCTACTCTCTTGGCACTGTGGGGCCTTTGAGGGTCAAGACTGGTTCACTGTTCATGGTGATGGACTACCAAATTAGATTAGTCTCGGATTTTTTTTTTGCAGTGGATATTGCATTTCACCTACAGGGAAAAAGGAAGTCTCATTCAGTGGAGAAAAGTAAAGAATGGCACTTTATCCCTTGCCCTGCCAATGAAATATAGAATACATTCTCTGTGTCCCTAATAGTGCACTTTCCTTTGGTTTTGTGCTGTAAGAAAGGCTCAGAATTCAGAAACCTGACTAATCATCCTGAGTGATAGAAAAAAAATTAACTTTTTCTCTGCAGGCTTAATTTAGATCCTGTGAGACTACTGTAAAACATTCACTGAACTTACTAAAGACTGGCTATAATTCCTAGTATTCCTTGCAATTCAGACTCTTCAGTAGTATTTATATTTTTCAAATTGTTTTCTTCCAGAATATCACTTAATTTTACAAAAAAATCATTATTTGTTGTTGTACAGATTTATTTCCTATATTTTCCTGTTAATCTGGAGGATGTAGCAATTCACCATCCCAGGAAAATAAAAAGTAGAAAGTAAAGAAAGGGTAATACAAGAAATGAGTAGTCTCTGTTATTAAAAGTTCAATGATTGCCATGATAGCTATTTCATGCATAAAAGGTAAACAGATGCTGAAGTAGCCATGTTCAGTATCCTTAAATCCTTTGACATTTTTAGGTGATAAGTACATGAATGGAACAGTGATATTTGTGTGAAGGATTCTGTCTCCAGTGCACACCTGAGGACATCTTTACACTTTCATTTAAAGTGACTTTCAACTACCTGTATCAGTACTGACTGTGGAACATAAGTCTCCTGCATGAGCCAGTTTAATTCCTGTTGTGTAGGATGAGTGCTGCCACCTTGTTCTCCATGAAAGTTTCGATTCTAACCTCAGCTTTTACCTGGGGACATAAAAACGTATGTTTTGGCAGGTATAAATATTTGTATATGTTGGCACTAAGAAACTGGGGGATGAAACTCAGATACAATCTGGCATGAATATAAATTGGTAACTCTAAAAAAACAAAAAATGGGGCCAAAAAGATTTGCAGGGGGACAAGGAGTTCAGCAGAGGAGGGCTTGTCCCTTTATGACGTACTTGAAGCATTTCTTCTAAGTCAGCACTTCTCCTTAGAGCAATCTCACCCATCCAGAGAACCATCCCTAGGTATCTGCCTGGGTATTCTAATGAAGAAAGATGCATTTTACTTTCAAAATATTTTCCAATTCAAGGTAGTTCTTGTATCACTGTGGAGGGGCATCTTCACTTAGATGCTGGGCTAACAGGGTTTGTGTGGCTTCCAGATCATCAGTCTCTGCCAGAACAAAATTCAGATTGGTTTCTCACCAATGGTGCCTAATGCTGTAAATTATATTTTTGCCATATGCAGCTGCTGTTATTCATGATTCAAGCGGGAAAATCTGAGAGCTACTGAATTCTTCTCATATTGTCAGATCATGCCTTAGTGGTCTCCAGAAGAGGAAGTGGGTAGGTTCCTCACAGTGTTGTTAAAGCTTTGTGTCTTGTCTACTGGACAGATAAGCAAGTCCAATCTTTCACATTTGTGCTCACCTGGTAGGTAATTACTATGAGACAAATACCCCATTATTTATTTAAATAATAAGCAAGACAAGACAGTCTTATAGAAACATTTACTCTAATTGCTTTGCTTAAATTAAAATTTTAAAATTAAGTAGAATCAAAACAGGCTAGATAACCTAGAAAGAATTTATATTTTTTAAGTCTTTTGTATAAGAAGGATTTGGAAGAAGAGGAAGCCTGAGGGACAGTAATGTGAAAGGACCTAGGAACTAGTGAACTTCATATGAACCAGAAAGCAGAGACCCCACCTGTATACAATATACAGCAGGCAACCCTTTTTTAGAGGAAAATTTAACATGAAGATTAAACAAGACTAGAAGACAAAACTTCTCACTCAGAAGTGGTCCTACTGGGAAACATGATGATGTGGAAAATGTTTATATGGCATTTTATGCCTTTTATGTGTATTCTGGGAAAAGAGAGACGCTTTCCCTCTGCAGGACTGCCCATAAAGCATGCTTCACCTGTGTACTGATCGCTTAAAATTAAAACAAAATGCCTCATCAGTTAGGATAACACCATTCTGCATTGTCAGTGACTAAATTCCTGTTGTTAGGTCTCAGTTTGAAGTATATTATATTTTAATTACATTCAGTGTATGATCTAGGTTTAGTAGGGCAAAAAACCCATAAAATCCTAGGACAAAGCTATTTAAACAGAATAATCTCTGAAGTTAATTATACATAATAGTCAGTAAGGGGAGATTATTTTCCATTTCTTAGTATTAATATATTAATACATATTATTATTATATGTATAAGGCATATTAATATATCTTCTAGCATGATTTTTCTATTTAAAGTATAAAATATTTGAATGAATGAGTTTTAGAAGAGACTACATTACTAAAGCAGACATAATAATTAACATTTATATAATGCTTCATAGTGCACTAAAAATTTATAGTAATTTTGCTATGTAATATATATTTATTAAAATGTTCAAGTGCACACATACTTTTTTTGCCAACATTATCTTTGCTAATATTACTTGTTAGCTCTACTAGCAACAGTACTTAAATGAGATACTAACAGCTCTTTTATATAGTTTTTTTTTATCAAATTTTTCAGTGTTTTTAAAAAAATTAGGGCTTGTCAGCTCACTTTTCTTACATGGTGAATTCTCCTTTAACTTGTTTCTAGTGGGGAAAAAGGTAATGTATTGTAAATAACTAAAAAAAAGAAATATAAAATGATAAAAAAAATCTTTATAAATCTTCCCCCCAATTCTTTTCTCTTTCTTTGTATTTTATGAAGGTTTTATTATTTAAATGCCATAAGCATTTTTGAAATTCAGGTTTGAAATATTATTTGATTATTTTGTGATTTTTAGTTGATGTATGGAACTTGTAGACTTGGGGAGATTGTTGAATCACTTACTAAAACTTGACTGCAAAAGGGCTGAATAATGTATTTGTATTTTCAAAGTGAAAACTTTTGGGCATTCATTTCAAAGTAATGTCTTGAGACTAAATGTAGTTTTGTTTCATTTTTAAATAAAAGTGTGTGAAAACTGTATCCAAAGTGCTGTCTTTATATAAAAATTATTTCCACTGACAAATCTGGATCACAATCAAAATTTGTAATTCAATTCTGTTCCCAAGCAGAATATTTCTGTAAGGAGCAATCTAAGTTTACTGTCACTAGCCAGATTTCAGCATGCTCCCAACATCTAGCACATTCAGAGCTGTTTGTGGGGAAGCTGTGAAAGATAAAAGCAGAGTTAAGTCCATGTAGCCAGCCAATCATTTATTGAAATTATGAAGTAATTTTTTGACCTCGAACTACATAGTGGAATTAATTCAGAAATATGCCTTTTATTCTGCAAAATAGAGTCTTTCATACATACATATATATATATAAATAAATATATTCACTTTCAGAGGCTTAGTTTGTGGAAGCAGGATTCCAGACTTGTTGAGTAGATAGATGGTCCTAATTACAACTGCATTTTCTTCAAAGTAAATTCAACAACACATCCCCTTATGTTACCAGAATGATTCAGGAAATGTTTAAACATTGATAAAAGCTCTGCTTTCCTTTGCTTTATTCTCTTGGAAACAAAAAAATTTGCTAAGTTTTTTGATTAACGAGGAAAAGTGACATATTCTCAGATAACATTTCCACTCAGAAACTTCATATATTGACTGACCTTGTGTCACTGCAGTTACCAATCAAAGATATTCACATACAATTTTTATCTTAGATCAAAAAACCCCAAACCCAAATGGGGTCCTGGATTGACATACTCTAGAACAAGACATTTCCTGAGGGAAATAAGGATTGGAGGAAGTTACTGGGGCAAATCTTTTGGCATTCTGATTTCACAGTCAGTCATCAGCTTCCAGGAAATTCTTTTTGCTTTGACCAGTATTTGTCAGTTCTTACTCTGCATATTCCATTCATGTCTTCCATGTATTTTTTTTGTTTAGAGAGGCTATTTGTTTTGCAATTTAGCTATCAGATACCAGGGAAAATATAACTGTCAGACTTGTGAAACTTATCTTAGGCTGTATTAATAATTATATGGATTTTTTTAGTTTTTTGCTTGGCCTAAGCAATTGTTTCCCTTGTATCTTAAGCTGCATTAAATGAATATCCAAAGTCTGAATAGAAATATCAGTTGTCTTTTGCTAGATGTTCTACAAAGTGGATAGGAAAACCCCACAAGTCCTTCTCTTCTTATAGCTGACAGTTAAGGAAAACATTCACCCTCAAGACAGCAATCCTAAATATGTTTAAATTTAAAACACATGCTTGAAGTCTGCTGAGAACATGAGGTGGCTGTCTACTTAAGACAATTTCCTCTTCAGAAGTTTGGTATTAGATGGGTAAAAGCTTGTCAATTTTTCTGTGGAATGTTATCGAAAGCCAGTTTGAGAAATGATGAATATTTATTTAAGGGCTTTGTGAGTTTTGGTTGGTGACTCTATTTTCAATTTCACTTGCAAGTAAAATAAAACAACCCAAAACCCTAAGATAATGTGTTAACTAAAAGACTTCTTAACATTATAATTTTATATTAACATGTATTCATGTGCACCCAAAAGTCTCAATTTAATTTTTTTTGGTGTTAATATCTCAGTTTCACATACAATGAGTAGAAAGGTCTTTCTTTTAAAAATGAGCTACCATACAGTGTAATAAGGATATTATTTTCATTGATGGACAGAATTCTGGCCTATGTTAGCAAGAAAATAGGAAAAAAAAATGTACCATCACTAACGATGGTTTTATAACATATGACCAAGAGGCATAATCTCTCTTACCTTTCTAATTGGTTTGGTTACCTGTCATACTCAGTACACAAAATGTAGCTGTTCATTCATTATTAGGTTAATTTCATTTATAATGACTTTTTTGTACCAGAACAGAACCCTTTCAGATTAAAATTCTCTTCGCCTCAGTTGCGTTGCTGTAATGCGAGTTCACTCTTTTGACAGTCATGCTCAATCTGCTTCTTAGGAGAAAAACATCTATAAATAGTCTGGTTTTAGGTTAGAGTGGCAAAATCCAATTCCTGAGAAAAGAAAACAGGGAGTAAAAATTGCTTGTAGAATTTTTCTCATCTTTGAGTTACTTAGCAAATCTCTCAGTGGATGCAGCAGGGTTTTTATCCCACATTTTTCCTGGGAGCATTGATTATGTGTAGCATGATCTGACCACTGTTGAAAATAATGTTCTTGAAATGAATCCTGGTTTCACAATGCTGGTCAATCCTACTCAATGAGTTGCTTTGCCTACAGTTCTTCATCTTGTTTTCAAGGCACATTAACAATTTGTAAAACTCTAACACAAAAATGCCATCATCATGGTATCAGTCAGGATAATTATAGAACAATACAGAAAAAAAAGTTTTCTTCTCTGTTAAACTTACTTACAGAATTTAGTTTTCTATATTTTGTGAATGTGGTTATTTATGAATAAAAATATAGGTTAGTTTCACAAGAAGTTAATTAAAACTACACAGGCAAACCATTATGTTCACTAACAGAGTATTGCATCAAAATGACTGTTATGGATTCCTTTGAAATATATTCTCAGACATCTGGGCTTTTTTTTAGAAATAGATAAGAATTTACAGATGAAACAGAAGGGAAGATGTGAGCCCAAATAACAAAGTGCCTATTCATCAGAAAAAAAGCAAATTTGCTGCATTTATGATAGTCAGGATAATCCATGTAAGCTTTCTTTCACAAAATGACAGGAGAAATTCATATTGCTCTTTCAAAGATTAATAATTCCCACTGAAGTTCTCACTTTGCTTCTGGATTGCTCATCTCACTTTATGGCTATAGACAGAGCACATGTGCCTAAATTCAGTTTTTTCTTTAAATGATGAATTTCAGCTAAAATTGCAAGCAACTGTTTGCAAGCTTTTTCAGTAAAGTATTTGTCTTTTCTCCAAAAAATAAAACCATATACATTTCATCTCAATGTATTAAGGAACAATTTTTTTAGAAGGATAAGATGCACTGACACTTTTTTAAAAAATGCATATAAATCAACAGGATCTCACTCCTTAACTATTCAGTTCTGTCAGGGTATAAGAGCAGGTGCTTTGAAATGATGAAGATGCTGACTTCTCTAAGGTCCTTCTGATCTTCTCTGCCCTCTAAAAATGCTGCATGAGGAAACCCACCTTCAATTAATCAATGAGGAGATTGATTCGTTCCCACTCCTCCCCATACACAAAATGGTCTTTTCAGAAAGTGGCAATTGAATAACTGGATTAATTTCATCCTTACCTCTTCCAAGAAGGGTGGCAAAATACCACTGCTATAAGGGCAAAACAAAAATTATTAAGAAATAAAAGTATAACTGTAGTACAAAGTATTAATGACCAAGAATTTAAATAGTTCCAGCTTTGTAAAGCTGAGATCTAATTCATTCTTTGAAATCTTGCCCAAGTCAATAGATACTGAAAATAAATTTTCAAGGTACTCAGCAATGAAAAAGCCTCACCATATCTCATTTTCCCTCTCAGCTTATCCACAGCCATACTGCCAAAGAAATGTATGAAATTGTATTGTGATTGTATTGTGTGGTGGTGCTGTGACAAAAAACCCATAACATCTCCCCACATTTTTTTTTTTTATTATTTAAAAGAATCTGTAATATTTCCTTTCTGTGTAATTTTGAACTCCCAAATTGTTATTCCTCTGGGGTGAGTCTTGTTGCTCGTGCAAGAAATTCATGTGCTGGCTTGCATTACAAAGGGTTATATGGAGTTGCTCCCTCCCTGCTGTTTCCATGCACACAACAACTCTGCCTTTTAAAACTTCTCTGATCACGGATCAAAGTGGAATGGTTTAGTGAAGTCACTTCAGGGTCTGTGTCTGCAGAGCAGAGGGAGGTGTGTCTCTTCCCTCTCACGGGATGTTCAGCTGCGTGCAGACAGGACAGGCTGACCAGCAAAGGCTTGAAGAAATTTGTGCTTTGTTTCTCAATTACGAGACAAGGAAAAGGAAAAGGAAAAGGAAAAGGAAAAGGAAAAGGAAAAGGAAAAGGAAAAGGAAAAGGAAAAGGAAAGGAAAGGAAAAATAGAGTGAAGTGGAAATTGGGAAGTTGCCTGGTGTCCTTTGCAAAGTTCTCTCTGATATGCACATATCATATTTGGTTGTCAAGTAAGCCTATCTCTACATTAAAAAAAAAAAATCTTCACTTACAAATTAGTTACTTTTTTGCTAAAGGCTTTTTAATCTAAAAATACCACATACTGGAGCAAATGTTTTTCCTTAAATTGGGACGAAGTTCATAATAAAATTGAAATGAATTACATTTAACTTCTTATCTAATATTAACTTATTTGAATTAACAATAAGCTGACGGAATTCACAGGTCCTTCTGCTATATTGTATTATAGCACAACCCAACTAATGCTTTAACTACAGAGTTAGTGAATATAGGCCTTAGAAGAAGACTTGGAACACAGTTTCTGGCTCTTTGTTTAATCCCTGCTGCATGCAGAATGTGATATTTAAGAATATTGGCTGGGCATGTGATAAAAACAGGGACAAAATTTTGGCTTTGAATCCATGCTTGAATCATAAAATTCGCTTTTTTCCCTTCAAATATGGTGATTTTGGCTTGGGCCTACCTTTATAATTTTTTTTCCTGAGACAGAATACCACAAGGAGGGGACTGCTTGGCAAGAAGTTCATGAGCTGAAGTAGGAAACAGAAAAGAAGGGCAGGAAAGAAATTGGAGATTTGAATGTAAATGTATCCTTGCTCACAGATATCAGGCAGAGCTGGAAATCATGACCAAGACACAGAAAATCTGAAAATAAAACCCCAGGTGGCTTCTTTATATTTTTTAACTGTGTTTGAGGAAATAGAAGCCTATGTCCCTTTCCTGAATAAATGTCCTTCTCTCGAATACTATCTTGCATCATTCATTTCCCCTCATATAAATGACCCTAATTTTTGGCTAACTACTTAAAACAAAGTGTTTATAAGACTATAGACATAATCTGGAAAAAATTAGACTGCATTGGTTATCTACTTTCTTGATGTTGTTATAAAGTAGAAAAATATTTATTTTAGAGACAGGATGTCTCAGGCTTTGCAGAAGAACTGCAACTCAGCAGTAAGCACTTAGAGTTACCAAGGAAGACATAATAATTATTGCAATTTTAAATAATGTTAAACAAAAGCATCAGTAATTATGGTTTTGTTTGTGGAAATCAAGACATACACTTATGAAAATAAATGAGAGAGAGATTGTGTGGTTCGTAATGGATGACACTGAAATCACAATATATGTATAAAGAAAATGGTTACTGCACCTCACTGTCATTTAGACACCAAGAAAAATTGTAATGGTCATTTAGATACCTTTCTCCTTTTATTTTCAGTACAGACATTAAAAATCACAAAATATGGGTATATGACCAGGATCCTGAGTGATCCAAAAGGGGATTTGGATTATAGTCCATTCTAGATTACTAGCTCCAGGCAAATTCTGAATTTTTAACCACTTAAATGCAAAGCTTTTCATATCCAGGGCTTTCTTTATAACAACTGCACATTTCTTAATTCTAGCGTACAGTAGCTTCCTTCTTTGTCTTCTCTTCCCTAGATAACATCCTCCTCTTATCACTGGGTACCAGAAAACTTCCAGCTTCAGCCCCTCTCTTTAAATAATGTAACCAGATAGGAAGCCATTCCCAGCTGTGCTTTTCTTCACTACTCTTCTCTCTTCACTGTTTTAGACCTGAAAAGTGGTTCTGTGTCCCAGAAAAGGTAGGACAATCTAATATCACCTCTCCTAAAAATTCTCATCTTGCTTGCATGTGTATAGGTATAGTCCAATACTTAAAATGCAGTTTAGGATATGCTATCACATTTGTCAAAAAAGCTTTGAGGGTTTTCCTCAGCTGTCCTGGCTTGCTAATTCCTCATCTCACTGTGTTTCTCCACTGCAGGAGCTACGTACAGGGTTACTTATCATGTTCCCATCCGTGCTGATCCTAACATGTTCTAAGATGTTGGAATCCTGCAAACTTTTTCTTTTCAGCGGGATTCTGTGGGAAAAAATGAACAAACAAACCACCACAACAAAAGAACAAACAAAAAGAGAAGGAATAAACACCCTACCCCCAGAAAAACCAGCAAAGGCCTCCTATGATGTATTTAGAAAGACTAGTTTACAAAGTGAAAAAACATTCTTAGAAAAAAACCCTGCTCATAATATTAGCTAACAATTTAATAGCTCTGGCACATTGCACATGGTATACCAGAAGGTGGTGGCAAAAAAGGCCTTTTTCTCTATCTGATCTCATCCCTGAACTAATGGTAATGCTGGTGATATTTATGATTTTCCCAGCTATTATTTATTGTAGAGGATCAGCACAAACAACTTAATGATACTGTTATTGCTGTAGCTTCTGATTCTTTCACACTGGTTGAGCTTTATAACAACAGAGAAGCAATGACAGGACTGCAGACTTATATGCAACCCAGGAGACTACCTGGAGCCAGCATTTTATTTGCTTCTACTGTTACTCTACATTTTAATACAATAATCAGATTCAACCCTAATTCAGACATGCTGACAGACACGGGAGTGGCTGCAGTCAGAAACAGAAACGTGTCCTCTGCACCCTTGTAGTTAATCCAGTCAGTGTTTGGATTTTTAAGAGCTTTAAAACCAAGTTGTTAATAACCCCTCTGGCCTGAAAATGTCATTTAAAGTATTGGAAGGAGAACAGAACAACTCTCCAAACCTCAAATATTATGAATCTGTTCTTTTAAAGTGCTGTTTCTCATGTGTCTGTCAGTTTGTTTGTTTTTACAGTTTCTTAATGATACAGTACACTGAAAAAACCCCAAATTGGTCAGGTTTTAGTAAGTGAAACTATTAATAAAATCCCTTTATAGGAAGCAAAATTTTATAAGAAGGAGCTGAACCCATTCAAGTCAAGCAGGAAACTGGCACTGTCCTTTTGATTCTCAGTAAGATAATTTTCCTCACAGGAGAAATCCAAACCAGAGCTCCAGCCCTTGCTTTCTTCAGTCTGTGGAACCATTGAGTGTAAAATCACATCATGGTACAGACTTGTGTGCTTTATGAGGAGAACTTTGTAAATGCAGAGTGAAATTTACAGTTTCTTAAAGCTAATAAGTGCATATGCAAAGTTTGTTAAGAAATGTCTTGTGCTTGTCTGAGCACAGTAAAAATTACATAAAGAGCAGGAGAAGTCATATTGTTTTTAAAACACTGCCTGATAAGCATTTTAACTTTAAAAAGACATAACTTTATGAAAAGATAAGAAGGATAAAGGAAAAGTTCTGTTGAGCTGTCTGAAATTATGTTGGGATTTGTTTTCTGTAGTCATAAAACCAAAACTAATCCCACATCTTAGAAAAAGAAAAAATAATTGGGAATGTGCTACAGTAAATTTAATTTTTATGTAGTAATTGGTGCTTCTGTATCACAAAAATAAAGGCAATTATCCCTGGAAATGCTGTAATGCTTTCAATTCTCTGTCTTAAGTGTCTAACACAGAAATATACCCTCTCTAACAAATAATTTATCAAAATATCTTAGAGAGTTTTCTTAGATGGAGATGTTCAAATAAAGTCCTTTTTTGAATTGGAATCCTCTGTAGAAACCAGAATTTTATTTCTTTTTCCAACATCTGAATATAAGAATGCTTTACAGCTTCTGACAAACCAGAGAGAGAAACAAACACAATAACTTGGGGCATATTCTCTTTTCCTGACATGAAATGCTGTCTAAAAGAATTTTGGGATTTTTTTTTACATTGGTCTAGGATTTCTAGCTGTGTACTTATCACACAGTAGTTCACACCTGAAGATCTCAGATGTCTGCATAGATCATACAACTATCAACTTACAGATGTAAGGCAAGCTTACAATGGGAAATAACTTTTGTATGTCCCAAAGATATTGAATGTGTTGGATAAGAAGAGATCATCAAAGCAGTCTAAGCACAATCGGTCCAAACCTTCCTCAGTACAAGACACCTCACTTAGTTTGGATGTGTGTCCTTCAGTGAGATTTTTTAAGCTGAAGTAGGTTTTCACATTTTTGAGCGTTTGACTTCTGTGGGTTTGTCTTATTCCATGCAGTTATCAAGGTTGTGTTAAAAAAATAGAAAAATGAAGATGAATCCGGATGTATTTCAGCATTATTATCTACTGAAGGTTCTTAGGGTCTTCAGTAACTTAGTGAGTTTCTTAAGGTTTGTGTATTCAGAGAAACAAGGAAGCATCTGTGTCTTTGCCATAGGATTCTCCAGGAATCTGTTTCAGTTTCCAACACTTCCATTTTCTAATTTTAGGGGAAAAAAAAAAAAAAGTCTAGGTCCATCCTTTCTCATCCTTTCAGCAGTTCCCCTTTTGGCCTAATTTCTGATGTATCTAATTTTATTCCTTTGATTTGTATTTCCACTCCAGCCTTTAAAAATCATCTTAGGATGTTTTAAAAATATTGCTGGGCTCGTTCCACTCTTTTTGAAGTTCTCATATCTGTGTAAAATCACAGAATGTTCTGTAGTAATGAAAAAACACCATTACATTCTCTTTCCAAGCTGGACCCCATTTAGAGTAGACTTTAATCCCCAATTTTGCAGCACTATGCCAACATTTTTTAAACCTTAAAAAACCTCAAGCAGAGCTTGATGTTTGGTATTTGTTCTTACCTGTTCTAGACCAGACCTCTCATTTCCTCTTGGTATCCATCAAGTACTGGGAACAAAACAGAGTATCCATGAAAAACACAAACAAATAGCCTACTGTGCATTTCTGGATGCTCCTTAAATGTTTCAGTTTCTTATGACTGGGTAATATTTTGACTTAAAGTTCTTGCTTCAGTGCAAGGTCAGGGTATTTTATTTTCTGGGTTCTAAATTCACCAGGAGAACAAATTGGAAGACAGTAACTCTAAACTTCAAATGTTTTGCTTTTATATGTTCAATTATTAAAAAAAAAAAAAAAAAAAATCCATTTGTGATTGAAAGTGTTTTCACATCTGACTACAGCAACTCCCATTGAAAACATAAATTATTGCTATAATTCAGGAAGAGCAAGTGACCTGGGAAGTATCTGTGGCTGTCACAACATTTCAAACACCTTTTCCATTTTAGTCCAAAAGTGATAGAGTTACCCAGGAAGATTCTGTCAGGAGGGCTTGTACCCAGTCTCCTTTTGCCCATATTGGAGCTGGGCTTACACTGCATAAAAAGGTGATGGGTTATATGATGAGGCCTTTTTGTCTGAATAAATGTTTTTCAACAACTGACTGAAATTATGACCCCTTTGACAGGCTTGTGCAACTCCATCTATCCTCTTGTCTGAAAATGCTTGTTGCCTGATTACAAAATAAATTTTTCATTTTGAAAAATGTAGGGGTATGTCCTGGCATCCCTGACCCTGGAGATGACTCTCTTGGGAAGGCAGGGATAGAGGATAGATAAAGATCAGGTATCTGTTTCTTATTTTCTGATGACAATTGCCATAAGCATGATGTTCATTTTAGGATTTTTGGAAGATAATATTTCAAACCATGTATTTTAGTATGTTTCTTAGTAATCTGAAAGCCTAAAATGCAGTTACCAAAAATCTTTATATAATCTTGGTTAAAATTCGCCAACCATGCCATTTTAAGTCTGGTGGAGCCAGGTAATTGAAGAACAGCAAAGCAGAAATTATGCAGCAAAGAAAATTTTCTGATTCTATCTTCATGAATGTTTTGTTTATCATTCTGAAGACCAGGGGGAAAATTATATTTACAAATTAGGAAACATAAGTTAAAAATATTCATTTAACATCTGCTCTGCTAGTCATTCAAACACCAAGTGTCTAAGTGTCCTGTGTGAATGCATTATGCCATGTATGGGCCTCTCCTGGTTTCCATAACTTGAGTGATATACCTCCACAAGTAGGCACTGGCAGATTGTTTCTACAAAGTGAAATGCATTTTGACTAGTTATGTCAGATTAAAACTTTGCATGGAATTACACATTTCAGTCAAAATGGACAGGATATTTCTGAAATATACAATTAGGCCAAAGGAAACAAAAATAGTACATAAATAAGCACACCTGGAGAATTTTAAATACAGCAGTGATTTTTAGTAGTAGGATTAAATACATCAAAAACTCAAATGAGAATCCATCTTTAATGAATAATAGTAGAATGGTCTGTTACAAAACACTGCTTGTGCAACTGCTTTTAAGAGCTTTACCAGTGCCAGTTAAAATCTGCTCTGGCTATCAAGACTACGAATTTGATGTAATTAAGAAATGAAAACGCCATTCTTGTATTTCATCCAGGTCTTATTTCAGATTGTGAATTCCTTCTTTCTCCTCCCCTCCTCTGCTTCAGTCATCTAATATTTTGGTTTAAGCTGAAGTCTCAACTTTTACAGACATAAGGAGAAACAAAAGGTTGGTTACACCATTGATTTCCATCAATATTCCTGTGCTATCAGACAGAGAGTGCACATAAGAATTCACTTGAGTAGAAATGAAGACTGTTCTTAACAATTGAATAAAATATTGATCCGTAGTACAGGAGTTGTAAAGCAGTTATTGTAAAATCATACGAACTGTAGTCAATAGAAATGGAGACAAAACATATCTATTCAAATATTAATGAATTGAGAATTTCATATTACATTTAGAAAACAAAAGCATTTTTCCTGTAGATGGCATTTTCATTATGCCAGGGATTAGACACTATGCCTCCCCCCACTATTGCATAAAATGTATTCTACAGTTCAGGTTTACATCTCCAGGAGGTTAATATCCCCTCTATAAGGTTATAAGGGTAAAAGGCCCTACAGCCTTGGCATTCCTATTGATAGTGACAGACAGCTAAAGTGATATCACATCACTATTTGGAAAAATGATTATTTTATTGTTGGCATGGATCACACTAAATCAGCCTGAGTGGTCGATAAACTGGGTAGTGTAAGCCTACCCCTCTGAGTAGCTTCATAAGGAATATGTAATTGCTTTTCTCAGCTAAAACATTCTGTGCTGGAAATAAAATGTAACATCTGATAGGGACAGGAAAAAACAGGGTTGCTGATTAAGTATCACCATGTGTAGCTTGGGCAAACACTGCTCAAGAGAAAGCCTAGAGGGCAGGTTTAAAAAGTGCACTGGAAAATGTTTTGATTCATCTGACATTCATATGAATGAGTTTTGTATATTTTAGTGCTTATGCTTGGGACTCTAAATGCCTTGATAGAATATTCATTTAGTATCTTCTGTATTCAGAACTCAATGACAGCAACATATCTTTATCAAGGAAAATAATTCAGCTTCTGCAAACCCCTTCTGATCCTGAATCTAAAAGCCATCATGCTGATATAGAAGAAAGATAAAACTTTGGAGAAATCAGAGATACATTAGCTAATCATTCAAAACTGGCCTGCAGTTCTTTATGAAATGTAACCTTTTTATCTTGTGGAGGCACTACAACATTATTTAATATTGAGTGAGGTCTGACCTGCACCCACTAATATTGGCTTCTATATTTAGGGTTAGCTAAGATGAATTCATAGACATCACATTCTGTAAACAGTGACAGTCAGGTGCCCTTAGGGCTAATTGATTAATTGGATTAGCTCTGGTGTACAGTTTACCAAATCTGACCCTCTCTCAGATCCAGAATCCCCAAGATCAATAAATATGTTGAGAGCATAAACTTGTAGAGTTTGCTTTTGATAATCATATGTAAGGGAACAGAAGCATCCTAAGCATCTTTCAGGTCTGTCCCATGATCAGCCTTCTGATGTTTTAAAATCTTTAGATATAGTTTGACCTAAAAATTATGTCAACAGTACTTTACACCAGCACAGAAGCCATGAGAAATTATAATCTACTTAAGCAGTGTTATAAACAATATTAATATCTATAAGTCTGGTATTTTATGTACCTTCTGGACAACTCTAAATATGAAAGAACATGTAATTTTAAAATGGTCTATAAAAATTTTTACTACAGTGATTTTGCTATGTTAATTCTCCTCTCCTCCTTAATGACATAACTTTAATATTCATGCGGCCTCTTTCTTCATATTTAATGAATATACACAGTGTATTTTGAAAAAAAATCCAGCCACAGCAAGTCATAACACAGCTGAATTAGTCTGGTTAGCCTGATTAACAAGGGTGTTTTTTGGTGTGCTACAATGATGAACGGAGTCATGAGATTGCTACTGGGGGACAATCTGGCATCTGTTAGAATCTGACAAAGTAGTTGTTGTTCAAAATTCGTACAAAGAACTCCCTTTGCCCTCTTATTTTATCTATCTTTTTTTTCTTAATGAATATATTAATGGAGAAACCAGCCTAGCCACAGTACTGCAAAATGAAATATAGAACACGAGGCTGATGCATAGAGAGGAAAGAATCTTCTCTTTTTAGGGGGTTAACCTGATCTGTTTTTAAAAGCTGCAAGAAAGACACTGAGGACCTATGATGGCAGCCCATGGGATCTCTGCAGCAGCCAGATGTTGAATCCTGTGCTGTGAACAAATTCCCAGAGCAGCAGCTACCAAGCCTGTCCCTCTGGCTTGTGTGTTTTATCTTCTGTTCTAGACTCCAGTGCTCTCCTGGGCCTCTTAAGTACTTGCTGCATTTTATCCTTGAGGTTGCTGCTTGCAGGAAGAAGCAACCTGAAGATCTAGATCAGACTTCAAACTCACTGAGTACTTCCAGGAAATCTGTGATGAAAATTTCCAAGAAGTTTTTCGTTGCTATTCTGGTTTTTTGATGCATAGTATCTGCATTTATATAATTACAACAATCCTCCCAATCCTCTCATACAGAACCTGCATGAAAATGAGTTGATGCTTAAAGTACATGCATAGCTCTGTCCCACCCACAATACATCTTACTCTTTGTCCAAGTAATGGACCTAACAGAACCATCTTTTAACAGTCTTTGAAAAACTCTTCAGTTGATCTGGGCTTAAATTACACAGTTATTTCAATATTTATTTCTTAATTGTTCCCAGGACAAGCATGAGAAATTCCTCCCTTCGTTCTTTAGTCCTCTATAGACTTTGATTTACGGGAACTAAAAACAGAAGGTAGAATATTACAAAGATTTTATTTTTATTTTTAGAAAATAAAAATGGAAATAAAGAAGAGAGAATAAACTAGTAGAAATCAATTTTTATACTTAAAATCTGATATACTTTTTCTCAGATGTTGCTCATAAGCCCATGCTTAGTTAAAGCCAAGGATATTCTGAGGTATGTAAAAGCAGTGACCTCAAATGCCTAAATTTCTTTTTGGTTGTAAGCCATTTTTCATCTTTGGAAATACATTTGTGCCAAATATTTCAGAGAGCAGTTTATAGTCTATACTATAAACACCCTCATATGCTATAAATCTAGGGTGGCCTTTTAGCACAGGAAAATGTTGAATAGCACATAAGAAGCATTGCAATTCAGTGCTCCAAGTCCAGACTTCCTTTATTTCACCCAGGTGTCCCACATTTTCCCCTTTCCCCCTTTCTGCTTTTGCCAAATCACTTCAGTTTACCAGCTTGACATCTCCGGTATTGTTTATGTGTTGCAGAGGTATCTGAGCCTGAAGGTTATGTGTTCACCCATAACCTTGGCTGTGCTTTTAGGTCCATGCACTTTAGGGAAAAAACTTAGCTGAAATGCAATTATTTGTCATACAGAATTATACAAGTTTTCTTTTTCATTGCTGGGTTGGCCCTTTGTGCTCGAAGAAGCCCTTCATACATTTCCTCAGGAAAGAAGCAGAGCATGGTGTTGATCTGGAGATCTCTACCTCTCCAAAATTGATATGCTTGTAAAAATCAGTCAGCTCTTCCATGCTAGAACCAGGTCATACTACAGTCACAACCAAAGCCTGTGTGGGTGAATGTTCAGTTTTTGAGCTTGAACTGTAGATTCATCAGCATCAATGTACTACTCTTCCTTTCAGTACTTCTACACAACTGGATCTTAATTCCTGATTCCAACCTGCAACCCTAAGCCCCATTTGCAGGAATGTCAAGAGTAAGAATTGCATTTATTTGTGTCTCTGGTGATCCAAAGATGAGACAAGCTACCTGCTGCAGATAAAGCTGATTTTAAAATATTTTTTTGGTACAATATAGGGATATAATTTATTTTGGTTTCATTTCTTTTCCTGTTTTTTTTTTTTTTTTTTTTTTTTTTTTTTTAGCTCTGCTCCTAACAGAATATTAGATCAGTACTAAGTACTAAGTCTGAAAAACACCAGTTTGGTACTTACCAGGAATAAGCTGTGTAATCATGTTAGCTGGCAATAATGAGAATCCTTAGACCTCAGAAATAAGAGATAAAGGGAATGTATGTATGAGAACTACATTTGGTGCCTTAAAGGGCAGAGAATCAGATCACATATGGCCACCACACCGGCAACCTCCATCTCTGAGTATTTCCATTTTGTTTTGACTGTGAAATCTTGCTCTACTGCTGAAGTAACAGAACTCAATATCATACCAGGCATGATCTAAGGCTGATGGAATAAAGGCACGGATGGGCTACAGGGTATTGGTAAATTGGAAAATACTTATGAGGACAGCATGATCATCTTATTTACCTTTGAAAACAGAACTGTGTTAAAATGTTCTATTCTGAATTCCCTTATTTCCAAGCAAATTACCAAATCAGTCTCATCTAAAACAGAGTTTGGATAGATTTCTATTACTATGGATAAATCAGGAGAAAATTTTTTTTTTTACTTTGAACTTGAGAATTTGGGTCTGAATATCATCTTGTCAAAGTCTCTGTTGACTTCAGAACTTACAGAGCAGTTAGGGTCCTTTTACTAACCTGACCCCTAGGGAAAATAACTCTGCATAGAAAATAAATTAATTTTCCCACATTTTTTTTTAAAGTTTTATCGAAATATCTTCTAATTCAAGAAACACCCACAAATTTTTCTCTGAGTCTGCTTTGACTTTTGCACCATTTTTAGCTTCATGTCTATTTTAGCACTTTAGATGTGTTTAAACCAAGAGCCAAAACTGCTAATTAATGCCTGACAGATGGCCTGTAACTGACTACCTGCAATTCAGCTATAGTCAAAGGAAGTGACAGTAGCTCTTCAGACAACACAAGAAGGGGAGCAAGAGTGATCTTTTCCCTCCCAACCTCCAAGTGGATACTACAAGTTCTGGAAAAATGTATTTTATTATATGTATAGCATTTTATATACAAGGATTCACCTGTAAATTAGGTTGAAGCCATGTTAAATATCAAAATGATGAAACAAACTAATCTTCTTTCAGGTTTTCAATTCTTTTTGCTTGTTTGTTTGTTCTTGCTCATTTGTTTTTCTACCTGGACAAGAGATTGTTGTAAAGCAAGGAATGCTATTAATCCCTTCCAGTGACAGAAAATTAAAGCACAGAGGAGCCAAACAACTTATGCCATGACTATGGATTTCACACTTCCCAACAGTAATCACCTAAATGTCCTCTGTAGTCAATAGTCATCTTCAGAGGACAGTTCATTCTATTTTAGGAAGGGATGAATCAGCTGCTACAGGTACCTTCTTTGTTTTGAGTACTGGGAGGTTTGGCAGATAGCTCAGAGGAGATGTGTGCTTTTGGAGAGGGACAACGAGGTGACCTGAGATGTGCTGTTAGTCTTCAACAAGGTTGGGAGTAGACTGGAAATACAGGCAGTACAGTGTCTATAGGAGCCACTAAGATGTTTTTCCATTTGAAATGTTCTCTTTTGCTAAATATATTTTTTTGATTAAATTAATTGTTGTTCTCTATTCTGGACATTTGAGAAGGCTAGTTTTTGTTGTAGCTGCAGAATTTATCTAGATTTAGTAGCTGTAGAATTGAATTAACCAAGCAAAATATGTGAAGAAAGAATTCTTAAGAACTTATGAATCAGTGCTATTCAAAATGTTCAGTTATCCCTTCTAAAAAAAAATGCTTGTTTCCTTTCTTACTAAAGCAACTTTATGGCTGACTGAGGAATAATGATTATGTAAATAAAATAATTTTTTTTCCATTTCTGCAGAACCAATTAATAGCAAGGAATCTGAATTTAATATCAATAATAATATGAACTCATCTGTCCTTTGCATGACCTAACTGTGTCTAAATAATGCTCTTAAAAGCAAGATAAAATTGAATGATTTTTGTAAGATTTTGTGTTCATGCTTCCAAATATAACATCAATGTCTCCTACTTCATTGGTGATTTATTTAGTTCAGTTTCAGTCTATATAAACCTTATGTTCCAGTTTTGGTTTTGACACAGTATTCATTACAATTGTGATATTTTTGATGAGTTTGAGATTTTTTACGGTTTGTTGGACCATATGGTGTTAGACCAACTTTCAAAGGCCAATTAATTGAATATGCATAGACATTTATTTTGTCATCCCATATTGTTTATTATTTTGACTTTTCTGCTCATAGGAAAATCCTGCTATTACAATCTGTCTCCTATGGCACTTAAGCTTGGGGGTTTTTTGCATTAATATGGTAAGTTTTACCTGCTTCTTTTACCTTTATCTTTCACAACCAATTCTTTCTAAAAGTAGTGGCAAAACTTGCCTAGGATAGTCATGATAGCAGTGTGTGATATTTGTGAAGTTTAATAGAGAAAAATAGTTTAAAGATTGTTTCTTAGCATTTCCCAGAAACATATTTAAATATTGTGTACTTCAATTTTTTGTAATTAGATATTCTTACTAAAAACAATATCTCCTTTATTCCATCCTTCCAGGTCTTTTAACAATATACATGTGAAAATATATGTTTTTTTCCAGCACTCTATAGTCCCCATATTTACATTCCATTTCTCCCTGTTTTCTTTTTTATCCATTTTTTCAGTTAGGCAAATAAAGAAGCCTTTTAAAATGCAAATATTGATATTTAAAATAATAGAGTCTTCAGTATAAAAGAAATATGTGGCTAGAAAGAAAACTACTATTCACAACTTTGGAATCTCTAGGAGACTGTTGTTGATATAAGCCAGAGTTACATGGAGAAACAGTAATGGGAGCAGGAAAGCAGCAAAGATGTTCCATTTATTTACAGCTTTTGCTTTCTGGACTGATGGAGAAAAGTATTACTGAGGTTCAGCTGACTGTGTCTGTATTCAATATATTCAGCTCTGTGTTCGTTCTCTAAGCATCATGCACCTGGCTTCTTAATTTAGTGGGTGAAATGACTATCACAGGTAAGATTTGAAAGTCCTTTGGGATCTTTTTAGTGCAAGAACGCCTTAGACATGTAAACCCATTCATTTTTCGTGTCTGCATGCTGATCAATGCTTTAATGAGAACACTTGTTTGAAAATTTTGCTTCATTTTGTCCAGCCTCCTTGTCAAAATAAGTTTTAAGTTGTGTGACAGGACTTCAAGTCAGTAAGAGTTCTGAAGTGAATGCTTTCCTTAACATGAGAACAGCAGAAAAAAAGGTCAGAATTTCAATCTCTAAGCCTACCTTTTGCTTGAGCACAAAGCAATGAACTAGAACACGGTGATTCTTGGAAGAATCAGGGATAATATCTCAGGTCTATCTAGGAACTGAGAACGACGTAAATTAAGGATCTGAGGGTCAGTCTTTCCCCTCCTGTCTTTGTCACTGCCATTTGGACCCTTTCATTTTTGGTCTTGAAATATTTCACATATTTTCAGTAGCTTCCTAGTTGTGATAAATCCTGGGTTGTGAGAGAGATTCCCTTTTCCCAGTTACTTTACCTGCCTCCTGGCCTTAGGAGGCTGTTATTCCCACTGACCCTGCTGAGCGTCCCCTTTGCACTCCATCTGACAGCCCCACCTGGTCACTTCTTCTCAAGGGAGCAGCAGTCCCAGGGGAAATCTTTTGCAATGTACAGCAGCCTAAGACATGAGAAACTCTTGCCTGCAACTTCACAAAAAATCCCTGGTTGCAAGCACACAGTAGACTGGGAACAAAAGAGCAAGATACAAAACACCCTTAATTTCTAGTAATTTCTTCTCAGGCCAAGTTCCAAAAATCACTCTTTTTGGCAGACAAACAGGTATGCTAAATAATAACATTTCGGTCAGGAAAAATTACTTTCTTTATGCGATATATAATATTAATCTTTTCATGATGTTGATGCTAGAGTGGCATAAAGAACGTACATTTTCTTTGACTTTATTATGATGTATGTGTTATTAAGCCTTTGTAAATGACGTGCACTTCCCAACCACATAAAGAAGTAGAGCTTAGAGGGTTTATTGCCAAAGATTCATATTGTGTCTAGACCAAAGAAAACCACAGTGAACAAAAATTAACCTGAGTGGAGTCCAATTTGCAGTAAACAAAAATTAAATTGGGACAAATCACCATAGTTAAAAATATTGAAGGAAAGAGCATAAAGTGCAGTCTTGAATTACTTTTTCCGCAGTCTACAGTTGAAGTTATTACAGCTGAAGTCCACTTTACAGTAGGAAAATGAAGCACAGCTGGTGATGGCTTTGGTGGGGATAAATAAGGAATGCAAAAAGACTGAAACAGTAATGTGGGCTTATATTGCCTGCCAGAGGCAAGGAAGGAACTCCTTTGCTACCCAGGATATTTAACTAAGCTCTGGATTTGTTTTAAGGCACTAGACACTGAACAGATTTAGCAATAATCTAAAATGAGAGACCCTCACAATCTCTTCAGCATAATTAACTGCTGATTGGCTGCTATATTTTTTTTGTATGTTCAGGGTTAACACACCACTGAGGACTGTCTTCATACAGGCAATCTGTGTATTTTCTCCTCATTGCGTGGTTGTAGCTTTGAACTTTTACTATAGTCCTACCTTTTGTTACAGGAAGGATGGAAGTGTGTTCTGGGGTTATGGATAGCAGATCCTTGTGAACCCTTCAAGATTTCTGTCCTTTTTGCTGGGGCTTGCTTCAGTAGTTTCATCCCACCTTGCATACTTACAAGCCTTTTGTTCATCACAGTTTCTAGTGATAATGCTTCTGTAAATGAAGAACTCTCTGGCAGCCATTAAGGTTCCTGAGGGTTTAATTTCAAAGGGTTTCTGAACTTCAGTTGGCCACTTTGCCCCAGACATATCTGATATGTGGGTGACTTCAACAGCAAATGATATGGGACTTGTTCATATTACAGAAACACTCAATTTCCCCATTTTAAACTCTAGGACTTGCAAGCATTTTCATAGAAACTTGATAAATGTAATTCCCTGTCCTTTTCTGAGTCTGTTTCTTCTTATTTATATTGCTTCTTAGATTGCACTATCACAATATTTGAAACATTATTCATTGAAATATGATTTTTTCAAAAGCAGAAAAATCATAGATATTTTAAAATATTTAAAACCTAACTTACTTTCATTTCAGTTGGAATTACACACTTCAGGGCACAAAAAGTAAGATTCTGACCTTAATTGAAAACAGATGTGAATATCTTGGTAAGTTTCAACAGGCGAACATTTTTCCCTGCTTGCAGTACCCAAGCCAGGTCTGAGTGAGCTGGGACACTTGCAGGTTTGCAGGGATGGACTGAGTCCTGTTAACAGAAGTGTTGCTTTACTGTGCCAGAGTTACCTGACACCCCCACATCTGTGTTCTCCTGATGTAGCTGGGTTCTGGAGCCAGGCTGCTGGCCATGAAGGACTCAGCCTGTAGCGTGTGTGTGCTTTGATTTTTCAGTGGGCAGTGAATTTCTCAGGAAATTTTCAAAGTGCAACCAACAACAACTATTTCCAACCAACAACTGTTTCCAGCCCTCAAACTCCTTTTCAGACATCATTTTTGTTCTCACTTATTAGCATTTTATTACTGCCTTTAAAGAAGTTTGTAAATAAACAAAACTCCCTCATTTGGTGATTTTGGTTATCCATTAATAATGTCTTTGTGTCTCAGATTGGTCTGATCCCTGAATTATGTAACCAATTGGTACAAAGATTGTTCTTATAACAACACTCACATTTAATGGGACAGAGTCAACACACTAAAAGCTAATGTGCATAAGAAGATTATGTGCTTAAACAGTATGCACTTGGAAAGTGTAGAGTTCCTGCTATATTCACCATGGGTAGCAATGTGCTTCCTCACTTAGAAAAAGAAAAGCCAAGTCCCTCAAGCATGGAGAAAAGCAAATGGGTCTTTTGCAAATGGCTTTCTTGACTGCCTTCCTACAGCTAATTCACTGCAAAGAACGGAGGAAATGACCTTTCTTCTCCGCATTAAATAACAGTATGAGAAATTTCCACTTACAAAGAGCATCTTTAAGCGTCTGCTAAGAATACTGCCCTTTGGAGCTCAATGATGGCTTTCAAGGAGCATGGAAATGCAAAGAAAAGAGGTTTGAGGTTATTTAGGCAGACAACCCCGCAAGCAATTGGTTGTAAATCAGAGTGATCATTTGAGTATTTAGATAAAACTGCCTTTGCCCAACAAATAGTTTGGATATGTGTCACTTAGAGTGAAACTGAAGTCATCCATCAAAGCTGTACAGCCTGCAGTCCTCAGTATGCCAGCTTGAACCTGCCAGTCATGGTTTCTCACCTCCTTTAGGAAAATGCTGGGACTTTCACCGACTTTGATTTTTCTGAGCCAAATTGTCATCTGGTAGATATCAGAATAGCTTCATTACAGTCATTGGCACAATACCAAGTTACTTCAGCTGAAAATCTTCCCAGAGCCCAGAGTGTTTAAAGGCTGGGACTGTAGATGTCCTTCACACACAATGGTGAGAAGAACTGGAGGAAAATTCTGCTTAATGCTTTCTCCTTTTGAACTGTAACTAGAACCAGCCACTAGCTATTCCCTGTATACAAAGGCTAGAAATTTAGAAATCAAAAACCCATTTAAATGAGTCAAGTGATATCAGGCTCAGACTGCATTTACTTATCTTTTGATGACACCAAAGTTATCTGAGATGCATCTGCTTTGCAGTTATTCTGATGATCTCAGAGTTCTATAAGATGTAAACATTCTCTTACTACTCATAGTTCCTTCTCTTCTTTTTAACCTGATTTTCCCATCTCTCTTACCTCCTTAGTAGTCTTCTATTATAAGCTGAAGAAAGACTCTCAGCTGCTTTTCACAGAAAGTTGTATACATCAATAATATATTTAATACATCTATATTTATTAACATGTTTGATGATATATTTGACAGGCATATACTAATTTTTCAGTAACTGACAGTGTGCAAACAGCATGAATTAATATTTTCTCGCCATGATTAGAAAGAAGAGCCTTGCCATCCATCCCAAGATCCTCTGGAAATTGGCTCCAGAAGACAGAGATGATTATTTTTTATATTATATTTCACCACATGAGACTCTTTTAATATCTATATCTGAAATATCCAAATGACTATGGACTACTCAGATTAAAATAGTAATTATTCCTTTTCCATGCAGCAACAACATTTCATCTTTCATCAGTGTGCATCACAGCCATACAGGGGGCATAATGAAGAAATTTCTTTACAAAAGAAATTTGTAAAAAGAAGCTGGCATTACAAAATAAACACATTTAGTGAAGTGAGATTAGTGTTGACATGAAACCTCTCATCAACTGCAAGACTAGGTTTAGAGAACCAGATTTCATCTGTGGTGTCACCTGCCAACGACCCTTGATTCCAGCTGGAGACATGGTGTGCAGAATTCAGCATGTGTTCAGTAGTCAAACTGCTGGCACCACATTGTCAAAAATGCCATCCAAAACCTGACAAGTGAGAACATAAGAAGATGTATTCCTCTGTGAAATGTACTGAAGCTCCTTGAGCTCCCACCTGCAAGGTGTGGAACAGCACTACTCCTGCAGTTTCCCTGTCGTGCCCCGGAGCCGAGCCGCTCTGGACACTGCTGACTGTGGTACTGCTGCTGCCGATGGTCAGTCTCAAATGGACCTTCCCCCCTGGGGTGCTTGTCAGCCCCCCTGACCTCCAGATACAGGTCTGTCTGTGAACATGTTGGGACACACTGAAACACTAGTCATGGCTGGACAAAAAAATGAACTATTTGGATATAATGAACGTAACCTGAGATTAGCTCAGTTGGTTAGAGCACGGTGCTAGTGACAACAAGGTTGTGTGTTTGTTCCCTGCATGGGACATTCACTTAACAGCTGGATTTCATGATCCTTGTGGGTCTTGTCCAACTCAGAATATTCTGTGATTCCATATAATTTAATTAATAAGATATTGTCATTTTTTCTTGAAAGAATAAAAACTTGAGGTTTTGAGGCATTTTAGATAAATAATTTCTCTCTTAGGGATAAAAAACTAAATAAACTAAATAAAAAATTAAAAACAAAACCCCATGAGTATATTAGAACAGTTATCCTTCTGGTGAACCCCTGTCAACTGTGTATCTGATACTAATATCAGTTATCCCCCTGCCAATCTTTTGGCACAATAGGAGAGCAGGCATTTTGTTTTCATCAAGAGAGTAAAAGCAGAGACTACTGAAATGCAGTAAAATGCAAACACTGAATTTAGCTGATATTCAGATGCATGAAATATATCTAATTAGGGAAATTATTCACCATGGTGTCTAAAGAATTAACAAACTTACACAATGAAAAATAATCTGAATTCAACAAATAAATTATTTAATTTGAGTTCTTGTATCACCACTTCTCTATTGCCTCACTTTTTACTTGTTCTGTGGATCTTTTAGAAGCCCTTATGAGATCTGCCATAGAAAGTAAGTGACTCAACTGGTTTGAGTCCAGAGGTTTCCCCTGGGGTTAAGTTGTCTGGGATTGTCTGCTGATACACCAATCTGTCTAAGATTGTAGACAAAGTGATATGATGCTAGGCTAAAATTAATTTAAAAGATATTATCTTCAAGTTTCCCTCTCTCTGTATGATTCTGTGTTTTCTCTAGGAAGCTATGTCAGCTATAAATGAACAAACCTGCATCTTCTCTTATTTTTTATGTGACAGAATTCACTGTTAGCTGACAGACACAAGCTTTTCCATCATCTAAACCAGTAATTTTCCTTCTCTTCCTAATCCTTAATAGTGTTAAAATCTCAAGTTCTCGCACAGGAGTAAACAACTTGAAATCATCTCAGAATTACTGTGGGGCAGAAGCGTGCTGTCATTAGCTGGGGAATAGCCTTTCTCCAAGGGGAAAGACTGCATAAATCACCTTGCATTACAGCACTTCAGCAGTAAGAACAAGAAGCTTCTATGTATGGTAAATGCAAGGTGATGTCAGGGAGTTTTCCTTGTACACCTTGTGCTGGGGTTGTGTAATATGGGAAGAAACATCAGCTGAAAAAAGATCCCATCTTTCAGACTTCTCTAATCTAACATTTAGGAATCCTGATTCTTGATGAAAATTGGTATTTTTATGTTTTTCAGCAGGAAATGAATACAACATAGTTTCATTAGGAATAGAGATGGGGGTCTTTAACAGTTATTCCAGGTGTGTGCCTAGGACACTGGAGCTGGTTTTGATGGAATGCTGTGGCCTGGCTGTACTGAAAGCATGTGTGCATTCTGGTGACAGCTCTATGAAATTTGCATGCTTATTCTGCATTACTGAAACTTAGCTACCTCTACAGCAATTTATAACATAAATGTGTGCAACAGTTTATGACAGAATGAAAAATAGCACTTTGAACTGTATGAGCAATTTGGGACAAGAGGATATTATAGTACTCTAGCTGGGCATTAACTGAGGGGCTGAATTAATGTCCTTGTTCTTTTCAAAAGTGCTAGTGACATTTAGTTGAGCAAAAGTTATTTAAGCCACTAAAACTTAACTGAATAGTGTTTTCCAGGACTACAGTATATGGAGATACTAGTATACTAGAGGGAATAATACTCCTTTCAAATAGCCAACATCATTGCATCATTATGATCAGCATTTTTTTTTTTTTAAACCTGTAATAAGTCTGTGAATTTATGAGATTACAGATTCAGGAAGCTGGGTAAATGTAAGTCCCAGAGGCTTTGTAGTGGGACAGCTGACAGTTGCTCTGCTACCAACACTTTATAGACTTCTGTAGAACAATTCATTGCCAGGTGTTTGTTACACTGGAACTAGGTGCTTAATACTCAGGAACAAAATTTTCCAGTGCAGGTTGAGGTGATGAGCGTCATTAGTAAATTCCAGATACTATTTCTTGCCTTCTGTACAGAGTGTCCTGCTGTACCTGGCTCCTTATTTTGTATCCCATGTCTTGTGATTGTTCACTGCCTTGCCTTTCTCATTACTGCCAGATCTCAAGTTTTGTGATTGTTTGTTTGTTTGTTTGTTTGCTTTATTTTGGTTTTTTGTTATTTCCCTTGATCTTGGTCCCTTTGTCTTTCACAAACCCCTTCCTTTTATCACATTGTGAACTGGGAGTGATAGGTTTCTTGCACATTACTGTGTGGGTGCAGGATGCAAGAGGGGTACAATGAGGTGCCTGTTCTGCACAGTAGCTGCAAGTACAGTCAACTTCTCCCAAGGTATACATTTTCTGTACAATGATGGACAACTGTCTATTTACAGAAGAGATTATGTATAAATTGTTCTTTGCACACATGCCTCTGCTCTGCCCACTTCTCCCTCAGTGCCTTTCCTCAGCATACTTAAAATATTTTAGCAACCAACAATAACATCAGATATGTTTATGAGACTGTGCTCCGTAGTATTAATGGAGTTGTGAAATAGAGGGTTAGGAAAGGCCAACCATATGATTCTTGCTGCAGAATCTTAGAAATATGATCGTTTTTTGTATCTAGGAAAAAAAAAATGTTGAAGGCTGTGATTGCTGCTGCTCCATGGTGAAACAACTCCCTTACCATATAACAAAGCCAAATCCTATAAGCCAACTGTTCAAAAACATCAAGCACAGGCATTAGGTCATTTCAAGATTCCAGAATTTTTAAAAAACAGCATATGTTTCAATAAGAAACAATGTATTTTCCTACAGATTTTTCTCTCCCATCTGCAGTAATTTTACTGAACCTTTTGCCTTATGCAGAAGAGTAATAATTTTGACAGTACAAGAGACCTGACCCCAAGGAAGCTCCAACCCAGTGGGTTATTTGATTATAATAAGCTCCCTTAAGAACACAACATTATGTTTACATCTGAGTGGAGACAGATATTTTTCAGTCCTGTAATTCAAGTAATTCAGGTAAAGAAATTAATGTACCATTAAAGTACAGTATGTTATTGGTTGCTAATGCAAGCAAACAGGCAAGCCCAGTAAGCTTTGCACTCTTCCACACTTTTCATTCAAGGGCCTTGAGAGAGGCTTTGTTGAGCATATGATTTTAAAAAGAATTTCTCCTGAAGAGTTCCTCTCCCTTGAAAAAGCATATTTTAAAGCTACTTGAAAGGTAGAATGGTTATTGATGTGTTACTGCCCTGCAGCGAAATACTAAAGAGACCTGCAGGTGCACCTGTGTTTGCCTCAAGGCTCTAGTTTGATGTGATTTCTCCAAGTTATTTCCATTCTCTCAGGAATTAATTACAACCTGTTGATCACACACTCTGCAAGCCGCCACAGAAACCTTCTCATTCCTCCTCTGACAACCAACTCCTTTTAAGACAGATACACCTTTTGGTCATCTGGTCCTTAGATTTGGCACCAGGATAGACAAGGCAGATCCAACATTTCACATGGCTACTTTTCATTCTGATCTGGTCCCTTCTCCTTGCCATGAAAATATTTTAAAAATCCCAGTCTTGTTCTAAAACAGGAGAGAAATAAATATAATTTCTCCTTGATGTTATTGTATTTTACTTCATTTTATATTATTTATTAGATAAAGGTTTGTATTCACAGAAGGCTACAAGAATCTCTCGATGGCCTAAGAGTGATTATTTTTCAGCAGTGTAGGTTTTTGTGAGTAGGATGTGATGTAAACTATCATTTCTTTATGACTCTATGAAGCCTGAGAACATTGTGGATCAACTCCTCAGCAGACTAAGCACAGTCCAAGCATAAACTACAGAGTTCATTGGTACTGGCTTTGCACAAATATATTATATGGCTGATTTAAATAAATGGTAACAGTTTAGTATAAGGCCCATAGTTAATGGAAATCTTTAACATATGAGAGCATGGATGGTGTGACAAATTCTAAATGTTATCAAATTTTCTTATTTATTTGAACAATAAATCACTACACACAAAGTTAATACTATGGCTTGTTTCTTTTATCAATCTACTGAAAATTCTGTTAAAATGAGAAAATGCACAACTCAAATTTTAATTGTAAGCCTTCATTCAACATATGGTGTACTAACTTATTTCCAAGTTTATGTTTATATTCCTGCAAATGATACTGCTAGGCAAAAACTTCCATTGCTATTTTAAAAGCCTTGGCTTAGGTTTTTTTGAATTATTCTTCTGAGTATATTAGAAAACCTAAAATAAACTTCACTGGCTTCATGGCTGTAAAGTAACTAGATTTATATTACATGATGCCCTGTTATACTTTGGTAATAGCTTCAATGACTTCTGGAAAAATATTATCATGCTTCACTTGAATTGAAATATTCTGGATGCAAAAGAAAACACAAACCCCAAGATATTCTTCATTGAAACTTAAAAGGGGAAAAAGACTTTTAGTTTAAGGAAGGCAAGTAGTAAGGCTGCTTTGTTCTCCTTAGACACACACATTCACAGACTGTATGAAGCACATAAAAAATACAAGAGTGATCTAAACACAAGAAATCTCTGACAGTTCTGATAGTGTGCTATAATCTTATCTATTTTTAGGGCCAAATTGAAAAATACAGAAATGTTTGTGCTATATTAATAGGTGACTGCCACTGAAGCTGTGCAAAGGGACTTTTAAAATTAAAGTAAGAATCCTGAAATTTAAAAACCATAGAAAGAAATGCTGGAAAATTTTCTAGAGCACCACCTGTTTCATCCCTTTTTTACTGGAAGGGTCAGATTGTACCTTGGCAGCCTAACTGAAACAGATGGCCGGGCTGGATTTTACCTTTTGGACAGCACTTTCCTAAAGGAGAAAGAAAGGAGCCTGAGAATGCTGAAGTACAGCTTCCCACATTTCAGATAAACTTTGGGACACATACAGAGAAATCCTTTCCTAAACATATTCCCCTTTCCATGCCTTGCCCTGCTGTCCAGCTCCTCTCCTCTCCTCTCCTCTCCTCTCCTCTCCTCTCCTCTCCTCTCCTCTCCTCTCCTCTCCTCTCCTCTCCTCTCCTCTCCTCCCCTCCTTTTGCCACTTTTATGTTTCAGCAGGGATAAGCAGAGGACTCTTCAACTGACCTCTCTTGATTTTGTTTTTCAGCCCACTTTCTATCAGTGTACTCCACTCAGATTTGGAGAGCTGCAGACAAGGCACTGCTTTCTGTGCATGAGCAGAAGGAGCTATCCCGTGGGAGATGGTCTCTCCCTGTTGCAGAGTCAGGGCTTCCAGTGAGTGGAGGGAAGGGCAAAAACACAGAAACAGCACAGCAGAGTCCAGGAATCATACTTGGGAACAAGGCACTTGATTAACAGCATCACAAACCATTGTTGGGCTTTATTACTAATTGGGAGCAAGGCCCTGGATAGGAAATGAGCTCTTGGACTTTGAAAAGGCCAAGCAGCTATGCAGGTTGCACCAGCTGAGTGTAACCAGCCAGCTTGCAGTCTGAAGTTGTCTGAAGCAAAACCTCTTGGGATACTTGCATATTAAAGAAGAGGAAATAGAAGTATTGAAAAGCCAGAAACATATCTGCTCACTTTGGAGACAAGACAAATTTATTAAAGGAATATGACTCTACCTGTGTCCGTGTGCACTGACAGGTTTAGACTCCCAGGGCTGGTCCATTAGAAATTTGTGGCTGATGTAAAATGGCCAGCAGCACCATCTCTGATGTGGCACAGTGCTGGCCTGTCCTAGGATGCACCACTGCATTATCAAGGAAAGAAGCAAGGGACCTTATAATTACCTTGGAAAACCAGGATCCTGCTGACTATGTCAGCATGGAAGCACTCCAGTCTTCATGCCACGCTGGAAAAACAACAGTTTTTAGGCTGAGACTCCATTCTGTGCTCTCAGGGGCCGTGTCCCAACACACACAAACACACGGGGTTTCTGAGGGGATCAGGTCCTTGGGAGATGCAGCCTGGAGAAGCTGCCCTGGCAGCCCTGCAGCAGCACTGGCTTCCTCCTGCCCCATTTGTGGGCTCTGGAGTCTCTCTGCTGAGCTGTCCACAAACAGATCTAATTCCAGCTCCAGTGAGCCCAAATCCCATTTGTTGGGGACGCTTGGCCCACCAGGCAGAGTTAACACATCCTCTGGTTGGGCAAAGCTGTGTTCAGGGCCACGCATAAACACTTTACTGCTGGCCATTAAATTTTATTGCTCTCTCTAATATGCTTTGAGATAACTAAACTGATGCCTGAAAGAGGTGTTTAAACTGTTTTAACAGTATCTACTTCACATAATCTGCTTTATGGCAGTGTCTTATGGTTTTACTCATTTAAAATGTGTTTGTTGTTGTTTTTTAATCAAGGGATTTGCACTATGACCTTTGAGCACCAGCAGCCCCTGCTAGAAAACAGCTGGCAATGCGGTGTGCAATACAATCTATGGATACTAAATTAATTTCATTCCCTCTTAAGGCAGATGACGAGGAGGCTGGTGGATCCACTGGGATTTCGGTGGATTGAATTATTTTTTCTTTTAAAAGGAGAGCTGAGACTGTATGAGCTAAAAAACACTAGACATATTTTTGCTCTGTGTATTTGTCCCTGCCCTGAATTACTCGGCTGGCCTGGATAAGACAAGACACATCAGTACTTTTTTCAGGCTAAGGTCTAGGACCAAATATGAGTTTCCAGCCCTGGAAATACTGAGATATATCTAGACACCTGTGTGGAAACCACTTAAAAGATAAACCAAAAATTTTGTCTCTTCCTGGCTTAGAAGGGAGATAGACTCAATTTTT